>JAWLRI010000031.1:6171283-6181448 GCA_034781795.1 Crypturellus tataupa
CCTCTGCTCTCCTCTCCTCTCCTCTCCTCTCCTCTCCTCTCCTCTCCTCTCCTCTCCTCTCCTCTCCTCTCCTCTCCGTTTTTCCCTTTTAAATTTTTAAAGGATAATATAACACGTAACCATGGTCCAAAGTGGAAGAAGTGACAGACACAGAAAAGGCTGTGAAGATCTTCCATAGAGAAGGGCTTACAGGAAAGTAAAATGGGAGAGAGAGTTTTTGGAAACAGAGAATGAAATGAAAAAATATGACGGATATAAGCAAAAGAATTAGACTGAGAAGACTAAGAAGAAAAAGAGAGGTGTATGGTTGGTGCTACCAAGATCCAAGAAGCCATTATATGTCTCCTCAGAAATAACTGTTCAATGGTCAGTCAAGGAAAGCACAAGGATTCTTGGTTTGGTTTTGTGGATTTAAGTAGATGAGGAGAGAGCACTTTGAATTCTTTCCAGATGGAGAGAAATAGCTTGATGCTTCAGAGTGACTGTAGGCTTAAGAGGACTGGAATTCACCCTGGACTGACCCTCAAAAATGAGTGCCAGCGGTTAAGCTTGCAGAGTGGCTCTGCTCTGATAATGGACTGTAAAACTATAATGTCCCTGACTGCATGTCAGTACTTTTCCCAGCCATCTTGACTTAAGGTATTAATGGCAAAGACTCATTCCATACACCTGCCAGCCTTAGGAACTTGATCTCTTTCTAAATCTCATTCCTTAAAGCCTCATCTGTAACACAGTCATTAATAAAATTTCCATAGATTCCAGTAAATCTAAAATTTCACTGCATTTACATGCAGCAATTTAAATGCAGTTGAAAATAAAACTACGTTTATTTGTAGTACCGTCATCAATGATGCACTCCCAGCGGTTACATGTGAAAAGAAACCAGTTTGCTTCTGCAGTCCTCGGTCCAGCATCTGACTAGTACTGCCTAGTACTAGAAAAAAATGGCAGGTTCTGGTGCTTAGTGGAGAGCCAAATACTGGGCAGGTATTTTTGCTTTTCCAAGGGGAAAACACAAAGTTGATAGCCAGACGATACTAATAATTATCTAAGTGAGACTCCTGAGCTTTCAGGAATCAGGTTATTTGAAGGGCATGCAAATAGAAGAAGGTACAGTTCTCCTTTCCTCTCTGCCATGTGCATAGAAGGAGTTCTGCTTCTTCACCTGGTGTAGCTGGGAAAGAGCTCAAGTAGCTCTCCAGAATTAATTAAAATAGCTCTTTTCTACTGGAATCAGCTGGGAATCAAACTACTTTTAATAGATCTTTTTAATTTTAAAGGATCAATGTGCTCTTTATAGGTTGACTTTGTGTGTGATGGTTCATCTACGTATAAAAGCTTAGTTTAAGACTCTAGTACACTGTCTGTGAGATAATCATTTGAATAATAGGAACAATAGCAAAAATAAAAAATCCAAATAAACACTTTCTTCACAAGTAGTAAATCCCAAAGCCATACTCGGCACTGGGTTCTGAATGCTGTCTGAACCGTTAATGGGCAGTACAGCAGATAAGCCAGAAGCCTAAGCCTAAGCCTAAAGAGTTAAAAGGTCAGGAAGGTAGGGAGAATCAGGACTGCTGCAAGCTTTATAAGTTAGTACAAGAATTTTAAAGCCATATGCTGCTAAACAGGCACCAGGGTAGAGGGAACGTGAGACTGGAGAAATATGATCTGCAGATCAAGTCCTAGTAACAATTCTGGCAGCAGCAACATTCAAAACCATCTGCAGCCAGTTTAGCAAACAATCTGGAACACCACCAGGAACAAATTAAAATAGTCAATCCTGGAAGTCATGAAAGTCTGTATGAACAAGAGCCTGAGCAAATGTAATGGTGTTTCCTTGAGAATATCTTGCAATATTCTCAAAAACATCAAAAGATTTTTTTTTTACCCTCTCTTTCATGTGAAGAGAAAAAGCTAAAAGGAGAGTCATGTGGGTAAGCGGAAAGGAACGTGTTTCAGCACTAGAGCTCCAAAGTAATCAAAATGCCATAGATTTCACTGGCAGTAATGTTAATACAAGTCAGGAAGAGCCCTCATGTACGCAGTGGGGCCTCAGACCCGGATATTCCCGTACACTTCGCAGCACATGTTGAGTGCGAGAGCTGGGAAGCAAGTGTGCTGAGAAATCCCACGGAGAAGGGTGTGGGTGAGAAACCTGGCTAGCATATGCAGTGCTCCAACATTCAGTGGCTGAACTCTTGCTACACAGGTTTCATTGTGCAGCACATCCCCAAAAGTGAAAAAAAGATTGTGCATGTGTTTAAGAAGTTAGGAGCTCAGGATGCAGTGCCAGCAGGAAACAGAAAGGGGGCGAGAAGGAGAAAAACAGACATTTGTAAAAATTGCAAGGAAACACATCTTTGTTAATGTTATCCAGCGAGGAGCATTGCCTTGGCGATTGCCTGTGAAGGCAAAGCAGAAGGACAGGGCAGAAGGATCTTCACAGAGGCCCATGTGCTAACTGCAGCAAAGTGAGGGATCCCTGCATCTCATTACCAGTTTAACCTGAGCACGAGAGTATATGAGAAGTCTTTTTAAAAAGCAGCTTGATCCAACGGCACAGCTGCAAACACAGACCTGCCATGTGGGCCAAATTATTAGTCAGCCTTGAAGAAGGAGAACGCACAGGTTTTGCTCAGTGTGTCCATAAAAAGGAGCATTAGCACTGGTGGCCAGTGACAGGACAAGGGGAAATAGGTACAAATTAAAACACAGACAGTTCTATCTCCATGTGAGGAAGAACTTCTTTCCTGTGAGGGTGACAGAGCCCTGGCACAGGCTGCCCAGAGAGATTGTGGAGTCTCCTTCTCTGGAGATCTTCAAACCCCCCTGGATGCCACCCTGTGCCCCGTGCTCTAGGTGTCCCTGCTGGAGCAGGGGGGTTGGACTAGATGATCTCTAGAGGTGCCTTCCAACCTCAACCATTCTGGGATTCTGTGATACTGTGATTCCGTAATCCTGCTCTTACCTTCATCTTATTTGCATCACTCTTCCCTCAGTTTTGTTACTCTGGAACTGACAGATATTAGAGCAAAATCGTGTCCAGTTTAGTTGGTCATATAAGCTCTGTTTTCTTTTCCTCTCACAGGTAAGGTTGAACCCTCACTGCAGGTCCTGAGCACCAGCTGCAGTAGTGGAGCTGTGATGGAGCTGGCTCGTCCCCAAGCCCTGCTGCTCCTTTACCTCGAACAGGGAGTGAGTGCTAAGATCACGACACAATCAGTGCCTGTCTTGTACCCAGCTACAGGGAGACAAACGGTGTTTTCTTTTCTAGCTGCTCTCTCTTGGATTATGCCATGGCTAGTCATAATCTAACCTTAAACCTGCAGTCAGAAAAAAAACAAGAGTTATTTCTCTCCAAGAAAGCATTTTCTGACACACTGGCATAGAGGAGGGGAAGGAAAACAGGCACCTACAAAACTGTTTAAATTTGTTTGTCAAGATTTTTATTAGAAAAGCTAATTTTATTAGCAAGTGGAAATGATAAAGCTCCTAATAAAAATAATAATAATAAAAAAAACCCTTAAAGACCGTTCTCTGGCTTTTTAATCAGCCATGGCACGGATCTTAGAATTAAGTGCATTAATAGCTGACTCAACCAAATGCTTTTAACGATAGTTTAATTCAAATGCAGGGCGAGTTGCGCCTGCAGCACTGGGAGGTTGGGGAGGAAGGGACTTCATTCTTTCTCATTTGCGCCCTGCTCTCGTCATTCCATGTCCAAACTTCCATGTATCCCCATATGTCGCAATAGCACCACTGTGATATGACAGTATCATCCAGGACTTGCTGAAATCGACAGCATGGCAGCAGCCAGAACACCAGGTCACCATCTATGTCCCTGGTCCACCAGACCCACCAGTCCCACTGGTTGGAAGGAAGGACACGGTCAGAAGGCCCACACACCCAAACTGCAGAGAAACCATAGGCTCCCTCTCAGACCTCCAGAGAGAAAGCTTGTCACCCATTAGATGCCTCAGCTGGCCAGAAGAGAGCTGCCCCTGGTGATCTTAAAAAAAATTACTTTTTTTGGCCGTCTTTTAGGGGAGCATAAGTACTTCCTTTAGCAGGGCAGCACTGACACACATTTTGCAGACAGCACCAGACCTGTTACACCCCATCTTTTGAAAAAAAAAAAAAAAAGATTTTGATGTTTCAAAATGTATTATTCATACTGATATCCATTTCTCTTCAAAAAATAGAAAATTTAATGGACCTGCAAAATGGAGTGGACTAAAAAAATTCTGGAAGTTCTTGGAGACTGGTACCTTTTCTCATTCTTTATGTAGTGCTTCCAACCCTCCTTAATATCTAACAGGCTGCAGGAAACAAATATTTTTCCACAGCTATTAAAACCCCAGCAAATAAACACATTAGAGATAAAGAAACAAAGATAAAAACACTTAAGCACCTTTACTCAATTCAATTGTGTTGTTTTGCTCAGGTCAGAAAGATCTAAAACTTTGGCAAACTTTGAGATGAAATATTGTATTTAAGGCAGATTCAGTGGAGGTTTTGTAAACATGTCTTCATGGATAAGGCATAAAACAAATTTTAAAGAATCTGAGAAAATGTAGTTAGAACTCTTACTACTTGGTAGAAAAGGAAGTCCTGCCTACAGATTTGAGCTTGAAAATGACTAACATAAAAACCAACTGCTTTCTCTCTCACATTTATTAAAGAAAGAGGTGCTAGGAAAATGTACACCGAGAAAGGATGAATTAACTCTGGATATTTCCAAGGGCAAAAAAGGGTCACACAAGGAAGCTCAGGCAGGGCTGGTCTGCCCCTGAGGTGGGATGGGGGGAAGGACCAGGCACCGCACTGCCAGCGTGGGACAGGGGCCTCTAGAGCTTCACAAGTGCCAATATGTTGGGCAAGTTTGGAAATGATTTTTCAATAGGCATATCCAGTTACTTTATGTTTCTAGGAAGGGTCTTTTTGATGTCAGGTGACTCCTGCCACAAAACTTTTTTAATCAGTTTATCCTCCAAGAGCCTCTCGCTTCAAACGGGCAGAGTTTTGCTCATGCTTGGACCAGACTGTGTCTACTGGGTGCTCCAAGGCTGATGCGCAGCCTCTGAGCTCCAGGAAGGTTTGCAATTGTTCTTCAGTATTCCACAAAATGATTGCATTTCTTCCAAAAATAGAGGAAAATGAGCAGCAAATTAGAAATGCCCTCCCTTCTCCCACCTCACACACAGACACACGGAGTTTATTAAATCTCTTAGAGAGGGAACAGGAAATGTCAGTAGGAAATTCATGGAAAAATACAATTAAACCCCCAAATATACAACCGGATGATAATTGCAGGAGCATTCTGTGTTCATAGAAACACTTCATGAATCTTGGATGAAACTCTCAGGATGAATAAGCTACTTTTTTTTATTAATAAAATTGTTTCAATGCTAAGAAACAAATTCTTTCAATTTGTTGAAAGAATTTAAATTTGTTATGAATAAGTATTTATAAATCATTTCATTTAAGAGCATCCTAATCATATGGTATTTTTAATGGATAAGCTGTTCCATGGAAGAAATATACACCGCTCTCTAAATTTTTTCTGGATTACTGACCCCCAGGTGGAGCAATCTGCTATTCAGTAATCTGCTATTTAGCACCAGCACGTGAAACTGCTATCTCTCTTGTGTACTGACATCCATCAAAATCCATTGTGTTCACATCAAAAATACTGCTAGTGTAACAGCGTAAGATCAATATCTCCTGCTTTGAAGATAAATCGCATATCAATAAAGCCTTGCCTATGTGACAGCAAGAGGCTATTACTCTACAAAAATATTCTGTTTTATCCAGATTATCTCTTAATTAAAAGTTTTGCTCTATTAAAAATATGGCCAGGAAAGCAATTTCTTATGTAAAGCTGATTAGCTCTCTGGTATAAATGAGAGGGAAGGGAAAAGGTGCTTTCCTCCATTCCTGGTTCTATGTACTAGGTCCTGATTGTAAGATTCTGCACTCTTCCATTCTCAGTAATGATGCTTCACACTGGTAATTTAAAATGACTATAAAAAGGTTCTGTCTGACCTTCAATTACATCTCTCAGTTAGATCTGTTTCAAGAAAAGATCTTCCATCCTAGTCTAAATTTAATTCATTTTAAATTAAAATCATTAAAATCATTAAAACCAAGAAAACATTTCTGTTAAAACAGCAAAAATGATATTTCAAAAAATGCTTCAGACAAAATATTTTATAATTAATTTGAAATATTTTGGGCAAGTCTGGAATCCTTACTATTTTCAATGGAAAACTAAAAAGGCATTTCTGAATCTTCAGCAAGTCTATCAGTGTTCTCGGAAGAATATTCCTGAAATACTTTTTGATTCCATTTTTTCCTTATAGGTCACAGGGATTCCACTGACAAATGAAGAGTTCCACTCTTTGGGAGGGTGAAATCCCACCTAGCACAAATCAATGGCAAAATTTCTATTATTTGGATGGCGTATGCATTAATTTCCATGAATACGAAGTTAAATCCGCTATAGTCAGTTATCTGGCAAATGCTACCCACATTACAACCATAACCTTTCTGATTTCTGTATTAAAAATTAGTTACAAAACGCTCTTAATAATATTAGAAAGTAGGAATATTTTACAAAAGAGTTGGCTTGGTTTAAAATTAAAATATATTTTTTTTTCCTCAAGGTTATTTCCTCCTTGGCAGAAAATCCATATATAAAACAAACAAACAAAAATAGTTTAGCACCATGAACCTGAAATAATTTATACAATTTGAGATGCAGAAATATACTGCAGTTCTGAAAATTTACTGCAATGGAAGAGCTATGGAATCAAATATTCAAACTCTCTTCCAGATATTGAGATGGGATCTTTCCATTAGACAATTTGCAAGATATATCTCCAATTATTTCCAAGATATAAACAGATATAAAGCTCAGAGTACTCTAAGTTTTCAAGACACTTCTAATTGATTTCAGTGGGAATTGCATTTATGTATCTAAATTCAGCTGTTCATGTTTAAAATGCGGAATCTTGACATACTTAGTGTTACAAGAATCTGATCTAAAGAGTGGCCAGCTTAGGTTGTTTTTCTCAAGAGACTCGAGGATACTACAGCTTACATGGGTTATATATTTAACGATAATTTGAAAAGATGGGAACTTGCTTCAACGACAAAAGATTTTCAGATTGTTTTTTCAGAAGAGAACACATTTCTGAGTTTATGATGGTTTTGTTTCAGACAAATTTCCCCAAAAAATCAAAGTGTGCTGAGATAGATAATGGTAAAGGACTTCTGCCCATTTCTACCTATTTGAAGTGGTCTGCGGAGCTGCCTTGCCCGTCTCCTTGCGCCCTGGAGAAACAGGGTTGCTTATGTGCATAATGATGTACACACAGAAGGGTCGAGGGACTGTCCAGCCCTGCAGATGATGGGACACACATTGGCTTTGGCAGGACAGCACCTGACTGTGCAGAGAGATGTGAGCGTGTCAACTGTGCTACAGCCAGCGCGAACGGCATTTTCTAACACAAGATGCTAAGTCAGCGAGCACGAGGCCAGAATTTTTTTATTTCCTTCTTAAACCTTTCATCCCGTGTAAGGTGCAGTCAGCAGAGTTACTCAGTTATGTCAATAAGTTTAGGGTCTCTTGGGCATTAGCAGAAACAAACGCATCCTGTTTAATTTCACAGGTGTCAGGTATCTTTTACGCAAGGAAATCCAAACATTTTTAGAAGGAAATCTAGTCTGTCCCATTTTACCCTCTCGCTTCTAGTCACTTGACTGTCTTCAGCTCACTGGTTCGCAAGATCTCCCTTGGGCGGTGGTAGCACAGTTAAGGGCTTGGAGATTTGTGCCTTCAGTTGTTTAGCTCCCTGGCAGTAATGCATCACGACAGAACCAATTCCTGGAGCGAGCAGTTGTGATATCATTGTGTCATGAAAAGCTCTAGATTGAGATAAAGAAGGCAAAAGGAGTCTCTGGTGAGTATTATTATTTGTTGGAAGTGATCCCAAAAAAGATTCGCTGTTTCTCTACAGACTGTGGCTAGAATCCATTGATCCACAGATGATTATCCTGAATAGAAGATTAAAAGCAGATGGCCAGAGATCTGCTCTTGGCTACAAGTCTCAATAAATAAATAAATAAATAAAAGGGAGTACAGTGGTGACTGACCACAAATGAAAGCATACTAAGGGATTCAGTTTTCCCTTCCTTGTTTGGTTCCCCTGTAGTATTATACAAAATCCACCATAGTTTTTACCATAGTAATATTAATAGAAAGTGTGCAAAGTAAACTAAAGAAGACCAAAGTTATATGAAATACAATAAAAATACACCGCAGATCTTTTTACATGGAATCTTTAATAGGCTATTGTGCTGGAGTAGCACATAGTCTATGAAAAGAGTCTTTGTATAAACTTGACTTGAATTGATGATACTACTTTTGCTTTAGTGGCTCAAGTCAAGTAAAAAGTAAGTATAAGTTATGTGTTCTCATGAATAGGATAAATATATACTACAAAGTAATTTGATACTGAGGATGAGCCCCTCAATAGCTTACTGTAATATCAAAATTCCTGTTTACATTTCACATATACACATATGCAATTCGTTAATATAATATACATAATATTAGCACTTATGCATGCAAATATGACCTCCTAAAACAAGATTTTCCATATTCTCTTTCCATTTCAATCTCATTAACACTCTTTCTTACCAGATAAAAATCTCTTAAAGTGCTGAATTCGCACATATTATTTCAGGCATTTTATTTGGATCTTAGATTAAAATTTATGTTAACTATAATTTAATATTTAAAATATTTAAATAGGCTAATCAAAAGATAACCAACATTCCTTTCAAAATATTTTTATCTTTATGAACAAAGAAAATAAAATTGAGGATGCAATAGATCTTGTTTTTACTTTTTTATGGTACATTTTCTCAAAATAAACAGTCTAAGTATTTTGATAATAATGAATTTGATCATTTGATAATTAACTTTCTTTGGGAAGCTATTCCATTAATTTGTCTTCAGGGACCTATACCCTAAAATATACTGTTGGGCAGTGAGTCAAAAAAAAAGCTAATTATTCAACACTTATCCAGTTAAATTCCCATAGAAAGTCCCTGCAGTTTTTATATAATTTTAGTTCAGCTTTTTGTAAATGTTTTCAAATACACATCAAGTGCAAACAATTTTCTAGGATCTAGTTAATACTAAAATATTTATATAGTTAATAGATCAATTATATAATTAATATTGTTATGGTAAACATTCACTGTAAATGGTCAGAGTAATCAAATTATATTGTCTCTCTTCCTGGATTCAGAAAATATTATTTTTCATTTCATTATTGGAAATGGTTTCCAAGTATAGTTTTGTATTCTTCAAACTCACTCACTATGAATGGAAGCATTTATAAAAGTCTGTTGTTCAAATGTTCATAAGAATTAAATGCAAAAGAAAAGACTATGATAAACTATCTTTTTCTATATTTAAAGTCCAACGAATAGAGATAGAGCAGGTTTCCCATTTTTCATGGATGAAAGGTGAAAAATATATGTATTTAATAGTATGAGAGCATTGGAAGGTGTCAGAGCTTCATAACTGGCTTGTTTTGGTATCTCCTGGAGTGGTTTACAATCTGGAAATATGATACAGTAGAAGTTCTGGTCAAGACAGCTCTGTGTGCTCTAAATTAAAATCTGAATCTTCTATGCACCCACAACATTAAATGCAACTAAGATCGAGCCTTTGGAAATATGTTAAGGGTTTTCACCTGAACTTCCCCTCCCATAAATTAAAGTGACCCGGTCCTTTCTCAGGAATGATCTGCCTTTTCTGTCACTACTTGACTTCTTTCAGATGTGCTCTGGAGAAGACATGACACCATCATCACTACTCCTAGTTTAGCTCCATGAAAACATTTTTAAAAATTCTGGCATTTCAGAAAGTTGTTATATCTGACAACAATTATTCTTTTCCAATTTCTCTTCCTGAGACCTGAATTTTCATATAAATTGCGTTCATTCACTTTTTTTGATTTTTGGTGAAAAGGTTGTTTAAAAGACTTTTAAGACCAGTCTTTAAGTCTTTTCACAGAATCACAGAATGCCTAAGGTTGGAAGGGACCTCTAGAGGTCATCTAGTCCAACCCCCCTGCACACGCAG
>JAWLRI010000031.1:6192878-6241870 GCA_034781795.1 Crypturellus tataupa
AAATGGTTTCTTTTACAAAATTGCTTCCATCAACTTGATTAGTTAAAACCTTTCAAAACGGTTTGTTAATAACTGAGTATTTCTCACACCTTAAAATATCAATGGGAAGTGGAAGAGCTCAGTATTTTCCAGGACTGTGTCCTTATTGCTGACACTGCACAATCTTGCATATCCAAAGACAGCTACTAAAAATGTACCGTATTCTGAAAATTGCCTTAGGAATATTTAGGTAAATATGTCTGTAAGGCACAAAGATGAATATCTGCCTAGTAGAGCACAATAACTAAAGCCCCTTACTCTTCATATCTCAAATTCCCCACTCTATGGATAGGGGAGTGGGAGCCCACCCTACTGTAAGCAGGGAGTCCAATAACACATGAATTTAATGCAGTGTCTTTGCTACAGGTTGAATTTGGGTTACACTGTCCTTCTGAATCAGAAAAATATTTTGGGGGAAGCTAATTGGAGATTTTATGACAAGCTCATATATAATTACATTCAAACACTTCCTAGTGAGCCAGAGGTATCCAATAGACATTCTACACAAAGCAGCATGGATAAACTGGCTGGAATTGATACCATACTGCATGACTTAGTCTGAAAGGCTTAGGATGCTTCTTTAAGTCTTCATGAAAAAGAATCAGGCTGTTGTTGATTTTAAATTTACTGTGTAAATGAAGCAAACACATTATCAAGAGAGATTTGCAGTGAGCAACCTGGAAAAGACGTTCAGGACCTCACAGCCACAGCCAGGACAGTCAATGATTTCCTGGTGGTCAGTTATGGGAATTAGAAATTGGACACTACGTCAACCTAGTCATTGACGATTGGCAACACGATGCTTTCAGTTTTGTAATCTTCAATAACTCAGATCAGTGGCAGTGAAAAAAAAGAAGGAAGCTGAACCACCACTGAAGTAATTTGCCTTCTTAGGTCACTGGTGAAAAAGAAATGGCCCTCCTGCATCCACTAATCACTTATGTAAAACACTGCTGGTTTGGCAAAGCTTAAACTCAGTGTTTTGCACTGAGCAGTTGTGTAGGTGTTTCAAAAACAACTGAAAAAGCCATTATCTTTATAGTTCCTTGATCTTTCTGTTCTGATAAGAAATAAGTATCATACCTGCAGCGGGACTGCTTGCGGGGAACAAAAGTTAACAAAAGTTAATTAACAATGTATATTCTCAGAAGTAAAAGAAAACTTAGGCTAATAATATAAAGTAAAAAACATAACAGGAATCCTAAAACATCCCAAAGTATTGGAATGTTTAAAAATGCAGAGTTACAATTAAATGTCTTAAGGTAAGAAATGTATTTCATCCCTGTTTCTGCTCTGAGAGACAATCAACCACTCATGACAGCATTAAGACATTTTTAAATGTATGTGCTTACCTCAATGAAACACATTTTAAAGTGACATTGTACCACAAGAAAGTCTCTGACCTAAAAGGGAAATAAATGTCCATCTCAAAAAAGCCATTTAGCTGTGGAGAATTTATTGCTGTTGAAATCAGTAGAAAATAGACAACAATTTTATTAGCACTGACAAATTTTTAATTTGATGCAAAGGTGCAGAGGATTTCAACAAGCACTAATATTACACAGGATCATCATAGTGGATGCTATGTTTGTTACAGACCTCGTTTTGAAAAATATTATTAACTGACTTCTCTGTAAACTTTCAGAAAATACATTTAGCCATTAAAGTGTAAATAGTGAACTTAGTAGATAAGATAGAGATATCTTTTTTTCACTGATTCAGTTTGCATTTAAGCAGAGATCTCCATTCAGCTGTGACATACAATTGATTCTCTGCAGTTAAAGTACAACGTAAATAGTAACTGTAGTATTAATAAAAGACTAAGACTATTTGAAGCAATTACTAACCAAATATAATAGCCTGTTCTTGAGTCCAAAAAAGTAACAAGTTATTTGCCATCAGCTATAGCATCTGACTTGTACAGATTTCTCCTGTGTACAGTATTAATATGATAGCATAAGCTAATATTGTTGACATCAACCCATAATTAAAAAGGCAAATATTAAAACTGTGAATACTACCACCACATTTGTGTGCTCTCATGCAGTACCACATAGAGAAATTTGAGCTGAAATGTGGTATGTACCTTGGGTCGCTCCACTGTCATCTCTCGGCTGCCACTGTTCAGTATTCCAGCATCAACCATACCACAGCTCACTCTAGAAGTGTAGGCTAGGTGTAGTTAAGAGTTTTGGGGAAAAAAAAAATTGGAAGAAAGATTGCCTGTTTTTCTTCTTCCATCTCAGCTAAAGAACACATGTGCTTTGAAAATGTAGCAAACCGTAAAAATAATTCAACGATTAGAGGAGGAGACTATCATCTCAAGCACTAGTCAACACATATCTACCTTCTCTGAATATGTAGAGCTCCCACTGACCTTGACAGCCATTAAAAAGCATACAAAAACCGAGAAGAAAAAATGCAAGAATGTAAGCTGAGCTGTTACTGGAAAGGACTGTCTTGAACAGAAAGACAAGTAAAATATTAGAAAGCAAATATGCATTGGTATATTGTTTCCTGCATATACTCAGTCATTTATATTTTCCAGGATTTATAATGTCTTATTATTCCATGCACAAAACCATACATGTATGTTACAGCTAACTTTACAATAGAGGAGATTTAAAAGAATTTTCTCACTCACAAACATGGACAATACCACATATCTGTTGCAATAATTTGCATTTAAATGTGTATAAAAATATTGTACAAAATCACTATAGAAGAAGTTTATGAAAATTTTCTGAGCGATGGTATCTGATTTTTTTTCCTCAACTGCAGACTTGTCACTGCTAAATGCAGTATATATATGTATGTTATACAAAATATCTTCTGCAAGATCTCCTGAAGAAAAAAGCAGTCAAATAAAAACTGTGGTGCATTCACTCCAAATATGAGCAGATCAAAAAAACACATGCAGTGAGTCGACGTTAAACTTCGCTTTGTTCACTGAATTTGCTGTAATTCTGAAGTGGGAGAAACAGAAAAAGATTATTATACTATTTTCCTATAATATCAGTCAAAAATAGTAGATGAAGTTAAAAATGTCACCAGTGTAGAGGCTAGTATATCAAAAGTTATCTAGGATAAGGATGAACTGCATAAAGCATCAGATGAGTCTCTTACTAATAAAAATCAAGAATGATGTGATATTTTCCTTTGAAGTTTTAGATAAGAGCACCTTTGCATATCCACATGACACTTACAAATGATATGTAACCATATTGCCTGTTGCCTCTATCTGTCAATTAAAGCCTATTTCCTGTAGTGGAATACAAAATGTAAATTGGAACAAATCAATTTCTATATATCTCCACTTCCATTCTATTATTTTCTGTCTTATCTTTACCTAGTTTTCCTCACATAAGCACTCAAAAATCCTACTGACCTCAGCACCATTAAAAGGCATATAAATACTGCATGCACAGAACAGTGTGGCTACAGTGGGATGCCGCTGCTGTGCTCATCTACCCATTTAATCCCTGTCCATCATCTCTTACCCCCAGGTATTAATTGCAAGGAACACATCAGGAAACCTAAACAAATACTTTGAATGCTCAAAAGAGAGGTAAGCAGCAACATCTACACATTGTTCATAATTACATTCATAATTTGAGTTGAGAGTTTTGACTTGCCGAACAGCTCTGGTAGACACATGGTATCAGTTCCTAAAAAAGTGGTTGCTTGTCTTCTAGTTTTAACTTCCTCCGTGGTTTTGGACCATTCAGCTGGTCTTTTCATGCTCCAGTTCCATAAAATGGTGTGACAGATGTGCTCCTTCCCCAGCTCAATCTGGCTTCTCACAGGTAGCCCTATTCAGGTGTTAACTACCATGTTATCTGATCCTCGTAATTGCCTCCCCGATTTCTTCCCCCACTCGGACATTAGCCGCCAATAACAGTCTTGATGGCTGCAGCCTGGTGGGAAGATAAGGCTAACGGTGCATACACCAGCCAACAGTCATTTCTGAATTGAAAGTCAATCATCTTATTCCGTAAATATGGGGACAGCCTGAGATCCCACTGAGCTCTCCTGGCTGCATGCCAGGACCTCCCCTTGAGCAGGGACATCTCCCAAGGATATTCCTTGGGATTAAGAGATCCTTCCCATTACAGATTTGTGGTAATTGACTATAGTGCACTCTCTTTCTGTGCAACTGAGCATGAATCCTTCTGTCATAAACCACTGACCAGGTCTGGGACCAGGACTGGATCCAGCTGCACCCAGTCTCCTCTCAGAAGGAGTTTGAAAAGCAAAGGGGTCCAATCTGAACCTTGTGACCCAACGGGAGGGTGTCCTCGGTAATTCTGTGTGTATCTTGAGCCTCCATGCAGTCACTAATAAGTGACCTTGCCGTAGAACCTTGTGAAACCGCTCTCATTATCAAAAAAATCTATTGCTGTTTCTTTCCTATGAGTGTAGTGTATCGTGTCACTCACTCTACCACCACTCATTCCATGAAAAATGGGAATACTACTACATAACCATCGCAGAAGAATGTTAGGAAGTTAATTAGTTCTACAAAGAATGCAGAAATTTCATAACACAGTAATCATCCTAATTGATTTAATCAGACCCAGACAAAATATACAATAGTCAGCCCTGTTATTTTTGCCCTGCAGTTACCATCTCAATAAGGGTTTTGTTGCAGGACAAAAAAGTGAAAACTGTTGAAAAGCACTGAAAAGAATGTATTTTTCTTGATCTGCAAGCTACCAATTGGCCAACAAGGCCAATTCACCTTATCTAGATAAATCAGTGGAAAGTGATTTTGTCCATGGGCAAGGGCAATGGTAATTAGTGAAAGGTACTGGATCGCAGTAACAGGAGTGGGGGCTGGGACTCATAGCCATGATTAGTTTAATTCCTCTTGGAAAGGCTGAGCTGCTCTCTGGCCACGCTGGGAATCGTAAGTAAAAGCAAAAGCATGGGAAAGCTTAGTCCTTACACCGCATGCTCCGTTACAGAGGCATTACAATGGAAATGCTCGTAGTGTTTACGAGAAAAGCGCAGGTTTATAGCCTTTTAAGAAGGAATGCAAGAACAATTATTAAGCAAATAAATGCTTGTTTGAACCTCCAGCCTCAGCTTCTGAGCCAGCCCTTTTTCTTCCTCCCCCTGCTGCTCTCTCTTTCACTCCATCCAACTCCTCTTTTTATGAGTAAACCAGCTCAGCACACTATAGTGCAGAAGAGACATGCTCATAAAAAAAATCTGCTAAGCCTCTACAAGAATTTCAGGCAGAGCAGCTCAATGTCCCATTTGATTTTACTTATTTCTCTGTTACTTTGCATTTGCGCATCTCAGAATCATGCTGTACCAGAAGCACATCCCAGCTTGGGATGTGTAGCCTGCAGTATACACTTAAACAACCTCTGCTGAGGAATGAAGGAATTTAGCTTTGGTAGTGCAGAACGAGGTGCAACCTAATGTACCTCATCAAGAGACTCCAACAGGAGTCTCTCTTTTCCAGGGGAGAAAGCATCCAGATTAACGCTCCAGAACATAGTCCCTCTGCATCTGGCACAGGAGACCTAGGTATCATTGCTAAAGGAATGGGAGAAGACAGTTCAAGCTGGAAAAACTGAGGTCCAAAGGTTGGGAACGTGTTACAGATAAATATAAAAGATTTAGGCTCAAAAGGTTCCCCAAATAAGTAAGATTTCCCAAGAAACCTTCCTGACTTCACCTCCCCACTACTGTAAGTCTCACCCTGTTAATTTGGATGGCACTGATTGCAGAAGAAACAGATTCAAAGAAGACGGGGTTTTCAGATTCCAGATTTCCTCCATACTGCATAGTTTTTATCAACGAAGCTGTAACGAAACGAACAGACAAGCACCGATAAGGTAGTCAGAATATCTAAACCATCATGCTAAAAATTTTGCTGTAAGCTGATACTTGCCTTTGCAGTGTGCTAGCACCACATCAATGTGTCTGCTTTTGCAATCCCTGTAAATCTAAATGTGTGAAAACAAGAAATTAAAAAAGAAAACTCTTTAAAATGTTAACAGAGAATAAAATACACAAAAGCAAGAAAAGCAAGAAAAGAACGTGATACCGCTAGTCCAGCTATACTGCCAGTAACCACCAGAGAGAGCCATGCTATAATATAAACACCACAAAGCTCACACTGAACAGAGAAGGGTCATTTCCTCCCCCTTCCTCAAAATACTCTACAGAACTACTTTCAATAAACTGAATTAAGTCTAAATTTGATTAATAACTTCGGCTTGCTTTTTTAATTTTTTTTCCAAAATATTTTATTAGTATGCCTTTTCCTACATGTTTCTCCAACTTGTCTTCATATTCAGAGTCTTCATATGTCAGAGACTTTGAAACATCCATCAGTCTATCAGAAAAGGGCCATAACCAACGTGCTACATCCTGCAGCTAGTGGTTCTGTCTTCCTTCTCAGAAAATGCTCAGCTTGGCAGAGACTAAATATTCAGTAAGCTGGAAAGTGAGAGAGAAAAGGTAAATAAATGTATATACAAAGCTATATAAAAGTGAGAGAGAAAAGGTATATAAAAGTATGAGTCTAGAATCAGAGTTGATGGTTCTGGAAGATGAGGAATATTGTTTACACTCTCTGCTTCAAAGAATACTTAAATAATCCATATAAAGTGGAACGATTCTAAGAGGAGAGATTAAACCAGGCCACACCAAAATACCCTATTTTACAAAAGAACCAAAAGATTAATGTTACCAGGATCTTATCTCCAGCAATAGTGGCGATACTTAGAGGAGGAGTGTAACAAACAGGATGTTTCATGTATTCCTCCCTTGGATGTTTCAGTTTCTGACCAGCCATTCAGAGTCATTTTATAGCCAAACTTGGGCTTACTACCCACAGAATTGTTTAACACCCTTTCCTGTCACTTGTAATGCTGAGGTCTCTAGGATCTTTTGGAAATTCAGTTCAAATTTTTTGTTTGTTTATTTTTTTAATTAACACTTTTCCTAGTAATTCTATTGAATGCTCTTTATCTATTGTGAGAAATAATACGGTAACTCCAACTCACCTTTTATTTTTTGAGTTTTCATTTTGACTATCTTCCCACATATACGTGATTTTATTTATTTGTTTTAATTTAATACTTGCTTGACTGCTTAATTACTTCAGTAGACTGAGAAAATGGTTAGGAGAAGAAAAGGGCTGGGGCTCAGCCCAGTTCAAGTTAAGTCTTCTACCTTATTCAGAGGATCATATGAACCAAATTCTGCATATCCATTTAATCTATACTCACTAAACATTTTCTGTATAAAGCCAAGACCAGCAGCAAAGTAGGACAATAGGTTTTGAACACAGCTTTTCTTTTGTTATATAGAACTAATCATTATGTGGTTACTGCTTTGGGTCTTCTGGGAGTGTATTGGAACTCCTGCTATGAAGGAGGAATTTGGTCTGTATACCCACAGAATAAAGCATGGGGATCATTAAGACCTCTGGACTAGTGGAAAGCAGCACATACACAGAAATCTTTCTTGAATAAGCTTGAATGTGACCTAAAAGAGCTTCCTAAAACAAACAAAAAAAAAAAAGGGTGTTTTCAGAAACTCATCTCCAGGAAATATGTATATTTAAATCTGCACTAAGTGTCCTTCCAAAATCATTAGGAATGTTTTCCGATAATTTTATATATAAACACAGGGCAGTTTTCTATCAAATCTGTGCTCATCTTTTTCATGAGCAATCATGCCAATTCACATATGACAGATGATTCGTAGCTAACTGTAATAACTGATACGTGTATGTGTTTGTATATGTGTATTATTATATACAGAATGTATCCGAATACCTGAAGCAACACTGAGACTCCAGTATAGTCGAAGAAACTCAGTCCACTGCAGTCTAGTATCAAAGCACGTCGCTCCCTGTGGCCTGGCTGCGAGAAGGACTCACCTAATGTATTTGATATTGGAGAAGAGCTTGGATTAATGGACGGATGCTCAAGAAACATGAACTTTAATAATATACCACAAAAATAAACTAAAATTATCACAATACAAAATTGTCTATTGTGTATCAGTCAAGAAAATAGCTCATTTTAGAAACAGGAATGAAGAATACTAAAGAAATGGGCTGAAGTGATGACAGGAAGGACATATTTTGTTATGGTTTTAAATTCTTTTTCCAAACTCAAACTGGCTTGTGTTTGAACAAAGCATATATTGCACTAAATGTGTCCCAAAGTAGGGCATAAACAAATGATTCCTTTCGTTAGGAGAAAACTCAGAAAGAATGCTTACTTACAGTGCTCTATGGATAAATATTAGCTTTAATGTTAGTTATCATAAAATACAAAGCATTTGAAAAAGATGAAGGAAAATAAGTTGAAGTGTAAAGATGGGTTAAGCTAAATGATTTTGAAAGAACGGAGGAAAAAGAAAAGGATTTAAGAATCTTGAGGTGACTTAGAATTTCCCCATCGTATAGATTTATAATGGCACTAATTCCTTCTTGAAAGTATTTTATGAGTCTGAGCCTTTTGGACTTGGACAAAAATGAATAATTTCAAAGGAAAATTCCTGCCTGTCATTAATGCTATAGAAACCTCAAAGAATTTATGAGGTCTGATAGACTGCACACGGCAAACTTTTCTATATACCTCCTGTGTCTCTGAAACAGAACTTAGTCTTTCTCTGTATTATTTACCCTCCAAAACATAAACATTATATTTAAAGGTTCCAGCAAGTTTGCCTTAAAAATGTCTGGTGATACGCTTTTTCTGTGTAGTCATTATTTTGCCTAAATATTTTTTTTGACATCTCAAGAATAGAGTTTAAATAAAAGTAGATTGTACTAACCTTGCTCTTAGGTTTAAGAGATTTCTTGCAAAAGAAACAAAATACAAATATAAAAATGAAAAAGGAATGAAAGCCAATAATCACCTTCACAACCCTTCAAGACACAGGACTGAGATTACTTTAAGCTTGGAATGTATTTATCTGATATGTTACAGCAGCACACTGTGAAACATTGTTATTATCATTATTATTATTACCATACTGTAAATTTATTGCCTAACAAACATTTTGAAGGTAAAAATACGCAAACACACACCACATACATGCACAAATTGCCTCTTCGCAGAGTAACTACTGTAAGGATTAAGGATTATGTCTATGCTCCCCTCCTTTCCAAACCTTTAAGCCTCATAGTTTGTTTTTGTTTTCTAAGAAATTTTGTTTTTTTTTTTTCCCTCCAATTTCAATTTGAAAATCCAATGACTGGTTAGCAGAAGGAAAATTGAGTATTTAAGTCTATCCACTCACTGTATGGATTAACTGAAAATACCAGTTTCCAGACAATTTGAGTTCACATAGAAATAAGTGGAAAAATGTGCGTCTAATGACAGGGTTTACCCAATCAGAAAAGAAGTCTTGAGTTGTCTCCCATACCTGTCGTATGAGAAACCAGTTCATCTCAGTCAGACTGAAATGCATACGGATAAGATATAATCACCTAACACACAAAACATTGTACCCTCTACTAGCATTTTACAGTTTGTATAGTCTTTGATAGCCCCTATCGTTTTGTTGCCCTGTGCTACAGCAAAGCACACCGCCATCCCCAAATAAATTACTATACTGTACTGTAATGTCATTAAATGCCTAAGTCTAGTTAATAAGTGTAATCATTCAGACCATAGCCCCCAGTCAGACTCCAGATTCTGCAGCCTTAATGTTTATACATGTTTTAAACATGTATAGTGATGAGGTCTGTATAAAGTACCTTCCCAAAAGGTTGCTGTGACTCTCCCACAGGAGCATATGTATGTGCTCTGTTCTGATTTGTGTGATATAAAAGGTAGTAAGAGATGAAATTATCCAGCATAATCCCTAATGAAAAGCAAACCTCTACTTTTTTTTTCTCTATTCTACTGTACTATACTATACTATACTGTATATATAGTACAGTATGATATATACTATATATATACTATATCATACTGTACTATATGGGTGACTACAATGCCACTGACCATTCAGCTGACATTTTGTGAGTTTCTCCTCATAAACAGCTTTAAAGATCATAAAGATTTAACATGGGTCTAATCCTTTCCCATTCTTATTTTTTCATACTAATATGCAAGTCGTAACGTGAGTCCGGGGCAAGAGCAGAACTTAACAAAGCAGCTTATTGGACCTCTGGCTGCAGACCAGTAACACTGGAAGTGGTTGCCTCTACTATTTTCATCTAACAGTAACACATAGTTATTCATGCAAAATAAGCAGGGACTTCTGAAGAAGAGATATTTTCATTGACTCTGGCTTTTGAAAACTTAGAAAGACCAAGAAGTTAAGAGCAGAACAAACTCACTTCTCACTCTTGGAAAGAGAATTTCTAGGACAAGACTAAAGTGGCTTGACACTGTTTAGTGCTCATATTTCACTTAATACATGGATTAACAGAAAATATTAATTTCCAGATAATTTGAGTTCACATAGAAATAAATGGAAAAAATATGGGCCCATTCTGCACACTCACATCCCTCTCAGTTTTAATATGATTTATAAATAATAAACTCACCACAACAACTTCCATTGGGAAGTGAGCAGAGCAACACATTCTGCTCACACTGAAATAAAAGCAACAAACATTTAACATACCAGGGAAAACAAACCTAGCCACAGAAAACCATTGCAATACATAAGAATTCTGTTTCTCAATATCAAAACTCACTCCTCTAAAACTCAGCAGTCTATGCAATAGTCTTTAGGACGTACTCTGTTTGTGTTTTTTTTTAGATTACTTAACTTCTATGACTAGTTTGAATCCATCAGAAAGCATGTTATGAACATAATGCTTGGTTGGGCACAGAGGCATCACGGAGAAGTAGTTAGAGGATGAAAAGATGCTTTTTAAAAGTTAAATTCAAGCAAGTAATTTCGTTAAGATCAGCATCTGATTTATTTTCCTTTTTGCTGAAATCATACCTAACTCTAAATTTTAGTGAGAATGATTTGGATGTGTAAATTTATTAAAGAATTCTTTTTTATCTGGACAAAAAATTTAATAATGATTTTCATTTGAGATTAGCTAAGCTTCCAATAAAATCAGCAGTTAAAATCAGAAATACAGAACAGAAACCAAGACCCAAAGTACATTTTTTCACTCCCATTGTTCTAAAACAAAACATATTTTCCACAAAACAAGAGTATGTACTGTATTTAAGCCAGTTTTACTGTCAAGACAAAGGATAGCATTTCCCAGCTCAGTAGTTTATAATGCAACTTACTACATTAACTTATTAATTTATTACACATCAAATTAACTCATAAATTAATTCAAAAAAAAAAAACCAAAAAAAAACAACAAAAAAAACAAGTAATTTCTTTCTGTTTGGAGGTATGTTATCTAAATACCAGTTACTGCCAAGAGAGCCAAGGAAAAACAAACTTCACAGTCTCTGAGTTGGGTTCCCAAACGGTGAGGAGGAGACGGCCACCCCAACCTGGGCAGCCCGGCTCTTTGGCAAGAGGCAGACGATGGGGTGGGCAGAGGCTGATCTGTGATGTCTAAACAACCTGTCTAGGCAGTGGCTGTGGTTTTATCCACTCAGCCAACCAAACTGGGTGAAATTGCTTCCAGTAAGCCTTGCACAGTGTGCCTTTACAGTAGTGAAAGAAAACTAATTTTCCTTTTTAGAAAAAAATTATGGCAAGTTACTGTATTTAGGTGCAGATATATTTGAAAAGTAGTATACTCACAGCGGCATCCCCTAGAACCAAATTATATACAATTTTATATTGTCTATTTACTGTGAAAAAACATTATCAGCAAAAACAGTGTAGAAAATGAAAAAAAAAATACTTCTTTAGAAAAGAACTTTGGTAGTTTTACACATTTATAACTTCTTACTATTGGAATCACAGTTAGAATCAAAGAGATCTCCAGAATGATCTCTATCACAATTCCTCATTTGTTATTCTCCTGAAATTGTAACCACCTGCTGACCCAGCACAACATCCCGTGAAACTGGAATTGTAACTACTTGCTGTCTTTATAAAGTCATATCACCATATATTATTAGCCGAGGTTATGTAGGGTCTGCCAGAAATGTTATAAAGCACTTTAAAAGGTCAGCACTTTAATGTCTTTTATAGAATCACATATAGAGAAATATTGGAGGGATAGTTTCCAAGTAATAATACAAAAAATGTATCAAATCTGATTAAGATTGGGATTAACTTTATTATATTGTCATTTAATCATTTGCAGTATTTCTTGTTTCTACCTGTTTCAATATCCAATTGCATTCTCAAAAAAAAACCCAAAAACAAAAACAAACAAACAAAAAAAAAAAAAAACAAAAAAAACAAAGAAAGCAAGCAAGATCTTGAATACTGTCATCATGATTACTGATGAATGTAGCACATCCTACCTTGTTTACATCTTCATATGCTTGGGTGCTTGTGCTATCTTTCTGGATTATTTTTATCAAGTCTGCATGAAATTTCTTGGCATTCAGAAAGACTAATGGGTTGTTGACTGAAATTATCTGTACCTGTTTCAATGATTCCTGTGGGATGAAATAAACAAAAGGCTGATAGGATTATCTTGGCTATGGAGACTAAAACCAACACAATTTCCTAAAAAATCATGCAAATCAATATAAGAACATTGAGCTAATTCAAGTTAGCACAAAAGCAAAATCATATTCATCATAATATATCATATATTGTTAAGAACTAATAGCTGGCAAATAATATAGTGTTATTTCAGCCGATATAGTCCCAAACACAGGCAAGACCAGGTTTGTAGAGAAAGGGAATGTCTTTTTTTAGACTTGTGTATTGGAAAAAGTAGACAAGTTTGGGAGCATATAGTACTGGGAATGTGCATCTCAGTCATCTGAAGGTGAATTTAATACAAGGTCATAGCTTCAAGGAAATGCAAGAAGCCACCAGAACAAAAGACTTTGGTACTGAAGGAAAGTCCCACTAATCCTGTCCACTCTGGTCTCACACTGGCCTGTTCTAGAACTGAAGCAGAAAATCGTTTCACACTATAGCTTGCAGCAGAAGCTCCTGTCTTGACAGAAATCCTTCTGCATCATCTCTTACCTCACCAAAACCTTCACCAAAAGCAAAAACCCGACAGCCCAACTTGTACAAAATGGTTCTTGACCAAACCTGAATGTAAAGCTTTGCTAACATATTTCTACAAGCAGCACAATAAATAAACCTCAGATCCTACATTCGCACTTCCTGGAAGATATTTCATTCAATTTACAAGTGTATATGTAACCCTCTCCACAAGATTTATACACCAGAATGAACACTGAAGGACAACTGATAAAAGTCAGAAGTACCCGATTACCAACTGGCAGCATCTCCTGCAAAACAAACGCTTTTTCTCTCAGGCTCAAAGCAGATCTACGAAACACTTTCAGAAAACAAGAAAATTTGTATGTGCAACCATTGTGCATGTTAAAAATCACAAGCTCATTTGAAATATTGGTTTTGCAAATCTTGGAATTATTCTAATTCTATTAGCCTCTCCACTTTCCACAGGTTACAAATCAACTGTTTCTCCTATATTTAGGAAAGAATCACATTCTCACTTTTCCTCCACTCAATTTCCAATCACATTCTCACTTTTCCTCCACTCAATTTCCATTTATTGATGGTAAACCTTCGAAAAACTGGAAATCCAATCTCTTCAGTATTTGTTCACTTTTATGCAGACCCAGTTCAATATGGAGCAACTGCTGTCAGCCACTTTGATGTCTGTTGTTTCTGTTTTGATGAAAAATCTGTTGACCTCCAGGGTCTTCTATTTTTTTTTACATTATGTTATTCCATTTAATAATACATGTTACACGCAGTCATACTAGAATGTACTCTACCTGTATTTTGCTAAACAACTGCATTAAGTTTATATGCATCTAATGCTGTAAAAAAAATAAGCAAGGTGGTCTGTAAAAGTTTCTAGTGTTTTCAGTTGCATTTTCTAACTCACAGGCATGTAACTGACATTCTTAAAGAAGGATAATAACACAGTTAATCGGTTCCTCTTGCTAACATTTCAGTAGATTAATTTGCTTCAGGCATATCCTTTTTGTAATCTGGGGATGTCTCAATTACATATGGAAATGCAGAAAATTCTACTTTCAAGTGCGAGAAAAAGGACCCCAGAATACATAACATGAACATTGCACAGTGATGATTTTCCCTGTTTATTTCCATATGCAAAACACAGTCTCACGCAAAGATTGCACACTTTAGAAAAATGAAAATAGAGTATTCAACTAATTTTAATGGAGAAACACTCTCATACAACTAGCAATGTCTCAGTATGTCAGCAATCTATCATGACAACCTCGTCCCTAGAAGTACTCCAGAAGGATTTCAATCCACAGCAGCGTTTTATTTAATAAGGCATCTTATCACCAAATGTAGAAACAAATCTGGATAAAGAAAACATGCTACTAAAAGAAACAAATTGCAAATGTAATAGCTGCTTGTGGCAAATTAGTAACAGAAAGTAAAAAGCAAGAATTCACAAGAGAATAGAGGCCCCCAAAGCCTTTATTCATCCTAACAAAATCCAGAGACTCATTAAGCTACTTAACAAGCTCATACTCAAACACAAGAAATAAGCAGAGCTGACACAGAGACAATTTTTTAAGTAGTTCAGTAAGAGTATGGATTTGGACTGAAGATACACAGCTTACCCAATAGACAAAACAGGAAAGGAAATCTTCACCACAAACCACACAAACTACCTCCTTATTGTAGATTACTATTCAGACTTCTGGGAACCAGACGACCTCTCAGACACCACCGCAGCAACCATCGCACAGACTAATGAAGCATCTCAAACATCCAAAACTTTGGCAATCAACCCCTGATTATGAACAGTGTTTTCACACAATTTATCTATGATGTGATTACGGTAAATATTCCATTACCTAGATACCTCAGCCAGTAGAGTGGTAAAATCTAACTCTCAGTTAAAATGGCTAAGATTACACGAAAGAAAGCTCTAAAACAAGAGAAAAGAGGGCATGACATACTTGATGTTGAGACCAGCAGGCACTTCGGTGAAAGAAACGGCAAAGTAAAAGAAGAAAAATAAGAAAAAGGGAGACAGACATACAAAGGTCTATGATGAGCAGAATGCCAAAAGTCTTCCAAAAATACAGGGGGTTAACCTTGAAAAGCTCAAATCATTAGGTCAGATCAAGCAAATGGAAAGTGTGGGTGTAATCTTTTTATTCTGGGATGGGCAAGGAAAACTGTGCCAGACATGCAGTGATTCCTGGCCCTAGTTCAGTCCTAGTGCCTTTCTTAAAACATTTCCAAAACTTTATCTAACCTGTTCTGAGGTAAATGAGTTTCTCTTGATGTATTCTTGCAAAAGAAAGAGTAAAATTATCTGAAGTGGCTAACTCTCTATATCACTTAGGAGAAGACTGAGAGCTGTCCTATGCACAATGCACATCATTGCCTACTTCGGTAAGAATTCGGTTAAGTGAATGTCTGTACTGCAATGTGTTTCACATAAGTTTCTAAGTATTCTCTGGATTTTTTCCACATTAAAGTGTCTCTTTTTCTATTGATGAAATAATTTCCATAAATCCAAAGAACTTAATGGCAGAGTAAATCATTAAACTTGAATATTTTTATGTTTAAATGTCCTGTTTGTGTCTGAGCTGTTATTTACCACTTGGATCACTCTAACATTCATATATTTACTGCTAAATTACCACCGCAATCCAGTGACTCTAAACTAAATTAAAAGCATTGTTCTAGATCTTAAAAGTATTTTCCTTCTTTGTTTTGTGCAATAAACTCTTGAGCAATTGGCTTTCCTAACAAAGCACTATTCTCTGCACTCACTGCCTGCAGACACTAGTTTGTCATTACTTGGTGACTGGCATTAAACTTAGTGATTAAGGAAACAAGGCAGAAGAGAATTTAGCTTTTTTAGAGGGATGTGAATAGATTTGTACAAAAGTTTTACAAACGGAAAAAAAAGGAAGCACGTAAATCCAATGTGGGATTACACATCTTTAACAAAGTTAGTCCAACTTTTTTAATGAAATGTGATATATTGATTGACTATTTTATTGGGCCAGGTTCAGCAATAAATATTGTTTTAAATTCAATTTTAGAGGCTTCTCCTACCTCTTTATTGAAGAAAAGCTTTGTGTTGAAGAATTTTGTTAGTGTGCCAGAAAAGTAAACCCGCCAGCACCAAGTTCAAATTTTGAGCCTAAGATAACTCCATTTTAAAACATTTGTCACAAAAAATAAATTATTCAAAGGGAGCTTCTTAATGACTGCTGAGTGCGTTGCTCACTGACATACAGGATACTGGGTTAGTACTTGACATGCAAAGCAGACATGGTAGAAGCCACCACTGCAGAGAAGAGCCTGTCTTAGTGACTGGGACTGGGTATTGGAAAGACTCGTGGTTGCCCTTCCCTCCCGGCTGCTGACCTACCCTTTGATTTTGGAGGAGGCAGTTCTCCTCTCTAGGCCACTGCTTTTCTTATCGCACACTAGACCACAAAAAAATTGGTGATAATTGTAATGAAAATAAACAAACGAATCTTAAAAATCCGACCTGGTGGGTTGAAGTTTGTGCAAAGGTCAAGTGTGAAAACCCCCAAACATCAGGAAAAGACCTGTATCCTTTTTCTGCAACCAAGTGCCCTTATGTGAGCACATGATAGTGAGAAGTTGCATGAGGTGGTCTGTGAAAACTCTGTGCTGCTATCAAGGTCACACCTCAAGAAAAAGGGCATCTCATAGGACTACAGGGACAGTCTGGTTGTAGAGATGGTCCTTGCTGGAAGGAGCTTTTCTTAAAATGACTGGATTTAGGAAAACCTTTCCAAAAAGCAATTTCAAATAGAAAATAATAAACAGGTTAAGACAGATAGAGGTAAGAGGATTTGTCTAACTTAACTTTACACACCAGCAGCAGGAACAGGGAAATATTTCAATTTCCTGAATCCCAAATTAGTTCTTTATTTACTTTTCTCACATTAGTTTTAGATCTGAAGTGGAAATTTCTCAGAAATGTTCCTTTAAGGCACTGATTATAAGACTGTAACTAGCAACAGAAAATTTAAAAAAAAAAAGTACAAAAATAGGATAATTGAACTTACACAGTTGTCTTCTGTTTTGTATTTATAATCCACCTCTTTCATATTTTTCAAATTCAGTGTCTTTGCTCTGTAATCATTACATTGAGAAAGGACAAATTGTTAGTAGCTTTGAACAGAAACAGGAAGAGATACATTCTAAAATTATAACATTAAGTCCATGCTATATTTGCACTTATAAACCTTACTTTAAATGGTGGTCATACATTAAAAACAGTAAAAGGCATATACTAGAGAAAAAATATTCTTCCAGCCTATTAATGGTATACAGCTACCAAGAAATAACCTCTTTGCCAATCAAGAAATTAGTTTCATTACTCATCATTCTAGTTCTCTGGTCAGAGGGGAATTTTCTAGCCAGACTAGTTAATTATACTAATATATAGCTATGACTTCAAAAGTGAAGAGATTTAATCAATACTTTTGACCTGTAAAATCAGGTTGTAAGAAAAAAAAGAAGATATTGAATAGCCAAAGATCAGAAAAACTAAAGATGTTTGTAATTAAAATCAATGCATCTCTGTATAACAAAGGAGAACATCAGACTATAACTATTAAAGCAGGAGATGACTGAAAAAGCCTCAGCCCTCCTTAGGCTCTCCAAATAATAAATGGAGAAAGTCTCCTTTCTGCTTTAAATCACCATATGAGAGAACTCATTTAACTGCAGAACAAAACTATAAAACCATCATCTTATTTGTATAGTCTTATTTATTCTAATGCCTATTTTGACTCCACTATGTCAGACAAAAGTGGATAACTTTTTTTTGTGGCAAATATCACTCCCGCTCTGCTATTGTTGAACCTCAGACATCCAACACAGCATGTAAATAACATGAAAACAAATCTTTTTCTTTACTAGCAGAATTTTCCAAAAGTTTAGTTTGTTGAGTAGCAGGATGCTGGTAAAAATGTACTAACCGATTCAATCAGAAATCATCCACTACAATTTGTAATTGTGCTACAACTTGAAACCATTTAAATGCTGATTTGGCAAATTAATCCATAAGAATAGAGTCCTGCCCACACTGTCAACACTGTTAACTTTAACATGCATTGAATCAAACTGTCTATCTATATTGCAGTTAACTCCGGTGAGATTCAATGTTCATGCAAGTAACTGCCACATGAGGCCAACTGTTTTCTTTACTCATGGTAAAGAAATAATAACCCCATAAAAAAATGTTTAGCCCTCAGCAAATGCATAGCTGATGTTCCCTTTTTAGTTATCTTGTAATATTCTGTAACAAAAAACTGAAACTTCATTATTAAAGTCAATTTATTGTACATTTTTACGAAGTGTGAAGCAGTATGGCAGAAAAAAGTCATAATCATGCACTAAAGGAATATTTTAATAAATTATTTCTCACCTGGAAAAGCGGAAAATCACTATTACTACTGTGCAGACAACTCCGTACAACAGTCCCACGTTAGCAGCAAAACATATTGTAAACACATAGGTAGTAACCCATATGCTCTTTAAGGGGGAAAACACAAAGAGGTGATTAGTTTCAATTTTTGCAACAATGTATATTTTACAAGTTGAAAATCCAGATTTTTAAATTGTAGACTCTTTCTTAGTATAAAGAGGTGAACAGTAGGTCTTAAAATGAGCAAAAAAAAGACTGAATTAGTCAGTAAAATAATATCTCTCCAGTAGAGAACGCATACAGCTTGAGACTACAAATCCTAATGCTCGTAGAAGTTCATTTCTGAATTACTCGAAAGAGTATATATAGTTGTGAGAACAGCATAATTCAGGATAAATTTGATTTGTAAAAACTATATTTGATTTTCCACATTGTCCAGTTATTACCTTTAAAAACTCATTAACTTTTATGCAGAGAAGTGTCCTAAAGCTCACATACAGAGAGCCCATGTCCCACTGGTTGTAAAGTGGGATTTACAGTTTGCAATGAATTAAAAGTGGCATTTGGCAGTGTATAGCAGACTAAAACAATTCAGTAATAATTAGAAATTCTTGAGAAATCAATTTATTTGATATTCCAATTCTGGAATTGCAGAATGCTTTGCCATCTCTCAATAATTGAATAGTAAAATATTTTATTTTATTAACTACAATTTAAAAGATAAAAAGAAACATATCTCAAACAATTATTACTTGTAAAAAGAATATAATTTATTACAAAGTAAAAAGATTTTTGTATTTCAGGATCTTTTCCTCAATTACTTTCTAAAGAAAAAATAATCACATCAAGATTTTAGAATTAAAATGAAAAAGGTGTGAGCTTGAGTTCTTATGTCAGACTACTGTCTACTTGCTAATATTATCAAATATTTCCTTAATGAAGACTTAAGTAAAAACTATCACCTAACCTTTATATATAAAGAATAAAAGAAGAATGAAAAGTATTTTAACTTTTATAAATATACTGGTTTTAGGTGTCTGTTTCAGCAATTACAGTTCTTGTTAGAGTTTTGCCATTACAATGGTATAATCAGTGTTAAAATTAACTGTTCTGATCATTTCAGTTACTTCAGAAAGCCAGAGACAACAGGATACCTTCAACCTCACCACAAGGATTTTGGTCAAGTAGAATTCAGAATTGTTATTTTATAAAATAGAAAAGATAAGTCATATAGTATTAATTCATTCTTTCTATAGGATGAAATGCTATATATATCTCTGCTGAGAAAGCTTTTTCTTCTTCCTCTTTAAATTTCTGAATTACAGAAAAAAATGCTGTCATTTCAACGACAGCAGCTAATTAAAGAAGTGGTTCATTCTCTATAACAATGTTCCATTTAGCATCTTATATAAATTATTCGGATGTATCTACAAAGAATACTGTATACACTTAATAAGTTAAGTTCTGATTAATCAGTAAAAAAATAATTCTAATATTTATAAATCCAATATACATCTATAACTTTGCTTACTGTATACCAAAGGGCTAACAGAAGCACTAAATTCAGTCTGGATCAATATTTATTCCAGTTCTGTAAAGACTGAATCCTTGACAAAGCCTAAAAACAAGCAAGCTGCTTCTACTGCAATATTGAGCTTCATTAGCAGCTTGTTCCTAGTATCACATCTAGCTAATCACTGCTGCAAGACTTACAAAATTATTCTCTGTTTCAGAAGGAAAAAAAGGCATTAAAAAAACCCAGTATAACGTGTATATAGGAAGAATCAAAGCGGGGAAGAAATACTGCTACATACTGAGAAGGCTAGTTGTGAGCCCCTCTAGCAGCCGAGAATCTCACATCTTGTTATAATCAGGGACAGCTATTGTGGTAGAGGATGAGCCAAAACAATCATTTTCTCATCTGTCAATCACTCTTTCTTCAATTTATGTTGGCCTTTAGTCAATAATTTATTGGAAGGTGTAGCACCAACTTGTAGAAAGAAGATATGCTGATCTGCTAAGATAATTTTTTTAATTCATGGACTGTCATAAAGTTCAACAAAGAGCCATAAAAACATCAAAGACTTCTTTGGTAACTTACTTTAAGATGGATATTTCTCAAACAATAATGTATTATAGGAATATGTTATTTTCAAAATCCAGTTTCAAGGTATGCTCATACTGAACAAATTAAAATAATTCTAAAGAGAGATAAAACTAATAAGTAGATGGAGATGGTAATAAGACATGGATTTATAATGAAGCTTGTGTATACCAAAGTGAATAGAAGCATTTGGAGCATGGAGGTATGGTGACTGTGCCTGCATTGCAGCTGTCTCCAAAGCTCACTTTCTGCACCACTTTGAAAACACAATATAAACTTCCTTTTCCACTGCAGGTTGAAAAGATAATCAGCTATACAGCTTACAGAGGTAAGATTTATTTCAGCTCATATTAGCTATGATTTATATAGATGTCTATATTTGAGTCTAAACAGATGTCTACAGCTGAGTGATCTGTCTAGATTCCTACCAATGTCAATGAAAATTTGGTTATCAAATCCATTTAGGATGCCATTCACGTGACCCTACCCAGCTATGCCCATGCCTACCTTTATAAATGATGAATAATACTGCCAGTTTTACTGAGTATACTGACCAGCTCTGCACTGTCTACTAAGTGAGGCCATGATGGCTTGCTCCAGTACGGCAGGCCATGCTGCAGTCACCAGTATGCAGCCAGGAGAATCCCATTTAAAAAACAAAGTCCAGTTCATTCAGAGCATGCCTTGGCACAGGAGATGTAAAGGTACCCAGTACCAAAAGTCACGATCCAAGTGCTGAAGTGGAAAATTGTCACTACAGTCATGGAGATTGTATAATAGCAGATTTTTAGAGTAATTCTCTAATACAATTTTTCACAAGTACTCCATATACACAAGTGAGAGAGTATTTTTTTGCACAGGCTGTCTAGGAGACAGATGGACTGGCAGAAGCATTATTCTTTAAAGAGAATTTATATGGAAATCACAGTCTCAAAGGATTAAACACTTGCAAGCCTCTTCCCAATCCCTTAAAAAATTGTAGCAAAAGTAATTCAAGGTAGCCCCTCATATCCCTCCTAAGAAAGGAGGGATAGAAAATCTTCCTGATATGTCAAAAGCAAAAAGCATCCATGTAAAATTATTATCACAGGAGAGGTGACTTGCTACTCTGTGGTAATTTGTGTGTTAAATTCCTCCATGAATGTCTGCCATGATTCTGGGCCCTTGCTGATTAATACCTGAACAAACCTAAAAGACTAAAAAACTAAGCAAATGATCTTTTGGAGGAAATAATGTAAGGTGTTCTAGAAATACATGAAATTTTACTGATGAGATCAAAATTTCTACATAAGAACACCCCTGGGCCTCCTACACCAACTGGTTAGACTTTCAGATTTGGGCTGTTTGAAATGGCCATAAAGAGGACATGCATAGTCCTGCTTAGCCTGACAGCCAGCCCCGTGCTTGGGAACAGGAGCTCATACACCTTTCTCAAGACTCAAAACTTATTCTTTCTCCTGTGTCTCTGTGTTTTTTGATATTGCATTGATGGATGAGATAAAAACAGAAAGAATGAAACAGAAATATTATCTGGCAGTTACCAGAACTATCTTCTTCATTCCCTGTGGTTGCTCAGTGTTTCAGAACTTCATACTGACAAGGTCTTGGAAGATGTTTGTCAAAAGTCACTCCTTTTTAAATATATTTTAATTACTGATTTAATGTCATCCCTCCTATATTTATAAAGTTCTATTTCTTACACACAGCTACATTTCATGAACCACTGAACATCTATTTTTATCATAAATTACTGCCATTCTTTCTGATTTACAACTCAGGTATACAACTCATCTATCTCAGGTCTGATCATTGCCTGGCAAAATCATTGATACAATTTCTAACATTTTCCTGTCTGAAATACTGCAGTATTTCTCAGTTGAATACATAAATCACGTAATTATTTAAATCTCATGGGATTATTTCTTATTTCATTGTCATTTTCATATACAATATCATGTTCTGAAATACTTTCCACTCACTTTGGTCATTTTCGAATTCAACTGCTAACAACAAGAAGAATATTTTATTTAGCATTCCATCACTAGGAACTAGCCTTTGCATAGTCTGAATGGTTGCACAAGTATTTTATATTATTTTTATTTTGATATATATGTATAATTACTTTTGTCATTTATTTGATTATTTATGCCTATATTTTCATATTTATATACTGCAGCAACATTTTACATTATTCATATTTATATTTGAATTGAACTGATCAAGAATTTTGGAAATTATTAAAGAGGTATTGGAACTAACAGAAGACTTTAAGTGAAGGTAGAGACTTTTAAGGTCATATGAATGCTCTGACTGACAGGAGAAAACCCTGGAGTAAGACTTTTCCTCTAGCAAGAAAGAAATCAAATGTGATTTGAGAGGTGATATGCAAAAAAGAGGATATTCCTGAGAATTTATCAAAAACAAATTGAAAGAAAACCAAAGTAAACATATGTAATAATATTTAGCTGATAACTTTTGGTATTAGCAAACCAGCTCTATCAGCCTCACTGCTGATTTAAATTCAGCTGTTCCTAAATATTAAATTTGCAAGAAAAATCAAATCATGTTTCAAACGGAGAGACTCAGAGCTGCACCTTTTACATTTAAAAAGATATAGGTTTTGCAAAACACTAGTCAACAAATAATATTCTTCATGCAGGTTGTGGCATGAGGATGCCACAATGGCAATCTTAGAAAAATGATAAGGTAAGAATTTGATTTAAACTACAATACTCTGTTTCTGTGCACCATCATTTGTCAGACATATGAGCATAAGAGTCCTGTATTACATGATGCATACCCTTCAAAGAACCGCTTCCAGAAGGACAGCTGATAGCTATTTCCAAAGGTTTTATTGGAGTTCCTATCTTCAAAACACTTTGAACAACTTAGGTAATGGAACTAATTTATTTCCAACATGCTGTCAGTTGCTGAGGTGAATCTTCTCAGTCCAACATTCACACCAGTGCAGTCACTCAATTACTAGTCTTGGCTGGCTCCATCACTGCTATGCAGCAACATAAGATCAACAGATCAGTTTATAGCCTTACTTCAGATTGTACTACTTAGAGCAAATGATTTCCCCTATCAAGTTAACAGCTGATGGCACTACTACCAAAAGACAAATGATTGTTTCAGATATGTTCAGGCAAAAAGATAAACCCAGCCAATTGTTCCTCTATGTAACATCTCTTAAAAACAATGATAGCTGACAAAAATGTAACAACTAACTATTCATCCAACCTTTTCTGCCAAAACCACAAAAGCAAATTGATTTCTGTCAGTCTATCTTTAAGGACTCATCAGATCTAGAACGTACTATTGAAAAACTTGACTATTATCTCAGTGCACTGCTGGAGAAGCTAGAGCTCTCCTGCCCGTAACTACCACTTGTCTACAGTCCACTGCTATCAAAACAATTTGTTTCCCATATCATTCATTGCTTAGGTCACTGGTAACCTGTGTCAAGTCGAAGACCAAATATTGTGCAAGGGGCATAAAACACACTTGGCTTCTGGAGGAACATAAAATTTCATAAAAGGTAGATCTTTTCTTCTGGATTATACCAAAAAATTACTCTTCTGACGCTGTGAAAAATCTGACATATTCAAACCTCATCTTGTTTATTGAAACCCAATATTCCACTAAATATTTCATTCAGTCTAGACAAACCATTACTGTATTCTACTGCTATAGAATACTAAATTAGTGAAGTCCTGCCTATTTCCACAGAACGGAAGGATATAGTCAGGCTACCTTCCTGGATAGGTGTTAACAGAAAGGCACAAAATAAAAGTTCCCTAATCCTTAAGGGATGGCTGTACCAGTATATATAAGCTAAAAAGTGCTTAGAGTACCATTCTGCCAATTGCCTAATATACTTAAGAGACCTCTCAGAAGAAAAAAACAGGAGTCTTCCTATGAGTCTTGACCTCCTTCCTAGGAGTCTCGTGTAATTAAAGTGACTCTAACTATTTGAGTGTGTCCCATCAAAACACTTGCAAGGAATTATGCGCAAATGTTTGTCAATTTTTTAGACTTTGCACTAAAATATATTTCCATACTATGTTTCTCTCCATTTATCTTTATCTCTCCACCTTTTCCATCTGTCACATCTCTTTCCACCTTTTTCTGCCCTATTGCAGCTCTCATCCTGTAGAATCTTTCACCATGACCAAAAAATCTCTCTTCTGGGTGCAAGACCAAAAGAGTTGAGGCTTCTTCTTCCAGATCTGCTTCTTGAGTACTGGTGACCCAAACACAAAGAGAACAACAATATCAGGACCTCAGATAATTCTATAATAGCAGAAGTGTGGTAATCAGCTAGAGTAGGGCTGCACAGACTTATAGAGCAAGTTACATATCTATTCAGATTACCCTGATCCATCTGTATATACTTTAGCATTAAATTAGGCTTGATCTTATTCATTTGCTAGAGCTCTATTTCTCTTCTCAATTAACATTTCCTATACTGATGTTCTGAGACAGAAAAATAAACTGGTAGTATACACACAAAAATCAGTTGTGTGTTATAAGCTTGTGCTTAGACTGCAGAGCTATGAAAGTTTGTTTAGTAAGCTATTTGTTAAAGCTTCTCAGGAAAACATCCTAAGACTGACTTACACTTACCCAGTCTATTTTATCCACATTCCAGTATTTTTTTAAGTCACGGAACTGCATCAGCATCCCCTTCAAGCCCACAACAATGATGCTTGCTAGAACACACTAGAAGGGAATAATATTTAAAAAGTTCATTATGAAATTGTTTTTTCCTCCAGTTCAGTAGTCAATATAATTTAATTATAGAAAATCATGTTTAGTGTTTCAAATATGGGATAGATTCTGGTGACCTAGTGACACAAAAATAGGAGTATTAAACACTATTTTTCCTTCCTGAAAGATTATCAAAAAGGACAGGAACTTCAGGAAGTTCTGAGTCTCTACACTTTATCAGAGCAACATCAAGCCAGTACAGAAACACAGCAGCACTGATTTCAGAGCTCTAGGGAAAGATCAAATTAATCTGGGTAGATTTTGCACAAACATGCCAAAAGTAAGGATAAGAGAAATATTTAATTATATACTTATGTGGAAGCCTATATATATAACCATATATAAAAATATTTATGTACCTATGTGTATGCATATTTTCACATATTTATAAATAAAATCTCAATATGTTTTGTATTAACCCAAACATTTTATGATTTTGCGATATGTTCCTCTTCTCTCACTCGCACTGAGCTGTCTCAGATGGAGAATCAAGAAATCAAGTCTTTAGAAAATATTTTATATAACCTTTAAAAATGAGGTACTGTACCATAGGCATCCAATATAGCATGGGTCCGACTATATAGATCACTACAAGAATTAATGCACAAGAGATAAGGCAAGCCACCTAAAACAATAAACAAGAAAAGCACATTGTTCAATCTACTTGAAAAGTTAAAATCTGTTCAAAGTCCTTTTAATCAAATGTTATCAAAAAAGTTAAGAACAGGGTGTTGGAGATTCTGGCTATTACTCTACTGATTGCAGATGTATTTAGTCTCAATTTCTGGTGACTATTTTCAGCCAACTACAGTGAAAATATTGTAACTGATAGCAATATTTTTGATGGACCTTGATGTCATCACACAGACACAAACCACAGCTTGACTTATCCAACTAGCTATCAAATATTGCATATTTGTGTGCAATAGCTCATTTCACAATATTCACAGCATTCATTCTATTTGCATTCTGCAATATATAAATTACAGCAATGTACCCAATGTTCCTCTGGACCACAGATTTTTGTCATGGAACAAAAATTCTGTGTAGAGCACTATGTGTTTATCTTTTCACAAGAGAAGCTTTGTACTTTGGGGAAGATCAACACTAAAATGAAACTATTGTGTTAAGTCAGCAACCATCACTGATACTCACAATAGCATCTATATATTTTGTCATAGAAAATGCAGTAGAAAATTATAAATTTACATTAAAAAGTGATACTTAGTGCAGGTAGCATGAATCAGGACAAGTGTTTTCAATTTTTTCTTCACAATATTAGACGATATTAATTTGATGGAAAAATATATTAAAATAGCAGTTTCCTACTGATTACAAAGTAGAGCACTTCAGACCTCATTAAGATACAGTCCAGATTCACAGAAGGGTTTTGATGATAAGTAGGCAGATGCTCACTTTATTTTGGATTGATAAAATGTTTCCTTACTAAAATTATTAGGTTTCATTTTAAGAGACAAGTTGTTAAAAACAAAAACAGACAAGTTGTTAAAACACCAGAAAAAGCCATGTTTTTCTTAAAAAATCCAATCAAGAGGGGCTGTTTACAGAAAAGACACAAAATCTGGTAGTAGAATCACAAGAAACTTTTCACTCTTGCCATCTCCCCTCAAACTTAAAAAAAAAGAAGTGTTGATTCTTCTTGAAGAACGCTTTTCAGCTCATGATAATCCCTCACTTCTGTTGTTCCCTAGGAAAAGATGGCAGAAACGAGTGAATGACATCACAGAATCCAAATATAGTCTTGGAGAAAAATGGGCTGCTCAGAGCAGCTCTTCACATTTCAAGGCAAGGCTCTTCACATTTCTCTCTTCACATATATAAAATTAAATTGACTTCTGTTTGTGCGCTCTAAGCAACCTTCTGTGGTTGCCTCTTCACCAGTGATTTTACCAAAGCTTATCAATGACATATATATATCCTATATATACCTATATAGTGACCTATATATACTTATATATATCCTTTTCTGTTGATTCTGGCTAAATAGCCCCAAAAGAAGAAGGATGAGTTGATGTGTTGCTCTCCAAAAAAGAAGGAGAGGAAAACAGGAAAGACAATTTTAGGTGTATTATATAGCAAATCAATTCCATTGCATTAATACATGAAGAAAGCCTGATCTGTCCATGTAGACTTCATGACAGTAAATGCTCAGTTGCTCATTTCTCTCAGCTGTTGCGACTGCAGTTGGTTTCCAACAGTAGGGAATAGCTAATACCTATCCCAAAAAGCTGAATGTCATCTCTGTGGGCACAGTGCAGATCTACTGATGGACAGGACCTGCCACAAGGCAGAAGCTGTCAGATTGCTTGGCTCTTTTAGAAGCAGTTCCCAAGGCCATTCTCACTTTGGGTTGAAACTCAAATACAAGCACTGATACATTTTTTTAAAAAATCTTCAGTTTAGAGCATACCATTAAATCCATTAAACACCATTAGAGGGCACTTTCGCTACAGTGCCTACAGTTCCTTATACAACTGAAAGGGCTTATGTGCAGTTCCACAGTCTGTGAAAGGGCAAAACAAAATACTTAGCTTCCCACTGCCACAGAACTTATATTGAATTAAATAGATACAAATTAAAGAGCAAAATCATTTGTTTTCCAGCAAGACAGCTGATTAGCTGGAATTCCATGCAGAGTGTTAAAGATGATAGTGAAAAGTCATGCTCCAGGATATAAGAAAAGGAGAGATAGTAGAATACAATGGATAAATCAGTATAAGTGGATAAATCAGTACAGTGAACAACTCATAGTCTTAGTTACCCTACGTACTTCAGTCTGAGCCATTACCTGTGTTCTGGCCCCTGTGCTGTATAAAAGTGCCGTACGTCCCATCGCTGCAGCACTCGGTATGCAAAAGAAAAATGACGGAATCACATTGCTGAGGCCATGAGCCAAAAGCTCCTGCAAAGTTGTTAAAAAGAACACACATTTTTTCTTTTTCTTTTCTTTTTTTTTTTTTTTTTTTTGTCATTTCAATGCTGTTTGTGAGCAAAGGAATTCCCTGTATAAAAATCAGCAACAATAAAGAATGGCCAAAATCTCCCAACATAGGATATCATGACTCAGACCTAACTTGAATGATGTCTGTTGAAACAGACTCATCAAAAGCTGAAGCAGATACATTATGACATTACTAGTTTTTGAAGATGAGCTTCAGTCAAAACATTTATGCCGTGAGCCACATCTGCATTTTAACAGACCAGGGTTTGCAGTAGCAGCATCTGAGGTGGATCCAGATCACATCTGGCTTACAACTCTGCTGAGAAAAGGCCAAGCATTGATTTCCTTCTTTTCAGAGCACACTTTAGTGAAATATGGTAGCAATACCGCACTATATGCTATCTTTTGTTGCAAATACACTTTATTCGCCTTGCACATCTGCCTACCTCAAGGCAGAGGCATATGCCTGGCCCCTGCGTGCAGCACAGCTGTCTTGCCCAGGTGCACTCCTCGGGGCACGGTGCAGCATTCTGCTTGCACCACAAAATGCCCTGGCTCCTGTCAGCCCTATCAGTCATCTTGGCCCTGTGGTCACTATAGCAGGCCTGGCAGTGCTATCTGAAACCACCCTGCTTCCTTTATACAAATAAAACTTTACTTCAAAGGATACTTCTTCTTTGTATAAGCCTCATTTTATAACAACAGACAGATGTTGGGGCTATAAGTACCTAGTTTATATGTAGAACTTCTTTGTTCCTTAACAGCGGCAAATTTAAAACTTTAGCTGACCTAAAATCTCAGTTGCCACAGGAGAAGCAGCATCTTCTCAGAACACCAGAAAAACATATTAACACCCAAATCAGCGGCTACCTGAACCAAAAGTGGCATTGTAAGATTAACCGGGCGACTTGCCTCTTCGGTAGGAGTCACTCAATCAAGTACAATGTTCTACAGAGCTGCTCTGGGAAAATTTGATTTTTACTGTAATCCCTGGGAGACCTCATGATGGCACCTGGAACTTCCCTTTTCCCGCTGGGCATTCATCTATATTACATTTTCAGAAAAAAAGGAGCAATTTCAAGGCAGACTGACAATAAAGAGAAAGAACTTTACCTGGTTGTCATCCACAGGGTACTTAAACTTTTTAGCAGAGCCTTGGGCTAGAGAGAGAGATGCTGCATAACCAACCAGTGCCACTCCAAAAGCTTCAGTGGTTACTTCAGGCAGGACACTCATGGGCGGTGCTTTTGGCAATGGTATCCTGTAAAAATAAAGATAAATCTTTTTTGCAAAGCATTGTACATAGTCTCAATATACCTGTGATTTGCAAAAATACAGCCTTTGTGTGCACAGCTAATTTTTTGAATAACTATAAAGTATTTTTTCTCAATATTTCAGATTAGGAAGATACAGTCTATTGAGAACTACAGGGGAGAATTCGTATAAGAAGATGAAATGATCCCAGATGGAGTCTCTCATTTGTAAATTCTGATTCGAAAAATTAGTAAGGAACCCTTATACATTAGCTCTGCTACTGAAAAATATAATCTGCAACAATTCCCTAATTTTTTAATTAGAAATAAACCAGATTCTGATGGATTTTTTTTCTTTTTTATGTTTGGATTTTTAAATATTAACATGTAAATGACTTAGTATTTTTGTAGGTTAGGGATAGTAGCTCACATTCATTTCATCTAAATTTTCACACCTTATAGAAGTGCCTATGTTAAGTAAATCACTCCAAACATCCTCTGTACTTCATGTGTCTTCTGGAGACTTGTCCCCAGGGCTCCCACCACCAAAGAGCACAATTGTACTCCCAGAGTGTCTAACACTCTCCACTGACAAGAAACCTAAAAATACCCGGGACGGATCCATGTTTACGCGTGTATTTTTCAACACTACAGAATATCAACATGTCAGGTTAGGCAGAAAATAAGCTTCTGAATAAAATTATGCCAATACAATTCATCAATATATAATATATATTAAAAATCTATAACCTCATTTTAACTTTAGGTCTACTTAGCATGCAATTTGCCCTAAATCTATCTCAGCAACTTCCTATGCAATATTCTCCTTAATATCTACTCTGAATTTTCTTTTCAACTAATTATACTGAATATTTTTCTCCTTCTCATCAAGGTCATAGAAAAAAAACAGATTGCAATACTCTTTATAATAAACTTATATGGAGATGAACAACATATCTCTAATTAAATCAGATTTCTAGATAAAAAATATTTAATTCATTCATTTTTGCTAAGAAACCACATTTTCTAAAATTAGTATATGAGTGAGCGGAGAGGAACGAAGTGGAGCAATCTACAAGCCTTATCTGATTATAAGTCCTTTCTTATAGAGTAACCCAAGGCAACCCACAGAACCAGCAGAGAATGTTCTGCCCTCCTGCTATACAACCACCCTCTCCATCAAACATTTAGTACCAACTTTTTATCTCTTAAGGTAATGAATCTACCATGAAAATGTACAAAACAGTATGTACTTTTACAAGGATTTCTACATATAGAAATCTTTTTAATGTGAGAAACTCGGAGGGGAGCTTTGAGAGAGAAACTATAGCTGAGTCTCTGAGACTATGAGAGACCATCTGATGAGGACTGCATTGAACATGGTAGATTTTTGCTACTTCTTATTTCAGAAAACTATTTTGACCTCTTCCTAGGCCATATATGTACATATTTAATATACACAAGCTGAAAAAAAAAGACATTACCCTTTAGGAATATGTCCCACAACTTCTAGCCCATAGGCATATTCCATATCAGCGCAGTAGCAGGCAACAGAGGTAGTGATTATCTATGTGATTCAATACAGAAAAGATGTTAAGTTTCTATCAATTTTAGGCTGTCATATGATCCCTATTTCTGCAATATAAGTGATATATATATATATAAATAATACTGAAATACTGAATCTTTATGCATTTATCCTTAAATCAGTTCAGTAAGATAGAGAAGTATTATTCCAAAAATCATTTACAAATGGAGATATGAGGCAAAAAAAGCTAAGTTTTGGATGAAAAAAAAATGGCTTTAAAATGGAAGGATGAAGAAGGGCTATACTAGAATTTAGATGCCCTATCTTTATGAAAGCAATGTGTAACAGTCTCTGAAAATATCTGGAATCTTGCTAATTGGCATTTAAAATGTTTCACATAACACACTGTAGGTTACACTCTCTGACCTCACCTAATCCACATTAGTAGTGTTGACCTGGGCACAAAACCCTGCAGCAGAAGGTGTGCCTGTCTCTTATAGTTATGTTACAGTGGTAAGAAATCCTGCTGAGGAAGTGGAAAATTTGTCCCTAAGGAGGTTCAAACTCACTTTGCCTACTTTTTGTGAAAAGAACATGTAAATTCCAGACAAACTATCACTGGTTCCAGTTTATGATCCTATATTTGCTTGTACATTGTATGCAGTTTATCATGAAACACAAAGCAGATCCTAGAGCATGGACCAGACTAACACTACTTCCTTTTCCATCATTTTGTCCAAGAAGAATGTTTGTTTTGTAAATCATTCCTTCAACCAAAGAAGAGCAATTGTGATGATCCACTCTGAGAAGCACCTGCCCTTTGAATTTGTTTATTTTCTGTTAGAGATCTTTACAAAAAGAAAAATTCTGTTCTGGTGCTGGTAACTTGACCAATACTTAAACTTTCAATGGTAGAGATATACAGTGCTCTAGCTAATTTCAATTTAGCCAATGCTATGTGAAAGGAAAACTTTAAGAGTTGAAGAAAATTAAATCTTAGATGCTTAACTTCATTGCAGACAATAATAACCAATATCTAAACCACAGATATCCCATATAAGACTTTCCTGGAGTTTCTATTCGCCAGTTACTTTTCATTTTCTGTTTTGAATTTCTTACACTTTAATATTTTAGACTTCGTGTTCTTGCAATTATGTAATAAATAGTAAACACACAAAAAAATATTTTACAAATTGGGAACATATGTCATTCCTTTCCTAGTTATTTAGCTAAAGTTTTTCCTGTTCTTGTATTCAACATACAGCTATGAAACTTAGCTATCCGTTTAATTAGTGGCAGGAGTGGCTGTGGGTAACTGTTGACAAGACAACACAGTAAAACTCAGCAGATTAGCTGAACAACTGAAAGCTTTGTAAAGCAAAAAGTCTGATGTTTGATTTCATACTTACCAAAACTAGATCGATGGGAAGAACAACTTTAATGTTTCTTTTAAATTTCTCATTCAATTCCTTAACAAGAACAAGCACCACAATGCTCATCAGGGACAGAAGTAAAGCCTCGAGCTGAACTGATCTGATATTCTCAAATACGTAGGCATAAATCTGGGTGATTGAAATGAAAAACAAGCAACAGTCACAGATCACAAAGTACATGGCTCTGTGCTATGCACATTGTAAACCACATCAGCAATCTAGAATTATCCTTGAGGATTGCATCAGCATTCAGGAGCTGAGTATTGGCACTTTTGTAACACAGTGCAGGTCAGAAAAACATCAGTTTTCTAGGGCTGAAATACTCTGGACTTTTGATAAAGTTTCAAAATGCAGTGAATGTTGATATATGCGGAATATTACAAATATGTACTGTTAGAAGTGAGCAAGAATAACATAATGTAGCAAGAATAATGTAGTTAATCCAACATTACACAAAAGCTAAGGCACTGAGCAACAGGACCTAAAGCACAAGCAAAACAGTATATTTTGACAGAGGAAGAAAGGAATTAGGGGGATGGATGTAACGAACCTGTGAAATAAGAGCAGAAATATCGAATAGGAATAGAAACAGCTATGAAGGTGAATAAAAAGGATCTATGGTGACTAATAAAATATTCTAAGTGAATACACAGGCTCAGAAAAACGCATTTTTTCCTTTACTCCAGTATTGATAACTCAGTTATCAACCAAGTTCACTACAACTTCATTACACAATTCAGAAATCACTGAATATCTGCAGGCTTTGAACGGCATCTATATTGTACAGGGAGAACTGCAATTTTAGTTCTTTTCCAAACTGAGGGTCCAGAAAGCAAGGAATAAATCAATATGATAACAGAGCAACAGAAAATAATGAAGGAAAAATTAAAGTTCACTGAAATGTTTAGGAGAGCTGAGGAAAGTTGGAGGAATTTCTGTCTCGGAAAAAAAAAAAGAAAAACAGAAAAATTACATGCCTATCACAAAGTTTCATGCTTCATGAGTAATAGAAATGGTCAATTACCTAGAGGAATAAAGAGATATCAACTTGAACATAATACATATGCTTACTAAAGCTGCAGGGAAAAACATGATAGGCTCAGTCACCTGAATTCTGCATTAAGATTTTCAGAACTATTGCTTGGACTGAAATGTAAACTATGTAGAGAAAGGAAATTATAATAAGAAATTATAATAAGAAACTATGGCTGCAAATTTAGACTGTATTACAAATATTTTCTTTTAAAACCACAACACTAACAATAATAAAATCAAGCAACAGAAGTGTTTTCTGTAACAAAATCTAATATCACTAAAAAATAAGCTTCTAGTTTTATCAAAATTTAGATCAATAATTTTTTACAGCAGAGAACCATTTTCAGATAAACTTATAGCAATAACAAGCATGACAATCTGGAGCCTAAATATGGATATTTATACTAGACAGGAGAAAGTACTAGAACAATTGCCTTAGGTATAACCCTGAACTATCAGAAGATCAACGTGATGATAAAATATTTTTCCCACTGTTGGGATTCTGTCGTTTCTTGAAGAGATTATACTCATTTTATATAATGAGTAAATAATCAGATATTTCCTGATTTTGCTCCCTATCCTTTTAAGAATATTTTCATACTCTATGAGGAAAAAAAATCTACAAATACTGCTTCAGAAAAAGATGAGAAATAAAATTTTCCTCATAAAATAAAAAAATGCAATGCATTCTTTTGATATTTAGTTATAAACTTCAGAGGACATACCATAACCAGCACAAATGCTTCTTGGAACCTGGAAAAATATTTTCAAGTTGACTCTTTTTATTAGATTATTATTACATTATTATCTGTTCTTTGTAAGCAATATGACCTCTATATGTCACAAATCTAAAGATTGCTGAAGATGGCAATCAAACTACATTTTTAACCACTTATTAGCCTACTGGATTGCATCCAGAGTGGCGTGGGACTGTTCTCTATATCCACAATTTTCCAAGAACATATTTTCAAGAGAGAGCAAGGCTCTTCTTAGCACCCAGCAGAAGCTGTGATTAATCAGAACAGAAGAAAGCAATCTGGAAAATATACTGCAGACTGCCCACAAGCTCACCAATGGCTAAGCTAGATTTAAGATTGCAAGAGAAGAGAAGAATTCTATTTACTCCTAAACATGGAAATCAGAAAGCTATCATCTTTTTGAAATGAACAGTGTCCACTGAAGTGTCAGCATGAGCAATCTATAATATTGAATTAAATTTTGATAGACAAGATTTAAGTTTGGGATAACCAATGTAATGTGCATGACAGATTACTAAGAAGGAGGCATAAATTTTAGAAATTCTATCTTTCTTTACAGATTGAGTAAAAAGAAGCAACTATTTCTTCTATTTATTTTTTAAAATACATAGCCAAATCTTCTAGATTTTTGTAGCAGCTCTATCAGACTTTGTAACAGGCACTTTTATAAAAACAGCTTACTGTTTTCTTTGGTGTTTCTGTTCAAATCTTACTGTATATGTACGCTGCATCAGAAAATAAGTGAAAAAGAATAGCCTCATTCTCAAAGGGCTACACTTTTAAAGACAATGTTGGAAATGTCAGTGTTCTCTGTGCACTGAAACAAACCTGGCAGTAGTACATAAATATTCAGTCATTTACAACATCAGACTAAATAGCTTCTGCTGACTGCTCTTCTCCTAGATAGTCGTTCTCTGAAAACCTAAAAACATCCATTTCATAATATGATTGGCAAAGCTAAATGTGTAGTTAACAGCTGCTATAACTAGCTGTATATTATGCAGTTCACATGTTGTATTGTCGATTCGGTTACTTTAATCATCAAAGGTGAAAATGCAAATACTAAATATAAGCACTCCAAACTCAGGAGTGTAATAGCACTGATCTGGAATGTTTGAATGGGTATTTATTTCTTAAATGGATGTTCACACATGTTTTCTTCACAAACATCAATACAAATTCAATATTTTTAGATATTCAAGTTCATCCTTAGATGATGTACATATTGTAATAATTTATAAATTCTATAGCAGAGCTGAGGCTGATACTGTAGCACACATAGTTTTTCATGTCATTACACAGTTATTAAAACTAAAATATGATAAAAGATGAAGACATTAGTTGAGCTGTTTTCCTCCTCTTTTTTTTATATGCATTTTATTGCTAGATTTACACAAAGATTTTTAATGAAAATGATATGATCATATCTGAGGAATCAGCAAACTTTTCAGTGGTCTTGATATAAATTTGAAAATATGTGGAAAAAGTAATTTTCAAACTTTGCTCACACACATGCTGAATGTCCCTGAAGTTTTACCCTCAGTAAATTGCTGCCCTTGAGTTCCACTATATTTTCACATACTTTCTCAGGTTGATAATGCACAATGTAGTGGTTTATGTTCTACTCTGATTCATTAATGAAATCCTCTGACTTCTTTTTGAAAATGTATACATAAAAACATAAAGATTAGTTCCAAAAGGAGCAAAATTTCAAAGATTTTAAAGCAAACAGAACAAGAAATAAAAGCAATAAATTAATTGAAACATCTGGAGGCAACAGTTATAACTTAAAAGTAGATGACCTTCTTACATTTTGGAAAGTGTTTCTTTCTGATTTAAGCTTGTCCAGCAAAGCACAGGCCACCACTATGGACTGTATAGGCAACAGGAAGATTTTTTCAGCTGACTTGCAACATAGCCACAAAAATTTTGCAGTAAATGTGCAGCACAACCACAAGGGTCACTTTCTTCTGTAGAGTAGATGTGCTAAATTGCTGGGATTCATTCTCTAGGACTGGATTTTTCTCAGAAACTTGTGGAAGCATCAGTATGTCTAAACACGGACAAAAGGCAAATGCATATTTTCTGTCTTCAGATACTAAGGAAACCATGATGATAGCTTTTCTCTAAGCCAGCCCTTGTAAAAATTAGACTTAAACTGTGTTTAAACAGAAAAATACCATAGACTCATGTCACTTTGATAGATTTATTCACATATAAATCTCCTTTTTGCATATTTAGTTGTGATCTCATTTGCTATAAAAACTAGACTTCATTGGCTTACTTAAATTTGACTGTCTTATCACTTTATTAACATCTTGCTTTGTAGACTCAGAAGCTGCCTGAGGCAAAAAAAAAAATAGGTTTTGTGAGTGGGAGGTGTTTGGGAGTGGAGAAATAATTTAAAAAAAAAAAAAAAAGGAAAAATACCACTCCTTGGTTTCATGAATTTGCAGTAAAGAACATATTGAAAGAGACAATGCCAAATTCGCCTTTTACTCTGTAGTTGCATGCAAACAATTATAGAATCATAGAATCATTATAGTTGGAAAAGACCTTCAAGATCATCAAGTCCAACCATAAACCCTTCAACACCGTGTTGGCTAAACCACGTCTCTAAGCGCCTCATCTACACGTTTACGGAACAGTGCCAACAATTGTGAATAATCTCCATCTAATTGGTATAGTTTTGATATAAAACTACCACCACAGAAACAATGTTTGTAAAAATCACTATCATCTGGTCCTTCTGAGTGAGGTGACTTAGTGAGATGGTAAAATTTTCCCTTCTAAGTCTAGAGAATTTTTATTTATTATTCTTTAAAGTCATACAGGAGAGATGGGCATGGGGATTTCTTTTAATTTGTTTTTGCACAAATCTACAGAGGAATTCAGAACCTTAAATAAAATTGAGAAGATTTGTCTTTGGAATCTATCCAAAAGGGTTTGATTTCAAAAATGAAGCACAGGGTGAAGTCTTGTTTTAGCCATAAAAAATACAAGAGATTTGGGAATATATTTTCTTCAAAGGATTTCAGTGACCTCATGCATGATATCATCAGCACACCAACATGGAAATATTTCCCTGTATCACTGCTGTTCTTTAATTTTGGTCATAATGTATGTTTTGATTATGTCTTGGCTGCTGTATTTAACACTAAGTCATCTCTACAAGACGACAATATTCCTTAAGCAAGTATAGTCTCCATGGAAACATGAAGAAAAGGCTGGTCCTATTTTATTTCAAGATATATTTATGAACAGATTTTTAAAGTTTAACAGATATTTTAATATAAGATGCATCATTTCTAATAGTCTCAAAGGTGAATGAACTACTTTTAAAAATTACTATGATATTTTTAGTTAAGCACTCACAGCATACTCTTTTTATTACATTCTCATTCTCATTAACATATTAGTCCAGTAAAAATCTTACCAATCAAATCTCCATAAAAGACATTATATGATCTATAAAATACTATAAAAAACATTCTAAAAAGTAATGTCTTCTTATCACAGAGTTCATGTTCCAAAACATGAAAACATTTCCAAAAATAATGGGAAAGAATAAAGGGGTAGAGTAATGAAACAAAATAATGTGCAAATTTTAAAATAAAGGTGTTCTAACTCAGTGACTAACAAGATGAGGCCTCACTTTATCTGGTAACTCAACTCATTAATTTCTATCAGTTGAATATATACATCATTTTAGAAAGTCAATGTAATTTTATAATAATGAAAATATTCGTTTAACAGGTACTATTATAATACCGCTAATGCTTCTGTTAAAAGATTATACCCACAACAGCCAAACTTAGAGTTTGCCAGAGAGAATTATCTAGAAGTATCTTAGAGAATATGTTCTGACTAATATATGTTTTAGGTAATAGATTAATACTTTTGCGCTTAACTATCTCAGTCAACAATATTTGCTTTCCAAAGACAGCAAATATGATACTATACAAAAGGCTGTATGCATTTTACAAAAGTAACACAAAACTGCAAACTTGCTGTATTTCTGACAATGTTGCATGTCATAAATTAATAAGCAACTTGCCTAAGATATGGATGTTACAAGGGGAGATCCACAAACCATAGGTTGCATTCATTTTACCACAGTGATGGTCAAAACATAAAGGAAATATGTTTAGAATAACATTTGTAATATATCTTTTGCAAAAGAACATAATGTTGATAGTGAAATGACCCATCTCTCCTGCTGAACTCACATGAAAAAATCCCAGTGGTCCGGAGATGTACGGCATTTTCATTCCCAGCAGATACTTCACTTGCGAAGTCACCACGTGTGTTGCTGCTCCAGTTGTCATTGCGCTTATCACTGGTTCTGTTAACAAGAAGGTGGCACTGCCCAAGTGCAGCAGAAACATCGCTACCTAAAACACAAAGATACCTCTATCAGCAATTACAACCAAGTGCAGCAGCCTGAGGGGCAGTGAGATAGAACCCTCTTAATGAACTGAAAGATAAAACAGCATCATCTCTAAAATACAGAAGTCTTCTGAAGAACGAATAAAATGGACAGATTGAAGTATTGTAGGTTTTCCTCTTGTTCAGCTCACTGGTTTCCCAGGTTCAGGTTTTACTAGCGATCAAAGCAGACTCATATGCAATGCTTGTTATTTTCTCCCACTCAAATACATGAGCACAATAAACAGGAATTGGGAAATACTTGAAATAACTTAGAATATCTTCATACAATCAGAAAATTTTAAATAGAAAGGCAAACTCCAATCTTATAAGCACAATCCTATATTCTAACTGGATTTAGCTCTGGAAAAAGGAGTGGACTTTGGGCCAGTTATGTCAACCTTGAAGATAATTTCACCTTTGTTACAAGTTTATAGAAGTTATTTCAGCTTATAAGCATATAATGCATATGAAATGCATATAAAACATATAATCTTGTCTGTTGATCCCAGATTGCAATCACTTTTTCCTCTGGAGAATGAGATTTGACAACTCTTCCTATTTCTTTGAACAAGGCTGTTACATACCTTCAGGTGCCACTGTGGCTTGCTATGACCCCTCATAAGTTACTAAAATTATATCTCACAACAATGAGTGCTGGAGACTCATTAGAAGCAATTTCTTCTTTTTATAATTTTTTGCATCTGCTACTCTTTTGCCTGAAAAGTTACATGCTTGTAGCTGAGAGTTGTTTAATGTTTTTCTGTGAGGACTATTTTGTTTACCATATTAAATATCATCTTTTATCAATAGTTTTCTTTGTTGTGCTTTATTTTCAAGGTAAAGAGATATTTTTCAAATTGTATCATTTTTTAGGCCTGAATGCCATTTTTTTCACCATAAATCTCACCTATATACAGTGAGCTGCAGCTATAATAACACAGAAGAATACCAGACTGAATAGCTTTTAATTTATCAGATAAACCTTTAGTGAGCAATTACTTATTCTGACTGAGAGATCAAAACTGAGATTTTTTTATTCAATAATTTTGCTAATATCATGCAAACTTCTCAGGATTGTGAACAACCAGAACATTGATTGCTATTCAATAATGGTAATTAATGTTATATCCATAGTGAGCAGTAATGTAGTTTGTCAGGCCTAGAACTGATAATTTCCAACTTAGGATAATTTGTTTATCTGTTTGTTCTACTAGTGTGCCTATTTATATATTTGAAACATTGTTCACACTAGTAAGGTTCAGTAAGAAATAAATTCTCTCTTCACTAGTGATTTTTTTTCCCTAAGATCAGCTTGTATGCTTTAGATAAGGAATTTCTAAATATATAATATTTTCCAGAGAATGGGATGGGTTTTATATAGCAATAAGCCATAGTGACAGTTCTGTGAAGTACATAGTATAACAGAGAAATATTTGTTAATATTAGCACTTCAGAGAAAACTATTATAGTGAACCAAAGGAAATGGTGCCATGACTCAAAAACTTTCTTCGAGTGGGAAATAATTCAGCATCACCCTCACATTTACCTTACCGTGAGATTTTTTTACTTTAAATCATCAGCATTTTGGAGAAAAGAGACCCTCCTTCTCAAGTATTAAATAAAAGGTCACAGTTTAAAAAAATCCTGTTTATTGTTTGCTCAGACAGGGGTTATGTTTCATACATCAAAACCAGGATTTCAGATAAACTGTTCATGTAGCCACTCAATTAAATAACAAGCAGAAGCTTATGCTAGTCTCCACATACAGTCTTTTAACGAAGACAAAACCTCCAGATTTTACAGAATCAAAGGCAAACATATGAATTCTACTTTTTATTTACATTGTAGTTAAATAAACTAAAAGTATATCCCTATATCTTCCACGGTGAAAATCTGACAAAGAAGGCACCAGGATAGAAAATATTTGGGAAGAGTGTGATTCTCAGCATGAGTAGGCATGGGATATTCCTGCTGATCTTGCAATGTTATATTAATATACAGAATATACAGTAATATACAAAGACAGCCAGATGAACAGGGGGAAGAAAGTTCTTCTGAAACAAGTTCCTTGAATCTAGCTGTGTGTAACTCTTCTTGACAGATAAATTCAATATGGTTAGCATTTATACAGTTCTAGATCAAGTTCCAAGTTACCACTCCATCTTGAGGATTAGTAGGATTAGCTTGGTAACCACTGATTTTTGGATAAACCTTGTCTAAGACTAAGAAGAGCTGACAGAACCAAATTGAATCATATTACACCATGTCATAAATTCTTTCATTCTCTAAGCAACAATCAAAATGTAAAAGTATGCTCAATGCTCTTAGAGAAAATGTCAATTAGTTTATCTACTATATCTTCTCTGTGGTCCTGATGCTCCTTTTTGTAGGTTTCTAATCTTATTTCTGATATACCGTATGATATTTCTTCCTTGGTGACATACATAAACAGTAGAAGGAACTGACAGTTGAAGAGCACCAAAACAATATAATAATATACAGAATAGTGGCAAAAGAAAAGTATTTTTATTTGTTCATACCAATACTGATCTTTACTAAAGCTGTATAAGAAAAAATATCAAACAAAAAAGTTAGACTGTCCCTATCATTTTTCATTTTGAAAAATTCAATTTCTAGGGAAATAGGGAATATTTCAGATAGAGAACATTTACAGTAAAAATATATATATTTGAAAGGTGCATGGCTCTAGTTTCTTTGTGCGGGTTTTCTAGTACATCTCCTCGTACATTTCAGGATATCTTCAACAGCAAACTATTTCCAAAAAATAAATAATATTCCTCTTGTCCCAGAATAACACATCTAATCTGGGGCTAGTCATTAATTTCTACTTTAGTCTGATAAGTCGAATCCCTGATTTAGCTCTCTGTTACCAGCAAGAAGTGTCCTGTCACCCTAACTGGAAATAGAAGTAACTGCTAGACAGGAGATTGGAATCATGACAAGAAATACAGATCAATACTTAACAACATCTGGGAAAATGGCAAGTTATAAATAAAATTTAATCACAGTTTTGGTACAGAGTTCCAGTGGAGTGTTCCTGATCTCTAGCTTCAAGTCACTTTTCTGTGGTATGGGAAATACTTATTTTAACTTAGTCTCCGCATTCTAGGCAAATGCTCTAACCATTATACTCGTACTCATATAAAGCACTACAAGCACAGGTTGTTTTAGTACGATTCCACTGAAAGTGACATTACTCAAGCGGGAGAGGAGCCCAGGTCCTGTTGCATATGCTTGGCATGGTTCCCTCTCAGCCCTACTTTGAAGACTTGGGTGGAGGGTTTCCTAGTTCTCCGCATTCTAATCAGGTTTAGATGTGACATAGGCTGAGATAACTCAGCGGGAGCAGTTTGGGGCTTATAAAAAAGCACAACTTCTCAAAATGAAAAAGAAATCTAGAGGACTGAGAAACCTCAGGCGATTCTCCAGCAGCTGCAAAACTTCTCTGCATCAGATTTTGAAGTTAGATCAAACACAGGCACAAGCTTCCTGCTTTTAGGCATCTTGTTCTTCAGCACATAAGTTTATTCCATGCAAGGCTCTGAACCCCACTCTCCCGTGTGAAGACCTTTGCATACACTCAATCACACGGTTATGAGCAGAGAGTCCACTGTCACTCTGCACATGAGGCAGTGTGATGGTCTGGTGCTCATGCGGAGGCTCTTTATGCTGTCTTTGGGGCTTCCCTCACACTCAGATATGATCCTGTGACCAATAAAAGAATCAAGCAAGCAAACAAGCAAACAAATCATGCAGAAATAACCACACTTCTTGCTTTTTCCTGTCCAACACAAGCATATACTGCAGTTCTGCTGGCCACTGAAGATCCTCTTTTGAGCTCCTTATTTCTTCTTCTACATGGTAGAGAAATCCAAAGCACTAAGCATAGAGAAGACAAATTCCTTTCAGGAGGCCAGATACCTGTTCTGAATGCTGCAGTATTTCTTCCATTTGTGGATCTAGGTCTTAATACTTACAAGGAAAGATGGAAACCTTCTTTGAAGAATTAAGCAACTGGCAATAGATAAAAAAGACTTAATGTTTGTGGTCAGAAGAGGAAAAGAAAAAATATTTAAAAGACCTCTGATCATTTGAATAAACTTTGGAGAATCATTTGAAGACATCTGTTTTACTAATTTATTTTTCTTTAATGATGGGTGTGTGAACTCTAAAGAGAATTTAAAGACATTTTCCCTACTGTTTTTAATTATTGAATATTGTATACTATTTCCCTTCAAGCCAAGAGCAACAGAAAACCTCAGAAATATGTCAGTGCTCACCAGAGAACTGATTCATGCTTTGTTTCTGAAGGAGAAGAAAATGGAGAATGAACAGCAACTGAATATTAAAGCTTACTGAATGTGGTTTTACTTCAGATTGCAAAACTCTAGGATCATATATACAGGCAATTACTACATCTCCAATACACAGCAGTAAATACTCAAAACACATTAATTTCATCACTCATAAGCGTCTCACCAGATCCATAGCCAGTTTTTTTCACAGAAGTGAAAACATATGTTACAGATGTCACAGCTATCACAAATGATATCTATGCATCAGTGACGTATAGATTATGTGTTCACTACCTACCTGAATGAGTCCTCCTAAAAATGAAACTGCTGCAGCAACTCCTATCCTCTGCATTTCAAACTCCGAGAGGCCCAAGACTCCTGAATTATTGTTTGTAGTGAAATTAGCATTGATTGAAGGAACAAGACGTTCAACCGCATTGGCAGATATTAAAGAAGTTAAAGCAAAAGTTCCTATAGAAAAAAAAAGCCACAGATTAGTTTCCAATATACAAATATACTATGTGTATACTAATCACTAACGGTCCCTTTTTCAAAAGTCGGTCATCATGAATGAAAGCATCTTTTTGTGTATGCACTAAAAGTCTCTAAATTTACATGCTAAAAACAATTCTCAGTTTTTATAGTCTTTTCTTTTTGCCTAATGCAAATTTCTATACATAAACGTCTTTAGTACATGATACATAAGCAACCTGCACACTAACAAATGGAAACAGGTTTGAGAAATGGTTACTTGCTGAAATTAAGTCTAAAGCAAGTGTAGTGACAGAGAGATAAGGACGATAATTCAGTATTAAAAAGCACAGACACACTACAAAAAGCTCTAAGTTTATAAGAAATGCACTCCCATGTCAGCCCATCTGGCACAATGCTCTGCCTCCAGCTGCAGCAATCAGAGGTGTTACTCAGGGAAAGCAGCACACAGCCTGGACCCTTTCTGTATCCCTTCCCCTCATAATACCCCAGCACCCACAACTAATGTATTAGGAATGTTAATGTCTACACCCTTATCCAGATCTTTGAGAATTTGTTTATGGGTTAGTATTTGTGATTTTGTTTAAGCCCCTTTTTGAATCTGTATCTTCTGCCCACACAGTGTCCTCTGGCATCGAGTCCCATGAACTCACTGTCATCTGTACTATCTTCCTCGCTCTATACTTTAAAGTGATCCCTTACCAGTTTCTTTGAGCACATGCCTAATTTCTAGTGTTGCAGGTTCTGCTGAAGCCAGCTCTGTCTTCACTTCAACCATGTGAAGAATCCATCCTCCCAGATAAAGAATCTCAGACTTTTTATAAGACGTTTTATAAGTTTCTCTTTATAAGACAAGTGCTCCACCTTCTAAACATTTTAGTGGCCCTTCTTTGTACCATCTCTAACTCCACACAACCCTCTTGAGATGCGGGACCAGAACCGTGCACATTATTCATGATGTAGCTGCACCAAGATGCTACACAGTGCCAAAGTGACATTCTTTATTGTATTCTCGATAACCTGCCTTCCTTTTTAAAGGCTTCTCTTTCTTACATCAGCTCAGCATGTTCCATTACTCATTACAGTGTCAAGTGACTGACAGCACCCACAGATCCTCTCAGATATCAAAAGCATAAATATTTTCTGTGCCTTCAGAAAAAAAAAAAAAACACATACATTCAGCTTTCCCCTTGCTCAAGACCATTTGCAGTTGGTCAGCAGTTTTAGGTAAATCAGCTGAATACTGGAATGTCCTGTATAAGAATTATGAATCAACCAAACACAGCGTTAACAGTTTTTCCTCTAAAATATGAACAAAAGTCACAAAATTTTCTAGCTTGCTGTACCCAGGTCTCATAACCCAAGGATACTGGCACAAATCAGGTCTAGTTTGCCAGACGTTGCACAGGAGTTAGGCTATGCATATAGGATAGATAGATTGACAAATATATATTTCTAGGAGGTCAAAGTAGACAATTAATATTTTCTCACCCAGGCCCTGCCCCACAGATTCACAGAACAGTTGAAGATGGAAGGAACCTTTAGAAATCATCTAGCAGCACCCTCCTGCTCAAGAAGGGTCACCCAGAACTCCTCAAGCATGTCTGAGCTGGGAGGAATACGGGATGCTACAGGGAGGCTCAGGTAACACGGAGCACATGCTACTGTTGTCAGAACAAGACAGCATCTTGCTGATGTGGACAACACAGAAGCACTGGAGGTACACACAGTCAGTGTCGTCTTTTCACAATTCTGTGTCTTCTATTTGTTAGTACAGATACGGGAATCTTTCCGGTGCTTCAGAGGAGAGCTTGTATTAATTAACATAACGGAGTCAAAAAATAGGAACTTATCCATTTTTTTCCTTTTGTGGATCAAGCCGAGGTTCAGATGGTGAAGTACAAATTTATGAGCTCTGGAAAACATCCTGGCTTCTTAATAGATTGCATGAAGGGGCTCCCATTAGGTTTTTAACAACATTATAAACCATGCATTTTGATGCTTTAACATATATTTAAACACAAAAAATACTTAAAGTGTTTGGCTAGCTTCTTACTAAACATATTTGCTGATGTAGACACTTGAGCAATTTGATTTAGCAGCATTCATTTTGTACATGTTTTCCCAGATCGCCTTTCCTCAAGTTTTGCTTCTTTTTCAAGGAAACATGCATTCCCTCTACTTAAATCTTCTGATGATTAGCGAAACCGTGTCCTTTTACTCAGTCCTACTGTGCTTTACTACTGGGTCTATCATCTCATCCATCCTCCAAACTTCAAAAGTCACCAAGTGCTCACTTCTGCCCAGGAAAGAATGTGTGTTTAAGTCTCAGCAATTTTATTTCCAGTTACTCAGGGGGTTCTAGCAGACAATAGGCATATAAAGTTCTCTTTCTTTTTTCTTTTTATTCCTTTTTTTCTTTTTGATGAGAAATCCTGGGTTCAGGTTTTGGCCAATTAACTAATTGACTAATGTATGTTTTATATGTTTTAAGAAACATTTTGAGTCTTTTTCATTCCTATTTGCAAATATTTTTTGAGTGAATCCGTTGTTAAAAGTCTTAGCCTGTGGCATATGTGTGAAGGTAAACAAAACCCTTAATAAACTACATTTACAAAGGAACTGTCAATGCAATACTAAATTACAGTAGCAGGAGTAACTCCAATATTCTTAATGTCGCTTCTTTAAAGTATTTTTCTTAAATTGGAAGTGTAAGAAGCATCAAAAAAATATTTCTGTTTAGTCTTAGATAATTTTCCTTCACATAGTTTAAAACATTAAAGATTTTTGCCTTCCAATTCCCTATTTCTGGAAATGTGTTAGTAAATAGAGACTTACCTGTTGCAACATGGTGTCCCATTCCAAATATGGCATAAATAATGACAGGAAAGAAAGCGCCGTATAAACCAAAAACTGGATGGACTGAAGACAGAACAGCAAAGGCCAGACCTATAGAAAGGTAAGTGGAATTAGTTCCTTGCACGAAGACTAAATATAACTGCTCTACATTCAATTCTTGTTTATGAGAAAATTTCTTATATATGCATATGTGTTTAAAAATCTAGAACATAAGCACACTACTACACAGTGAGGATCAGGAAAATCTTTGGAAGATTTCCATATGTTCTTTATCACTAAAATCTTCATATTTCTCAGCTACACTCCTGAATATCTGATCTTGGTCACCTGCAGAAACAAACAAATAGCAGGCAAAATCAGCTACTATGTTTTTTCCACCAATACTTCCAAACTTTTTTAATGGACAAGCCTCCATTATCATGGAAATGTCAGCAAAATTCCAAACCTCACTGATAGACATTGGTTTAATAATATTAGTAATTAATGAAACAAGTTATAGAATTTTGCTTCTGCCAGAGATCACAGTCTAGGAGATGTGATGGCTATTTCTTATGATCAGTTAGAAACTATATTTTTCTTTTGAATTGAGTCCCTTCAGTCTGCTTTCCTCTGATTTCTTAAACAAATCCAGAGTTTATTGTTTTCATACATTTCATACATTTCATATTGTTTTCATGTCGGAGTCTTTTTATTCATGCAGCTATTATCTCTTTTTCATTATGTAAAACTATTGATCTATGATTTTCTATTGAAAAAGCATTTGAATTTTATATTGAGATTGGAAATGAACTGAACTGGTAAAGGATTTAACTTTGTAGAATTACTAATTATAGTTGCATAGATATAGATAGAGAGCAGTGTCCTGATTTCCATTTGAAAGTCTCAGAGTACTCCAAGAAACCACCTTTTAAAAGAAACATTCCTGCAAAGGACACCTTTGGCCACTTTGGATACCCAAGTTAGGAAACAAGTCTGCACAAACGTCTTGGAAGAGTCAGTACTGAACAGTTGTTGATACAGATTTCTGGAGAGCTTGAAATGTACGTACTTCCCCAGAGACTGACCAGAGGTGTCTGGCTAGCAACTAAATTCATGTTTACCAAGTGAATTGTAAACATACTCAGGACCAAATTGCATTGTGTTTAATGCTAGCTGCAAGAAGGCCCAGGAAAATCTTGGCTCTTTAGAGTAAGTGACTTTTTTTTTTTTCAGGGAGGAAATTGATGGTATCAGGCACTAGACAGCAGGATCCTTGTCAACATCTTGAGCTGCTGGTTGCTATAATATAAAGAAGAGAACAAAAACATCCCACAGGTTCCCCCGAAGAAGGAGGGTGAATGTTCTCCTTTGTTTGGAGGACAAATTTCATCTCTAGGCTTTTTTCTCATTACTTAAAAATTACATTAGAGCACATAGGAAGAAGAAAAGAGATAAAACTGGGATGCTGAAAAAAAAAGAAAGAAGTCTACTTTGTTTATAAGCGGAAGGAAAGTATCAGCAATTTCTATCTTTGGAAAAAGTTGTCAGGATTGAATAACCTTTAACTATAAGAAGCAATAAAAACCTTTCACTCTTGGAATAATATATAAGACTAAGATGAGAGAGAGAGACAGAGAGAGAGAAGAAAAGGGGAATGAGATTTTTAAGGCCTGCTCAGTACCGAAAGGTTCTTTAATTATTAACTATTACCACTCTTAGCAATAAAACCACGAACAAACAAAAACTTTATAATTAGCTAACTATCAGACTATCACCCACAGACATGAGTTGTTCTAGCCTTGCAGAAAAGGATTAACACAAAGCTATTTCATTTTTCTCTCCAAAAATGAAAGGAACAAGCAAAACCAATACAGCCACATTTTAACTGTAACAATATGATTGAAATAGAGGGAACTCTTTGTGTAGAGCAGCCTAAGGGAAATGCACTAGATTCATTATTGAATGTATATATTTTACAAGCAGTGTTGGAAAGATGTCTATAAATTTTGACTAAAATGATGTGCACAGTTCTGTAAGTTTATGATTTTGTCATTAAATTGAATGAATATTACATTAACATTAACATAATGAATTAAAATTAAAAAAACAATTACAAATATAGAAGATTTTCATCTGAAAACAAAGCAGAATACACGTAGTAGGTGAAATTCCTGTTTATTCGCTACAGAACTGAAATGCAATACTTACAGAACTCACCTCAACTACTTTTTTGGGGGAGGTTTGAAGTGCTCCATTACTTATTACAAGAAAGACAAAAAAACTCTCTCTATATCAGAAAGATTAACAGTTTTGAAAGATGTTTCAAAACACCAAATCCATTTTGCTGAAATCAGATTATATAGATTTGTATAGATTAAGTTTTCACTTACATCATGTTCATTTGGAATCTTAAAATTTCCTTAGAAATTCTACACATTTCCACAAGAGGAGCTTAGCTTAGAAGCTATACAGAACAAAACTGCAGGACACAGTAATGTATCCCAGGCTAAACTAAAATATTTCCAGATGAG
>JAWLRI010000031.1:6241970-6261601 GCA_034781795.1 Crypturellus tataupa
TTTTGTAACCATATGTCTGTAAAAGTTGAATGTCACCCCTCTATATGGGTTTACTTTGTTTTTATGTTTCCTATGACATTCTGAATCTGAAACATGACAATTTTTGGCAGGCTGTGGTTAATCCAGCCTAAACTGTACAAGTTGTGGGTAGGGGACAAGAAGCTCAGCATAGTCCCAGATCACGCACACTGGGTAAACAGAAATTGTGTCAACATCTCTATTTAGCTTCTTGCTCAGTGCTGAGCAGAAAGCCACCACATGAACCTGGACCCTTCTGGCCATGAAGAAGGGCTCACAATGCTCTGACGTGACCTCTGTAGGAGGGGTAGAGGGACCGCTCTGCCCAGCAAGGCCTCAGAGACCATAGAAGACTTTTGTTTCACTCACTGAACTGCTGCAGAGAAATGTACCTGGTTTATAGGCAGATAATCTAAACATAAATTTGGCCCTTGATGGCTTACTCACACACATACAATTTTTCGTGTCCATTACATTTCTAGAACTGGTGTTTTATTCAGCTGTCAGGATCAGGATAGAAGTAAAAACACCAAACTGATTCTAGTCCTGGTTGTTTGCTGGTATTTTGTTCCCAACACTGCAGCAGGTAGATGGCACATAAAAGTAGAGGGGCATTGTACAACAGAGTTAGCAAAGACTTCATTCTTTCTTATTAGATGCATAACATTTGGAAAAATTCAAATGCTTTATTAAGAAATAACCAGCAGTTTATTTCAAATTACTTCATTAACTTTCATATTAAGCTTTGCAGCAATGCTCTTCATATGCTCAAGAACTAGTCAAAACACAATAATTATTTTAAATATTTTTCACTCCAAACAGTAATAATATTCAAAGGACATAGATAGCAAAATAAATATTCCAGAAAATATTTATTACTGGTATGGAATATCCTTGGTGGTAGTGACATTAAGGTTTTCAAAAAATGAAAATAAATTCCATCAAAAGAAATGCAAACAAAGAATGAACAATGTGTTCAAATACCATGTGTTAATATTGTGGTGCTTTGTTTTAACTAACTCTTTTTGATAAGATAACATTGTGTGACAGTTTCATTGAAAACCATGTACCCTGGCTAGCACCAGATGCAGAGCAATCGCTTGGCACGCCGCCCTGAGCAAGCAGGAGACCCAGGGCACCACTGCAGGGAGGAGAGAAACGCAGGTATCTGCTAAGTAACGTGCTTGACACAAGCAGGAACAAGGCTATGACCTACCACAGGAAAAAGGGCTCTCAGTGTACCAAACCGATAGATTCTGATAATTATACTAGGGACAAAATACAATCACGGCAATAAAAAATAATTTCCAAAGAGAAAGCTATAGAGTATTGGAACATAGATGGCTAGTTAGTAACTTAAAATGCAGAAATAAGATGCTGATACATATGTATGATCAGAGGAAAACTATACCATACCTTTTGGAAATATGATATGCAAACAAGAAATTTTAATTAAGGAGGAGGAAATTGATAAGTCTATAATTAAATAGAGAACTTTTTGTCATTACCTTTTTGCAGTGGAAACAAGAAAATTTGATAGGTTTTCCTGTATTTTCATGTATTGAAACAACTTTCTTAGGACTTTGAGCTATATGAAGATGATATCCCTATTATTTTTAATGTGATGATGGTTGAGTCATAGCTTTAGGGAATTCAGATGAATATTAGTGTATTCTATCTCACTCAAACAGCTGTCTGAAGTTGGGGGCAATCTCATAATACTTAATGAAAAGACTTTTCCTTTTGTTCCCTAATCTCAGTTATAAAACAAAAAAAAAATATTTACTGTCAACCCATGAAAGGGACCAAGAGATGCCCTGAAATGTTAAATTACTAGAAATTTGATAAGGTATAACAAGCATAAGCCAGATCATTGACTGAGTCACCTACATATCGCTCTTGGAGAACCAACAAATCAGACACCCAACAATTAATATCACAGACTTTAACTTCTGTCTCCAGGACTATCCTTTCCCAGTGATTTTCAGAGTGCACTTTAATTTTAATTTTGGTGTATTTAACATAGTCAAAATAAATTAAGTCTTACTCTCTGCTTCTCCACCAGCACTGAGACAAAGCAGGGCAATTATGGATCCTTCCAAAGAAATAATTTTTATTGAAGTTTTTTAAAAATTATTTTAATATTATATAGTCTAACTTTTTTTTATACATAACTACAGTTTTGAAAGATTACTTGACATTGAACAAGTACAAGCTAATGAACCCCTGGAAACAATCATTTCATTTGTCTCCAAAAACTTCAAAGATTATTATGGATTTTCTAAACAGTGCACACACCCATCTCATGCATGTAAGATCACTAGTTCCTAATAGCATCATTTGCTGCAGCTATGTGCACATGTGGATTGCAACTTCCACTTGATTTATCTAAAGATTGGTGTAAATAGTACAAGCATTCTTAGTTCTTTTGTCAGTCAAAACCTGAGGCAAATGAACACCAGTGCTGAGGTAGCATCTACTTCCTCTTTTTTGAAGCATCGCTCTTTGCATCTTTGTAAGAACATACCATTTTCCATTTGCTGAAAACTGAGTATCTCAGCTCAATTAGTCATTCAGCACCTGAAATACAGCTCTCCCAGTGTGTCATTTGAGAATTATGTCCAAGGTGTGTTTGACAAAATATTGTTCTACTTTGCTACTTTGCAGATTTCCAATGCTGATGCTTTTATCTTGATGTTCAAAAGAAAGGATAATCAAGTATTACGATAGTAGAAACAAATCAACTGTACAATCCATTGGAATCCTCTATGAAATAAAGATTGACCTTTCTACGCACAGATACGCACAGAAACAGTGAGGAAAGAAAATATGGTATTTTCTTTTCAGGAAGCTCCTGAAAAAAATACGACCATTGACAGACAATCTGAGAGTAGAGTTTTAGTGACAGTTCCAAGATGACAGTTCATCTGTAGGATGATTTTGACATGATATCTAAATACCATCAAGACTTTATAAGCTACTGTATAAAGAATTCTCTATAAACTACTATACACTCATTAGCCATTACACCTGAAGCTTACGAGTATCTCCAAATTCCCTGCACATCAGTAAGAACATACAAAGAACCAGACTCATAAGAGGCTTTCTGTCAAGCAGGCAACTATGAAGCAGCCTTTTAAGAAGCATCAGTGACGCGCAGAAATGATGACAAGTCATGATTGATGACAGAGTTAAACCAAGATGAAGTGCACTTTATAAAACCCATGAAAAAGGCATTTATTTGGCAAATTGGTGACCCAAGATCTCAGCACTGACAGATTTCTCCGTCTCTCTGACCTGAAAGATAGATTATAGGTGAAGAAATTTCTTCTTCTGTACCAAAATGTCCTGTATTGTGGTCTCTGTCCATGGTGCTCAGCCACCATCCAGATTTAGGGATCTAAGATCTGCAGCACTTATCTGCTCGTACTAACAAAAGTGTACATTAAGATCCAGAGGATTCACTGGTCATTTAGAAATTGAGTTCACATTTCTAGTAGTCTGTCAGAATGATGTGTATTAGCCCATGTGTAAGTTGGAAGAATTTTAATAATCATTAGAGTTCAAACTGTGCATGCACAACATCACTTCCTTAATCCTCTACTGAACAGTTGTACAAACATGAAACTTTGGCTTGCATATACTTACTAATATGCTACATTTCATAATTGCCTTACATCATTATTTCTTGTACAGGAGAGCTAAAACAGAGTTCAGCTGGAGACTTTCTTCCACAAATCATTTATGAACTATATGGACGCTACACTGCATTCTCTAGGAGATTTTCCTGGCCCTGTTTCCAAAAGCATTATTCAATTTCATCTATTCATAGTATTTTTATGCCAAATATATATTTACAAGACCGATCTACTCCTTAATAAAGTTATTAACTCCAGTTAGTCTACCCAAAGACTATATTTATGGTCAGAGCCCCCACACACACAAAAAAAGGGGAAAAAAAAAGAGAAGAGAAAAAAAGAAAAAAGAAAGATGCAATCATCACCCTTGAAAAGACACAGCTGCCTTTCTTTCATAAAAATCTTTAAAAAAAAAAAGGAAAAAAAAAAAAGGTTTGGCATCATGCCTTCCAAAATACTGGGCACTAGTTGTGGAATGCATGAAGACAGTATAGTCCATCTTTTCAATGGTAAGGTCTCCCGTCAGTGTTAAGGAGCTAGCTGTTCAGAAGTAAACCCAGCCCAGGATTAAATTAACTTCAATTAAAACATTACATAAAACACATAAATCCTGCTGAATAAAAGAAACTGGCATGAGTAACAATACTGATTTCATCACATGCCATCCTTTATTTTTAAAGAAAACATGTCTCAAAGGCTACCCAACAGCTCCCCAAAAAGACGCACCAAAGTCAAAGCATTTCTTGATCATGATAGGTCACAGAAAGGCTGGCAAATGTTACATATAAATTCTATATAAATCACAGAACACTTTCATAGTCCCAGATCTGATTGATTTGAACGTTCAAATCTTATATTCATATGCTTCTATAAAGTTTTGGAGTGCAGTGCAGTATAGGACATGGGCAGATGTTTATTTGAAAGAAAAGGAAAAAAAAGCATAATATCTACAAATCCAGACAAACACTTTTAGCAAGAGAAAGATTGAATCTGGAAATACAGGGATAATATTTCATTTTGAAAGAAAATTATTTATCTTAATTAATAGAAAGATCTCAATTTAAAATTTCCCATTTTTTTGAGCAACAGAACATATTGCAGAAGAACATAAAATTGTGAAGGATCTTCCTTGTGTACTGAATTCTGTCCCTGCTATGAGAGACATGTAATTTAGTACATCTATGAATGAAATTATGTGATAAAGAGATACATTTTTCTATCCCAATATTTTAATGGAATACTTTTAGAACTACCCAGTTTTAACCTTGAATTTAGATTGCTTATACAAGCCTGAAACAAAATTATGATAGAGCCTCACTTCAGAACTGGCTATGCAGAATCATTCTTTCTGGTATCCTTTACTGCTGCACATGCCAGTATTATGTCATTATCACTAAACATCACTAAAGAGAAATGCACCTCTGCTGCTTGTGTTTGGTTGTAAGGGTTGTAAATTAGGTGTTGGGTTGTAACTTAGATGCAACCCTACACACTCTATGACCAAGTCTGTGTTTCTGTGTTTCTAATTTTCCCCTCCATAAAGTAGAGTTAATACTTTGCTTTTACTAGACACTGTGAAGTGTTCCAAGATATCTGGCGAATGACATAAGAGAAATTAAATCACACATATGTCTCTCTGACCACCAAGAGATTGCAGAAGATGATTATAACTATCAAAAGCTCAAGCAAGGTCTTGCAAGAAGCTTGGAAGGAAGGGTTTATATTTAGGTTCTTATATTGGGAGTCTATATTCAGAAAGAGTAAGGCAACTTCACGTGTTAATTCTTAACTTCAACACTAGATAACGCTCTAACCAAAGTACTCTGGTTTACACTTCAGAGGTATTTGTGCTTGCTAATTGCAAAGAATTTCCCAAATAAATTATATACACTAATGTACATATTAAAATAGACTAACTTTAGACATAATTTCTCTGGTGATTAATTTAGCTGCATGACAGAGTATAAATTTGTATAGCCTCCTTTAAGCAAACTCAGATTGCATTTTCTTGCAGTTCATGACAGCCACAGAAGCTTATAAATTGAATATGACTTTTAGTTGCTGTCCATGTAGACAGTGAAAAAAAACTACTACAAAACAAAAAAATGGAAACCACAACAAAAACAAGAAAGCAAACAAAAAAGAGTTCTGTGTAACAACTAAAAATCAAATACTGAGATACAATTCAAAATCAAATACTGAGATACAATACACCAATCGACATTCATTGCGTAATGACAGTCTTGACAGAAGACACAAGTGTATTTGTTTGAAAAGACAAGATTGGATGAAGAAGGCTAGAAAAAACGGACTAATCAGAGATGGATCTATACTTGATAACAAACAATGCCAGTAACAATAAGCTACAGATAGGAAAACATGAAGACCTGCTTGTAATCATACTAAACATGCTGATTACCCACAATGCCAAACACCGCTGTGCAGGAAACATTTCACCTAAATTTCAGTGTTTACATCAACCATGTCAATATTTGCTCTAAGACTTAGTGGAAACCTATCAATATAATCACTCAGTCCTGACAAAGTAGATACCTACATTTTGTTGGGTGAACCACAGAATAAATTTCATTAATTGTATCAACCAGATCCCCAGTGACTAGCAAGGAGTTTGAGAATGGGTTGCTGAGATTTAGTTACCCAATCCATAGAACATTTAATTTATTAATTAACACAATTCCGCTTTGGAAAAAAAAAAAAACTCATGACTCACATATATGGGTACTGTAATTGAATTTGTGTGAGGTGAGGAACATGGAATGAAGCTGAAAAAAATCTTCATATTGTGTTGGCTGGTGGGGTAAAGATAAGGAAAAAAAAAGGAATGAAGAAAGTGAAGAATGTATTTATTTGCTGATGATAGAGAACATTGTTTTAATTTATATAAAAAAAAAATATTTTTGATAAACATGGGTAAACTAGGTAGTCTTTACCAAAACATGGAAGCTCAATTTTCTTAACTGTCTCTGAAAATATATAGCCAAGTTCAAAACAGAATGACAAATTTCCTTTCAGATTCTAAGGTTATTTTTCAACCTTAGCCATATAGCAGAGTAAAAGTAATGATTCTGTGTTTGAAAAATGAGGTGTTGAGATCTATATTATTAAATGATAGCTTTCTGAGCTGGAACTAACGAAGCTTAGTTTCTTTTATTGATTTTTACTCATGGTTGACTGAATTTGCAGTCTGAGACTGTGTAAGCTCCAAATGAACCTTTCCAGCAAGCAGGACTTTTGTAAGGGCTTTCTTTTCCTATATAGATTGTCTAATGCCCAACAAGCTAAGCTTTATTACAGCTTTTTAGAACTCATGAGTTCTGGTTTTACCAGGCATTTTCATACAACTTTTAGTTCTCTGTCACATTTTGTGGAAATTAACAAAAGGAATCTAAAATCAGATTAGATATTACTGATCTATGAATTCCCTCTGAATGGTCAAACATGACTTGGGCATGTTTGTTCTAAATATGCTTTTGAACATCACATCTGAAGGGGAACTTCAAAATATTTACTTTCTTCAAAGTTTATTATCTAATTTATTTTGTATTCTTTTTTTTTAATTGGATAATATTGTGAGACACTAAACATAGATAACACCTCAGGCACTAAGTCATAGGTACTGTCTCTAAAGCAAGATAACTTTACATTCTAACAATCCATTTCTTCCACACATTTACTCAGAAAAAGAGACAAATATTCAGGTAGCATACACTTCTTGTGCACTGTCACCTCGGGATATAGTTTCTCTTTTATGTATGTGGTGAGGAAAGATACTTAATCCTGATGCATAAGCTCAAGTCATTCAATTTTAAGTACATAGCTTGGGTATCTTACAGGAGTTCGAAGGTAAAATCTAACAAGAAACCAATATTTTTGACACTGTGACATTGAAAATCAACGGTAAATTAATGGTAGTAGTTCTCAAAAAAAAAGAAAAAGGTATCCTTAACTTAAAAAAAAACCCTTTTGTTAGAGCTAACATAATCTGCATATATTGATTGCTGTTTCTTAGCTTGATGTGCTCTTTGTTTTTTCTCCTTTATATGAAGAATACTGCAAAAACTACTGTTGAAGTACTGTTGTAGTGGGTCTCAAGAACCAATTTCCAGAAATTCTGAGAAGAGCAGTTATGAGCATTATCTTATTGCTTTGACTATGACACGTGGTTTAAGAATAGACACTTCCCTCTCTCCTTAATTCCCTTCTGTAACAAGGAAAGGCCAACTATATGGTCTAAAATTGTGTAGGAATGGGAACCTAGATTCATTACACCAAATTAGAGCATTTGTCCATGCTCTATGATCTGAACTCAGGAATACCAGAAGAAAATGTGAAAAAACACAGTTAAGGTGGAAGATTTTTCATAATTATTCTCAAGGTACTTCTTTCTTCTCTACCCTGAATAACTGGACTCCTGTCACTCAGAAAACTGGTTAAGCCAACCACAGATTTTTCAACATACCTCACAGCTGTTTTACAACACCACGTGACAGAGTTGTCTACATGTCAGTTAGCAGTGGTTATTTGTTAGAATTTCTGCCTTTCACTTTATTAATGGACTTCTTGCTTTATTTTGTGAGCAGAAGATTATAAACTCTTAAAATCTGTGCACTTTTATCCTTCATGCCATGTAAAAAATTAGACTTACTATTTTCTTGCATAACTCACTCTCTAAGCACATTAAAATATGGTCATGGTAACTGGAAGAATTAAAATACTATGAAAATACCTAATGCAAACAGTGTCTAAATAAATAAGTTGCATTCAGGGTAGAACATTACAAGCATGATAGAATATTTTAGTATCTAATGATCCTCCTTTTTGATCCCCTAAATCATTCTAAAATATTGAGAAGTGTGGTGAGAGAAAGGAACAACAGAAGGAGAGACAGATCTTAACATATTTGTTTTTAAACAGCATAAAAATAAGATTATTTTTAGAATACATGAAAATCTAAAAAGGTCAAAAATAATATTTTCTAGCTTCAGTATATCATGTTAAATTCATCTGATATTACTTCTAGGTACTCAACCAAGAAAATGCTGGCTAAAACTGCCAGAAATGTAGAATTGCTCTTAACATTTTTGATGGATTTCAAGATGCAATTATTAGCAGCATTTTAATTACAGTTGTTGTATATGAATTTACCAATGAAATTAGATACTTTGTAGTGTTAGGGTATTAAGGTTCTTAAATCATGCCAATCCAGATGTTCCTAATTACCCTAAAAACACAAATACTTACAGAAACCAGTTGTTTCCAGCTCCAGTGCAATTCAGTTAAAGAAAAGCTTATAATTTAACAATATGAGCTAAGCATGGCTAATATGAGAAATTGTAAAGAAATAATAAAGAAATAACATGTATATATGCTCACATAAGGGAAGGAGTTAAAGTACATCTGAGGAAGGGAAGAAGCTACTATTGGCGTGAGACAAGTATAAAATATTGGCAAAAGGTGACACTATCAAAGACGTATAAGAAATACAGACCAATAACAACAAGAACAAAGTGTTTATTTCCCAGCAGCAATCACTGTAGAAGTGCAGACTACAGGGTTTTTTCATTCCCGCTGCTCATGGGGTTTTATTTCTGCTTTTTCCTCCTTTTCTCTAAGGCTGGCAAATGTAATCAAGCTCCACCCCTCCTTTGCATTGCTTCTTGCAAAGAGATGTGCCGGGCGGTGAACAAGGCTGTGACACCAGCGCCGGGGCTGCACAAGCCCCTCCGCGGGCAGAGCTCCTCTGTGCATCACAACCCTGGCAGAAGTCTCCTTCTTCAGCGCACAAGAGCGCTGATAATTGCTACAGGTTTCCACAGGTAAAAGTAAAACAAATGCAAAAGTTTGCTTCTAGAGCAGAAGATTATTTCTTATAAAGCAATTATTTTGTAGATATATTTTGGTTTTCATGTAGAATAGTTATGGCCGGTCATTTACTTGATCCTATATTGTATAAAGCCATACACAATATTCTTCTGTTGTTTCCTATAATATATCTTTGAAAACGTACCAAAGGGACTAGATATGTATTACATTCCTGTACAGAGAAATCAACTGTAATAACACTATATGTTTCTACACACATTCACACATCCGTTATACATTCCTAAGAATTAAGACTATAAATTGTTTTCTCGTACTTTTATTTAGATTTAATCTAATAATTGATATATTGCCTGTGTTTTAACCCAAGAATTTGATAGGAAAAGGAAAAAAAAAGAAAGAAAAAAAGAAAGTCAGACAACAATTCAGCATGACCAGATTTAAAATATGAATCTCAAATTTCTAACTGTACCTTGGGTCACCTGTTGAATGGCTAGCATCACCCCAGAAACTGCATCAGGAGCCAGATTTTCCCTCCAGTTGTAGACGGGTGCCCATTCCAGAATGGGCAGCCTTCCTGCACACCACAGCTTGATATCCTCTGCACGGACAGCCTGGATCTTTCTCCACACTCCGCTCCTTTTCCTTTCTGCCCCTGTCATTGTTCCCACCTTCAGAAGAAGTTTCTCTTTGAGAAGAAAGCACCAGTGCAGAAGCGCCCTGGTCTGTGTCAGTGTCCAGTTTTCTCCTTAGACTTTAAAGTTCCAGGACTACTGAGAAAAAAAAAAAAAGGAAAGAAAAAAAAAAAAAAAGGCTTAGATTTCTGCAGCTGTTCTCTTCTATATTAAATAAAACACTTATTAACTGTTTTGCTCATATAAACAGCTATATGAAATCCATTACTGTTTACAGTAAAGATAGCGTTTTCTGCTCTTTTTAAAAATTTGGTCTAGTCTCATGTTCAGCTGTAGTTCTTTCCAGTAACCTCCCGCCTTATATCCCCTGTACGGCTTGTGCTTTGGCCTCGGTCCAGTGGCAAAGGCAGGATTACTGGTGTGCGAGCTCCATATAGGCTGGGCTATGCTAATGGCAGCGGGAGGTGCCCAGGGCAGCCAGCAGCCCTGCCAACCCCACAGCGCCGCGATGGGCTCTCGGTGAAGGCAGTTCAGCAAAATCTTGTTAAAAATCCATGTGCCTTGTTCGAGGTGCTCAGATATGATGATGAGAGCATGGAAGAGGATTAGAGATCCAGATATTTAAACGCCTTGTCCATTCTGCAGCAGGGACACAGTGATATTCTTTTAATGTTTTTGGCTCTTCGGCTGGCAAATCAAGTTAAAATGTCCCGGATGAAGTACTTTCCTAATCACTGTTCTGCAATCTGCAGTAGGCAGTGTAAATATTTCAATAAAAAATATTTCAATATACTTATTTGATTTTATAATTTAGACTATTATGAGAAAAACAGAAACCTCATTCATTCATAATTATATCATGATTTTGTTCTTCTGCCCAAATCTGTGGATCTGACTCTTGTTATATAAAGGAAAATTCAAGCCTCATTTAAAATAAAGAGTCCTCTAGTCTTTGGTATTACACAAAACACATAGAATTAAAATAACAAAAATAACCAAATTTCTTTTTTATTAACCTCAATTTTCTTCTATTTTCAAACAACTCAATATTTAACTGCTGGAATTGATGACTCTGAACCACTGTCTCAGTTTTAAAAATATTTATTTCTGTATTTAATGTAGTAGAGTTAAACAATGAAGATTAATTCAGGAGATTTCCTTCATCTCATAAATGTTATCAAAATCATATCTTGAAATATATGTTACGTCTTTGTTACTGATCAGTTGTATGTTCAATTTTTCCTCAGAATTATTATAATTGTATCATTTCAGACTATATATGATACATTTTTTTCTAACGTAATATTTCAATTTGCTTTTTTGATCTTTTATGATATGGTAACTTTCTTTTAATCACATTACCAGCATGTATTATGATCAGAATATTACTAAAAGTGCATTGTGGCTACAGGGTGCATAAAAAAATCAGTTTATACATTTTGAAAAGAACTTAAAAAAATCATGGAAGACCTTTAAAAATCAAACCTTTCATTCATAAGCAGTCAGGAGAAAAACATGAGGCAAAGTGCTAATAAAGATTATTAAAACATATTAATGGTAATAAAGATTATTCCTTAGAAAAGGAAGGAGAAAAAGAAAAGGGGGAAAAGTGGAGCAAAACAAGATTGTTTAAGAAAGATCCTCATTTCTACCAAAATTCATCAGGGGGACTGTTTCAGGCAAGCTTATTTTTTTGCCGTGCCTGTGTTTTAAGCTTGCACACCTCTTTCAAAGAACAGAAGAAATGCACAAGGTTAATCTTACTGCGGTTCCCTGCAATAACCCCCTAGGGACTGATTCCTTTGTCTCAAAGTTCAGTTTCCGCATATAGACTCAGTGAAACAGAACTGCTCTGTTCGGTGCCGTTCAAGGACTTCGCAATCAAGGTCTTTCTACCTGCCAAGTGTTTCACAACACAGACCTTTCCCTCGTCTATGTTGATCAGAAGTGGCCAGAAATCCTTCTGGCTACAGCAGGAGCTACTCAGCTGACAAGAGCTGCACATTCGTGATGGAACACTAAGTACATCTGACTGCAATAGTATTTACTGAACAAAAATAATCTAAAATGCATTTATACATAATATGTATTTACAAACTATGAATACTGATCTAAAAGAGACCAACTCTATTTATGAAAAGAAGAAAAGCAAATCACAGTTCACCAGAACTAAATTATCAGTCGGTTAAAAAAAAAAGAACAGTTGTTAAGCAAATAAGAATATATTCACCATTCTTCAAAATTCTGTTATTAAAATGCTAAAACAATTTGAGAAACTCTATAACTGAGATCTTCCCACTTATTACTTGCATGACCAATAGATTTGGACAGTTTTACAACCAACTCTTTTAGCTATCTTATGTAATAGAGCCTATTTTCAAATGAATAGTTCCTGGAAAATACGCAGTATGATTCTGGTAGTCCTAGACTAAAACTATAACTAAAAGGAGGCAAAATTTAGCATATAGGTAGTACATAAAATGAAAGATTACTGTGTTATAAAAAAAAATTGATAGACTTTTCAAATGTGATTTAAAGCATAGCCACCAAAATAATAGGGTAGCCTCTGTCAGGGACAGTCTCTATTTTTATCAGTTACTTTAATATTTTCATACATTCTTTAGTCTATATGTGGAGTTAGGATATTGATTCTCTGTCTCTGGCATCAGAAGATTAGTCTAACATATTATCCTCCCGTATCTAGCCTGACAAAAATTTGAGACGTATTCTGAAACCCCTACCTATAAGGAAATAGCTTTTATAGGAAACTACAGGATTTTTGCATCATAACTATTTTTACTTTGCATATATTTGATTTTTACATGTTTAAATTTTTACATATACTGATAGAAAATTTCAAGAACTATGTTTATTCACAGAACTTAAATAAAGTTATTAGCACCTGAGTGAGATATAGATGCTATGATGGAAATAGCACACTTTGTCTCTCAAGAGGACATATTCCCCTGGTCTCTTACTTTACAAATATGCGCAGTCATCCAAGATTAAATCAGTTATACTTTGGGCTAACTAAACATTTTTCCTGCTAATTGGCTTCACTCATCCCTCAGCCATATCCAATGCATCCAAGTCGCTACCCTACGGTCTCTCCCCAACCTGCCTGGGCACATGCTCCAACTCATCCAAACCTATTGGCATCTTACTGGCTGGCTGGACACTGCTAAAGGGAATATATATTGAATTGGCTCCCCTCACCGTTTCCTCCACAAAGAAATTTCCATCCATCCTTGTTCTCTGTCCTGATCTCCAATTTCTGTGAACTTGATTTTGTTACTGCTACCTTTCTAACCTTTCTACCAAAGGTATTGGTATCTATTGAGATGTATCTATTCAAATGAAAACAGCTAAAATATTCAGAGGGTACTAGGAAAAGGCTTAAGAGAAAAAGGCAGGCAGAAACCTTGGCCTCATAAACTTTGTTCCTATGGGATATCTGGCTAAAATTCTAGGATAAATCGTTTTAAAATGTCCAAATGCATTTAACAAAACATAGCTATCTGAGAATAGCAGTCATTTTAGGAAGAAGCTATGATATGTACTGGTTCAAACAAACTGATCTGTGCAGTTCACATGAATATCGCACAGGCTATGGGAATGATAAGGAAATGCTGAAAAATGAAGAAAACAAAAATTATGACAAAAAATATACCTAGAAAAAAGTATTACTTGAATTTTGAGAAATTGAGGATTTGTAACGTATAAATATATATCTCACAGGTATTACATAAAATGTTGATTTGGTCCGCAGAAGGTACATCCTTTTAAGTATGTAAAATATTTGCTACCAAAAGTTAAGCACCTTCCTCTTCTGAAACTTGTGTGAAATTTGCGTGCAATCCAAACACAATTTACAGAATCCAGAGTTTCCCAATATACTTTTCAGTACTAGGTGTATGCAAAAAATCATTTTATTTTTAGGAATATGTAAAACTAAACTAAAACACTAAATAAATAAAAAATAAGATCAGATCTGCTTCAGAAAGCAGATTTCGCCAAAAACCGGATCCCTCCTTCAGTCAGCTCTTTAAGACCGCTATGGCTTGACGCTACCACCTTTCCTACCATGGGGCGGTCGCTGCTATCATGCTGGACATCAGGCAGCGCAGAAGCCCGGTCATGACTCCAACAGCTTTGTCTCAGCTCTAACACCCAACCTACAAGTGGTTTTTCCACGCTGAGCTGCACAAAACTGCGTGAAGCAACACTGGCATCCAGTGGTTTTGCTTGGTATTAATTTTTTCAGTCCCTGCAGGACCTGGGAACACTGTTTGTCCCAGTAGTTAATATTTTTTGAAGCGGACATTATTAACTGATGTACGAGGCACCGAGACCTGCGCGCTGCTGAGCCCTGCGACAGACCGTCCTCAACCCATCTCCAGGGAGAGGAGCACAGGAGCTCTTGGAAAATTATCACATTAACCTCAGCTCCCAGAACGAAGGGCAGTGAAACCAAGTGCAAGCGCAGAACAGGCAAACGATCTGGCAATGCACTCGACTGAGCTGCACCAGCACCCTGCTGTGCTGCATCCATTGCTCTGCTAATACATTGCTGCATGGCGGCTAAGGAAGAAAGATCTAAATGATTGTAATAAAATATTGAAGTATATTTATCTAAATTGAACATGAATTGAACATGAGCAAATGAACAGTGTCCATCTCTTAAGTAAATTATGACATATTCTGAAAAGAAAAATCTGAGTTTTCCTTGTTCTCCTAAGACTGTTTCTAGGAGGGTCAGTATACCCACACAGGAGCAAAAAAAAAAGCTACAGATGAATCTCACAGAATGGGCTGGAAATAGAGATTTATGAACCGTAATGGAGGTATATGAGCTATTTGATAACTTTTCCTCATGGTCAAAATAAATACATACATATATACATACATAGATTCAGACAGATACAATCATATTAAATATAAAAATATTTTCTGGAAAACCCTAGCCGTGATATTTGCCCAAAGAGAAAAAAGGACTAAAGATCTGTTTAAGGTCTCAACATCAAAAAAAATTGTTAAAAAGATATTTAAGCCAAAAAACCTTTTGCTTATCCATATGTTAGAACAGAGTTCATGAACCAAGCTTTCAGGTTTTTGAATGCAAAAGTCATTCTGTAAGAAAAATTGAAAGGAAATTCTTTTAACTTCAGCAAAAAAAATATCAAATTCATAAGACCTGCTTTCATTCTGCCTCTTACAGGCTATACTGTGCTTTGCAAATTGTGAAATGAGAATAGAAGAGCTGCACTGACTAGAAAACTATTCACTGATTTCAATTCTAGCCTACAACTCAGGATGATAAGGTTCAAAATCTCTGCCTCCTCCAGATCTGCTTCAGTTTGAAATCAGCGGGTACTGAGCATCCCTCTCGGTGTCTGAGCCCTGATCTGTAAATACCGGCCGGAGATGCAAAGAGCACAGAGCTGCTCTGGTACCTGGTACCCTGGGAACTCAAATCTGAGCTCAGAGTGTTCCCAGGGATCAAGCTGCTTCCCTTCTGGAATTAGGATGCAACAACCTTGTAAATGAGACAAATAAGTCTCAAGTGTAAGTGTTCAAAAAGTTGGGGACTATTCTTGTCCCAAGCCTACAGAGCGATCATACATGAGGCTCCCTCTTACCTGCGTGAATCTGGCATTCCTAGTCACCACAGCACACCTGGGACCCACCGGCTGTGATTTGTCTCTTCAGATTTAGGAACAGCTATAGTGAAATAAACATTCCTGCAGAATTTTGTCTCCAGATATTCTTAGAATCATAGAATAACTTAAGTAGGAAGGGGCCTCTGAAGGTCATGTAATCCAGACTAAGAGTCACCCTAATGCCATAATAATGCTACTACCTGTGAGCATGTTTAAAACAGGAAATCTTAAATACAATCCCTGACATCCATGAAACTCAATCATTTTAAGGGTTATTTCATAGATCAGTAAATTTAACTTCAAGTAAAAGGAAAAGAGTGCTGAAGTGTAGTGGGTTTGTCTTTTTTCCTTCAGAAAAGATGCAGAAAGATTCACTTGCTGTGGGATTGTCTAAATTGTCTTTTCTTTCCCAAAACACAAACTACATGAAATAATGTGGGTAATGCACAAAGTTTTTCCCATTCTCTACTGCTGAGAACTACATTACGTTATGACAGTGAGATGGACTGCTACACTAAAGAGCATCCCAGATTTTGTAGCCTTCCTTCAGTCATCACTTTCTGTTCTGCCACTCTTACAGAGGAAAGATTAAATAATAACTTGTTTCTACCCAGACGCTGTTACTAGGCATTGTGCTCCTGCTCTATGTTTTATAAAGATGCATAATTCAGTGCAAATGTTAGCTATAAAAATCTGCAATTTTACATTGTCCACATACTTTACTAACTGGTTTAATTTCATCCAGGTGAAATGGATAGCTGATCACCTAAATGAGGAAACTCAGTCACCAGCAGTAGCATATTAATTCAGATCTGAGCTATCATAGTGTAAAACTTAATGGTAATACATTTTACAATATATGAGAGTAAACTAGGCCTGCAGAAAAAGCATCCTGCAAAGTGTCATAGTGAAATTTTAGTAATTAAATAGGTGGTATCTTATTCCCTTCTGCAATAGTCAATCAATGAAATTCCAAAGGAAATAAATTCCATGAAACTAAAAGAATTCTTGAAAAATCAGATTTAATTTAAAAGTGTTAACAAATTCATATAATATTTTAATTGTTCCCTCATTTTAACTTAAAATATCTGAATGTGTATTTTTATGAGACTACTACTCTGTAACATTCATTCTTAACAAAAATACATCAGTGTTTCTCATGAAAAAATGTACAGTGCGTACTGAAAAAATATTATTTTTCAAACATGAGCTCAGAAAGGTTTGAATGTTTTTTCTTTCACTAATTGTTATTGCCAATCTGATCAATGATCATCCGCAACTACATATGAAAATCCAATGCATTGTATGCAATGCTATTCCAGTTGCTAAGAAATTACAGAGAAAAACACTTTTGTGCTAATAATAACCTGAACTTTAACACCAGATTTTACTCATTGCAAACATAAACCAGAGGATTTATATAAAGAAGCAAGAACATTAATTTTTAAGCAAATTTACCACTGCAAAGGATTATAATCTCAGAAAATCTTGTTCACCTCAAAGAAAAGCCTCAGTCTTACTTGGGACATAGTGAGTTAGACACATGCAAAATATTTATGTCTGTTATTAAGTCTTTTAAATTGCCCCATACATGAATCCACAGCTTGATCAGAAAAAAATCTCCAAATTTTAACTGTTCAGAAGTAAATCAAGCTAAATTCCCCAGTATATTTGCCACATACTTTGAAATTTGGGATCAGGAACCTTGTTGCTGCTCCTCCTGAGCTGACTTCCAAAGCGTTGGGAACAAGAGCTCCGTAGTCTCTGTACTGCAACTCTCAACGCAGTGGTAGGTCCCTAATAGGCCATGAAAATAATAGTTTTTAAAAAAGAGGATATCCCAATCAATGACATCCGCATGCGACTATACATTTTATTCAAAGCTCCCATTGAACAGATCCATATTTCAAATTCAATATGACAGCACACTTTCCATTTGTATAACAGGAGGCAGCATAATCCAGACGAGAATGCAGCCCTGGGTTCACATTCGCTCTTTATGAAAGCTGTCCACATTTTATGTCATTGAGATTGTAACAAAATAATTCCATGTCCGATAAGACTCACAAGGCCGGGGCTCCCTCCTTCGAATATTTTTGCCAAATTGTTACTGATCTGCATTCAGTGAAAAAAAAAATCTGTTTTATGTCATCTTGAACAATACATTCTGTCTTTATATCTGTTTCACAAGTTTATTAAAATGCATTTCTGTGCTTTTCTCGTACATCTCACAAGAAGAACAGTGTCATTTATAAAGACAAGGCTGTAGTTTTGCTACTCTAGAAAGTATCTGCTGTTATTTAGATCAGACTATTTAAGAAATTAGATATGTTTCTTTCTTGGAAATAATTATTTCTTTGTCTTTTTTTTTTTCACAATTAAAGTTGTCATTCTGTTGTTCTAATTCCCACAGATTCAATTTATAGGCAATATAGTGTCCTGTGTACGTAGGCCTTAGACTAGAATTTCTATGTCCTGAGATGAACAGAAACTTAAAAAAAAATAAATGAAAATAGAGAAAAATTAAATACAAAAATGCATGGTCTTGGTGAATGGTCTACTGCCAAGAAATGATGTATTCATTATCACCTCACAAATTGTGCATAGTTTAATTAAAACCTGTGTTTAAGGTGTTTGAAGTGCGTATTTGAAATGCTTATTTGCAATGCCTGTCAGTACAGCTACTTTGAAACTGTTGCAGAACTTTAGTTGTCTTTCAAAATAATCAATATCCACAGTATCCAGTTTTTGAAATTGTCCTTGTAAACGTGGCAGAGGACAGACTGCCAAGAGCCCCGAGCTCTACTCTAGTTGTTTATAAAACTTTAAAGCATTTACAGAATGTGTTGCCGAAGAGGAAAACATCAGCTGATTACGAACAACTCTTTCACGTACACTTTGCAGGGAGTGAGAATGACTGTGCTTTTCAGTGTATATGCACTTAAAATTTTAGATATAAACTTTTAAAAAAATGTTTTTATGGTCTTCTATACTTGTTTTATGCAATCCCATACGCAATATCTTGGTTTCCTAAATCAAAAATCTGTGGTTTTCTGTGGTTACAGAAAACTTTCTCCTGACTCCAGTGATTGCTTAATTGACTGTGGACTGTTTTGTTAAATAAAAATGCACTTGAGCATAGGGCTGGACGGTTTGCTGATCCAGGTGTTTAACAGTTGCTTCCCTTCTAAGTAGTTAAAGTCTGTCCAATGTGTTCGAATAAACTGATGAGCCAAAGACACTGCAGGGTTCTTACAAGTTCTGAAATAATTGTTGTTGTTCAAACTCCTAGCATGACTATGTTATGCTTGAATATGCCTTACAGTCCCAGTGGAAAATATTTCCCTAAAACTTTGCATATGGATCCTCCTTAACCAAAGAAAGCATCACAGGTGGCCTGTGCTGCTATGCTTTTTCTGCAGAACACAAGCAAGGTTGCAAGTGCAACCATATATTCATCTCAATTTTAAAATATTATTCCTAGATTCAAGAAATTGATCTATTTGTCTTTTGATGGAAAATGCAGACTGACAAAAAAAATAACATGCTAGACTTCTGTGAATAACCTCAGGAGTGCAACAGTGACAAATGTATAGCATTACTCTAATATCACCAAATTCTTCTTGTAATTTGAGGCAAGTTTCCTGTTGAAATTACAGAGAAACATGTACCACAAGCTGATATTTCAGTTATATTATTACACTGGGCTTTAGACAACTCCTCAGGAAAGAAAATAAAAATAACTTTAATGGAGAATAAGGAGGTTAGTATTGTCAGCTAGCTTTTACAATGCAGCAGAAAGCATTTAAAACAGATGGAAATAATAGGTGTAAAATTAA
>JAWLRI010000031.1:6271855-6282418 GCA_034781795.1 Crypturellus tataupa
GCCTGTACTGATGTTTGGGGTTATTTCTCCCCAGGTGCAGGACCATGCACTTGGCCTTGTTGAATTTCATGAGGTTTTTGACCGTCCAGTTGTCTACTCTGTCCAGGTCCCTCTGGATGGCAGCACAGCCCTCTGGAGTATCTGCTACTCCTCCCAGCTTTGTATCATCAGCAAACTTGCTGAGGGAGCACTCTGTGCCTCCGACTACTTCTTCCTTTGCACCTTCTGAGAGGCTCTGAGGCCTTTTCCAATGCAGGTTTTGCAGATGCCAGTTACTTAACGCTAAAGACAGTCTAGTGTGAGAATAGGCATCGTGTCATCCGCCCTCCTTGTAATCCTCTGGAATAGCTGAGGGGCAACAGTCACAAAATCTACCGTTTCCTGGTGTAACGGATCACCTTCCAGTCTGCAGTTTTTGACGAACGCCCTAGCACAGCAAATAAACACAGTAGGATGTGGCAAGAAAAGGTATTACTCTCCAGTCGACTTCTTGGGTGGCTTATTCTGCTAGGAATATGAAGGATGATGTAAGTTTGCAATGGTCAAACTGTATTCTGAGTTACACAAAAAAAAAGCTTTCTGAAACTTACTTGCAAACACATCCTTTGGCTAGGAGTCTCACCAGCTTTATTGCATTACAAAGTACTTTTATAAATCTATTAAACTTTTTCGTATTTTCATATTTTTCCTACTTTAACTCATGAAACCTCATTTGTGGTTAGCTACAATTAAGAAAGCAGGATTATCCATGTACCCCTTTCTTCATCTTTAGCTGTTCTGTACAATCATGCCACCTCCTGTTCCTGTCCCTTAACACTAGCTCTTTTAAAAAAGCCTTCAGGCACAGGCTAGTTTCAATCATGGTTCCTTTTAGAGGGAAACCTTTCTACAGTTAAGGGCAGTTTTTGCCTTCTGTACTGCAACCTCTATCACAGGGTAAAACTGGGAAAAGCTCACAAATGTAAACAAGAAGCTCCTCACTGCAGGGCTGGAATATAACCTGTTGGTACCAGCACCTATGTCTTTTCATGTTGTCTCACTCCAGCAACTTGTGTGGCAAAAAAAAAAAAAAAAAAATCAGGATGGGAAGGTACAGGACATGTAAAAAACTAATTCCTGAATAGGTGAAAAATAAATTGAAAAATAAATGAGACGGGAGAATTCAGGTTCTAGAAATGTAAAATACTCCAATAATCTGGCCTCCTGCAGCAGCACACTGGAACTGATTGGCAGAGAGACTGGTCTTCCAGTTCAACCTGGCCTATAGATATAAGGAGAAGCAAGGCAATAATGTCCTTTGTACATATACAAATATATGATCCCCAGCTCCAGGAAAGAAATTCTTTGTACCAGAGGTGTTTTAACAAGGTTTCTGCCTAAAGGCTGTTGCTTTCGCAGATACCTGCTACTGATTTGCCATCCCACTTATGAGGCTGCCAAGAAGTACGGTGATGAAGCTAACATTAAAGTTGGACTTAGCAATAAAAAGCAATCCGACACCTGCAAACTTTGTGATCTTATTTCTGCTTTAAATTAATCTCCTCTTCCTGATACCATCTCAATTTGATAGCCTGAAAAGTAAGGCCTGAAGAAGCTTGATTTAGCCTTGCCTTGCCTTCCATCCACTGTGACATGGGGACAAAGCCCTCAGATCATTTGGCAGGGGAAATCTCTCTTTAATATCCTAACACTGCACTAGCATTTAAGAAAAAAGCATAAAAGCAAAAAAGAACTTTTCAAAAAAAAAAAAAAAGGCAAATTGAATCCCTGTTTTAAATCTCACAATGCATGTTTGTACAGGATGTGATATTTGTGGTAGACTGTACATGCCTGACAGCCTTAGCTAATGAAGCATTTAATGCATCACCTAAAACATCTTCAGAAACAGTAACATAAGCTTTCCACAAATCACATTCCACCTAAATGTATTTTGGAGGTCAGACTCAAAGAATACTGAAAGGATATGCCATGACAGACAGCCTGGAAAATAGAAGCTTAAGACTCAACAAAAGAAATTTAGCTTATCAAATTCTATCAGGTTAATAAAAATAGAGATTTCAGGTGTATAAAGAATTCGTGTTTGCAAAGTGTTGTAAGAACAGTTAAGTGCCCTTTCCTGTGACACAGAGGCACAAACCCATACCAAGAATATCCACAGGAAATATTTCATACTGTACTTATGGAGAGTACTACTAGAGGTCCTACAAATAGCACCTTAAATAGCTACATTTCAGAGGTTCTACAGTTGCAGGAAGACAATGCCAAGAAGAAAATGATGAAATGATCAAATCTTTCCAGCTGTAGGCATAAAAGACACACACAAGATATATAAGAGAAAGGAGAGTGCCTGCATAAGGGAACATAACCCAAAATATTCCTGCTTTTCTTCTTAACCTGTCTTTTCTCCATAGGAAACTTCTTATAACCTGGGAAACAAAGCTCACCTCTGGTAATACACTTCCCCAGCTGCTTCTCTCCTCTCCCTTCCCTTTTCCCAGGGGAAGCAATGGCTCCACTCATCCCATGCCACACCAGGGCCTGATTAATGCTGACAGACACCAGCAATGAGCCAGCACATCATCACCCTAGGACGAGCAATAATCGGACCCGCTATCTGCTTTCAAATTTATCTTTAAGCAGCCACAGCTCCCTCCAGCGCACCACATGCAGCGGTACCAGCCTCCCGTCCCTCCTGCTCTGCTGCGGCCGGTGGAGGAGGAAACAGATGGAGAAACGGCAAAGCCAAAAGAAGAAAAACTGCCTTTCCTCGAGTGGCGTGGCCTTGATTCGTTAACTGCCCAGGAAGAGCGTCACCAAGACCTCACACCACTACTGCAAGGTAACAAGGAAGCAGGCCTAGGTTTGGTGAAAGCAGAAGGCAGCAAGAAGGCACACTTGGTAGCTGTAGGAGGCTGCTCTCTGCTTACATGCTCACTTCCCGGCATAGGAGAAAAAACAGAGGGCAAAAAGAAAAGCTGTGAAGGATGTAAAAAGCAGGAGAATCATAAGATCTTCAGACTAAGAGAGACTTTAGGAAGTTCCTAGTCCTCCTTGCTTAAAAAGTACGGGCAGCTTGGAGATCTGACCAGGCCACTCATGACTTCATGCAAGCAGGTCTTGAAAATTTCCAGGGATACTGTACAACTTCTCTAGGCAATTTACTGCAGGGCTTGATGAGCCTTCACCTGTTGAAGTCTAGAAGATTAGGTATGATTAATACTATACAAGAGGGAAAAGAGAGAGAGAAAAAAAATAAAGGAGAAGCCAGATCAGCCCTATGAAGTGGAATCCTTCAAAGGTTATGTGAACAAAAATTACGTGAAAAAAATGAGGCAAGAGGGGTTATAAACACTGTGGTGGATGGGACAGGAATGCCAAGTGTTCTTGATAAAACAGAAGAGTGTTTGCAATCAGGGCAATGAAATTCAAGAGAGAGGGGTACAAAATAGTGCACAAAAGGGCCAATAGGAAGGACAAGCTGTTCAGGTAGGACACTGCAAAATGGGCTCAGGCACAAAGGACAAATTAAGCAGAAGTTTCAAGTGTTTTACTGAAGAAAGATAAATGAAACTGCAGTTGTGTTGCCTGTTAACAACAGTTAATAGACAAATAGTTAACAGGTGAAAAGTACCACACAGTAGTATATTAATCCATTTTATTCAGCTCTACCTCTATCTGCTGATAAATGAGGTAGAACTTAGGATCTCATGCCTTAAGATGTGGAGATGAACACTAAGGACTCCAAATGACAGCAACAAAATGACAGTTTAATGCATATGTTTTATTAAGTAAAAGTTGGAAATACTTAAGACTTGCTTAGTTTTAAGTAGACTATGAGGCAGCAAACTTTGGATGTTATGTTCTAGTCATGAAAAATGTAATAAATTTCAGTTTAACAGACCAAAAAAAAAATATTACCAGACTTAGTTTGGGGTAAGAGAGCTTAAGTTTGGGTATTAAGAAAACCTGACACTAATAAGCACAGGAATCTGCTGGCTTTGGAGGTTACATTTAGCCTGCTTCAGGACACGATGGGTGACTATCACTTCCAGGCTTGCCCTGTAACTGAGAATAAACTTCAACGTTTTCTAATACACAGATCTATTTTTCTTCTATTGTGCAATTTCCCTACTTTTTGCTTAATTTTCAAAGCAGAAACAAACATAAAGCAACAACATGCAAAGTTTGTAAGCACATAAGAAAAATAGCAAGAGAACTACTCTCCTGCTACTAAGGGCTGTTAGATAAACAAAGGCTGCTTGCAATGGCTTCCGATGGAGAATTTCTGGTTCTTTATCACCACTCTGGTTCACAAGAAAAAAAACAAAAACAAAAAAACCCCACCTTGTTTCAGGTTTTCTTCTGCATATTATAATTAACAGATTTCCAATTTTAGCACATGCTTTCCAGTATAATTGTGGTGAGATTCAGAAAGCCAGGGTCACAAGACTTGGAGATGTTGTACAGTTTGGTAATCTTCAGCTCTCTGTAATCTTTATTTTGTTGAAACTGGTCCACCAGCATGAACAGAACAGCATGGAGGAAGGACTGGTTCAGTATCCAAGCTGCATACAACTGCCTGCAGAGGGGCAGTAAATGCAGCGCCTCTGAAGGGTGCTGGAAACACCACAGACCATCAGCTCAACCGCCTTGTGACAGCACAAGAGCTCTAGTCCTTTAGAGAGCTGCAAAATGCACCTCTTCCTTGCTACAGGATGAAACAGTACAGCCTGCACAGTGGCAACAGATGCAGGAGGAGCAAGCTCACCACAAAGCTACTGGATATTGAGGAGCCGGTGATGCACCTAACACTGGAGTAGGTGCAGGTCTGTGCTGCACGGTGGTGTCTCGCACACAGCAGGGGCCCTGCAGGCCTGTGCTGCATGGGCCCAGGGGCTGTGGGAGAAATACACTCTGCTAAATCCCACATGAGGAGCCTGGGGGCAGCTCCCACTTGGCACCACCTGTGCAACCTTGTCTTTATCTTGCAGCAGTAAATTCTGATGTGAATGCCCTTCTGCAAGGCAACAGCAGGGATTAATAAAATTCTTCTGTAAGGAAATCCTGCAAGGGCTCTGAAGGCCACAATACCAGTAAACCTCTCCACAGATGGGATTGCACAGCTCGCTGTACCCCGAGCGGAGGTCTGTCCAACACTGCCCAACTCATGTTTCCAGCATCAGAGGTGAGGGCAGATTTTTGTTTTTCCTTCTTATATTATCTCCAATAAATGTTATTTTAATTAATAACTTATCAAATGCGAGCGCCTGCAAGAGTGCATTACACACACCACTGAGGCAGACCATCTGCTGGAGTGTTTACGCGAAAGCCAAAGCAGTGCTCTTGACCTCAGCAAAAGAGTTTGCATTTGACTGCACCAGGGAATATCTTGTGATGCTCCTGCCTCGTTTGCCCAGCCTCCAACAGATGCAGGCTGAAAGGTGGCAATTAGAAAAATGCAGGTTATTTTCTATGAGGAATTCTTGATCCTGACATTCTTTCGCATTGCTAACAGGGGATGACTTAGAACGTTTGCTCTAAGGCTAACACCTTTGCAGTGACCTCATAGAATGAATCTAGTGGGTTGGGACGCAACTTATCTGTACTTGAGTTCATTTACCTAAGAATACTGATCATTACTAAAAAAAAACATACCAGCAGCATTCTTGATCCATTGCTCTTCTTGGCAGTTTCAGCAATTAAAAAAAAAAAAAAAAAAAAGGCTGCCCAGAACCTGTATCAAGGCATTTGTGGTCTCGGTTTGTTACAAGTTGTTTTAGCAAATCAAAATGAAACAAAATAGAATAGCAACAAGTGGCGTAAAAACTATTAAAGATAAGATAATAGTAGTATTTTTTCCGCTTTTTATGAAATAGGTATTTAAATGAATAGCTTCCTTTTTAATGAACAAAAAAAAAAACATTATTTTTGTACAACAGGTTGGTGCCTCTGATGGATTCAACTGCCTTAAACACAAGAGGAATCTGACATACATCTAAACATATGTGAGCTAAATTTTTAAACATACATCATTTTAATAGGTTCTCCAGAGATAGATCTCTAAGATGTCTGACTGTTAATAAAGACTAGGTAGCAAGTCAGGTGTAGATGTCTAGGCTATGAATGTTTAAGTCGGGAGAGATGAATACTCTGTCTAGTGTCAATACTCATGTTGAAAGGAATTTGTCTATCTTCATCCAGCTGTACTACAGAACATCTTATGGTCCTACAAACATATTTTAAAAAACAAAACCAGAGTTCAGACTAATTTTGGCTTCCTCCTGAAGTCTTTAAAGTGTTAGCTGAATCAGCTGCCCAAGCTGCCTCTTATCTTTATTTTATTAAATCATGAAGAACGCCATTTTCCAATTGCCATTTGGCTCCAGAGACAAACGAGAGGATTTACAGTTTCGGATTGCAACTCAAAAGAGGAAATTAGAGTACCCCAACGTTTCAAGTTTTCTCTGAGGATGAGAGTTTGGGAGCTTATTCTTAGCTTTCTCACCGAGATACCTCCAATGCTGAACACATCACACAAGTTGGATGGATACCTATGCTTATACAGGCACCTAACTTTAAGACCTCATCAAAACAACAAATGCTAATTACAGTCATTAGAAAACATTGCCACAGCATTAATTCTTTTTAATAATTAATTCTACTACCAAGAAGGGACAACACAGTTCACAGTCACATATGAAAACACAGGTTAGTGCAAGCATACATTGTTAACTGCAGGTGACAAGACAGTAAATTCATACATAGGAAAACAATATGTAATATCGTTTTTGAGAGCAAAAGGCTTTTGCACACTGTTACATGCGTACACACAGAAAAAAAGTTGCTGTTCCACTCTAACATTGCCACTTTCCTGATGTTTGAGTACTTCTTGTTCACAGTTATTAAAGCCACAAAACTGTACACATCCTACACATCAATCACTGCTGTAACTAAATGCCTTCGGGTCCAACAAGTTTTCCTCTCTGTATTGCCTTGCCTCCTAAAATACGTGTTTGAAGAAACGAGACTGGGGATATCTTTTACCATTCGCTTCTCATTTTCTTACTAACATGCTTCATTTTTCACATTGAGTTTCTATCGAGAATTTCTCTTCCCACTCAGATCGGGGGTCTTTTATTCACGCTAATTCTCTCTGCACTTTTGCATCAGATTTCCTTTTAACAAAACTGACTTTTCTACATATTTTCAAATTAATTTTACCTCACTCACAACAATCTGGGAAATGAAGCAATTTGTTTTGGTTCCACTTGAACACACGGGGGCCAAGAAATGTTTTGCCCTAGAGCTACAACTGAATAAGGCCAATATAATCAAAACAAAAACAAAACTCAAAATCACAAGCTTAGCTACACTAGCACCTACACCAAATGCTTACTACACTAAAAAGCAGGTATCTGAGCAGGAAGTAAGTAGAGAAGCAACCACATTATCACTGCCGCCCGAAACCAAAACAGGCACAAATTTGTCTTGGACATGATATGAACATCTACAAAGTTATGCAGTGTCCTCTTCTGCATGGTTCAAGGACTCCCTTTCAGCTAATTTATCGTTTTAAAAAAAAAAAAAAAAAATCACATCCATCCTCATTTAATGTTTGTTGTCTGCCTGACACACATGCAAGGAGATTCACAAAAACACAAGTCAAAAATTCAAGAGAAGCATCTCTATTTCACAAAATATGCAGTACTTATGATTTACTGCAGGATCATAGAAATACACTAGGTTACACTAGAAATAAAACATTCAGACTTGACAAAGGTGGTGAGCAAAACATTGAGGTACTTTCTTAAAAACAATACAAGTCTTCCCAAGACCACAAAACACTGCCTTGCAAATTCATAAACAACTACAGTGTTGATTTTACCCTTAACTTAAAAAGATGCTTCATATCAGGGGAAAAAAAAAAGTATCCATGAGATGTGGTAACCATCTAAGAAAAAAGTAGGCTTTAGCATATTCAGAAAACTAATACATAGAGCTAAGTAAGAAAATAATTCAAAATAAAGATCTTCACACTAGGCAAGAGGGGCAATGGGAAGCGCGATGGGAAGCTCTAGGAATACTCCAGCTCCAGGAAAGGTCATCAAGTGATGACTTTTTTTCTTCCTACTTCCTCTCCAAAGGTTACACACTTGCTGGCAGCACAGCCAAGGCAGAGATCAGGCAGTGATCCTACAAACATCCTGCAGGGCTTGGAGGAGGACAGCAAGCACTCACGGTTCATTCAGTTGGGGATTATGTTCTGCAATGCACCCACGGAAAACAAGAAGTTGGAGACCAGAGAATTTACGAATGGGGACAGGACAAAGAATAATTACAAAGAGTGGGCCTAATGTAAAGTTTTGAAGATGCTAACAGATACAGAGAAAACAGAAGCAATATATTGATTGTTGTTGGGGGTCCAGGAAGGGAGATGGGTTTCAGCTGTTTTATATGGTCATCAGCAAATTAAAGAAATATTGCCCAGATTAATTCATCATTAAATAATTGCATAACTGGTGAAGAACAATCCTTGTAGGACAGATCATAGTTTGCTGTCAGTCTGAGAGGGCATTTTAAGCACCTGACCAGGTTCACTGTTATTTAGTACTTTCCATTAAAGACTTTGATCATGGAACCGTGTATTTGTGTCACTAGTACCTTGCACACACAACTGCAGAAAGCTGCAAATCCTTGGTAGATAGCAGAATCAGAATTCCAATCTGTCTCAATAAGGTACATAAATTGTCTGAAGACAACAAGATGAGGTTTATTAGAGAGTTCAAAGTATCAAGCCTTTTATGTTATTCACCCATACCAGCACTTTAGCTTCTTCACTGAAAAGACTCCTTTGAGCCTTAGAATTGACGGAATATGGATGAAAATAAAATCTCTCAACTCCATTCCTCAGTGTGTTTACAGTATTGGTGCCTCCAGAAGGACCTTCACAGACCTGACCAAACTCTTAACACTAGTGACATCCTGTAATAAGATAAGTTCTGAGCAAAATCAACAAATCCAAGCTTCAATTGCTATAACTTGACTAGGAAAAGCATATCACACGGAATATATCGGAGTATTTCACGTCACAGCTGACTGCAGGTCTGAAATGAAGAAGCTGGGAAATCTATATAGCATACATATATACACACACACACACAATCACTCTAGCATTCAGGAAAGTTATTTCAAAAAGCATTAAAAGAATACAACTTTTTTTTTTTAACATCAGCAAATGTATAGTTGAGTTTTCTTGTTTTGTTGTTGTTTGTTTTTTGTCACACATTCTCATTCAGGCAGTCTTCTGAAAAGAAAAAAAACTCAAGCGTATCTAGACACAAATTTCCAAATCTGATGCTCCTGTCTCTCACCATTCAAAAGCTTTTAGTGTCCTAACGCTCCTCCTCAAATCCATTATCAACAAACCTGCTGGCATTAACTGCAAACCCCTCAGCTCTCCCCAGGCATTTCAGATAGAAGTCATTTACTTCCTTCTGTCTTAGGTCCATACTCATCTTTGGTACCACAAAGGCTTGTATCAGACCAGGCAGAACTAGCGTAAACCAAAAAGGCAAGTAAATTGCATTATTTCCCTTAGAAAGGCACTCTGTACATCAGTTTACCTGGTATTCTCTCTTATTCAGTATAAATGTGCTAATATCTGAAATTCAAATAAAAAGGGGTTAAGAAATTAGCTCTTACTCTTTTCCTTAAAAAGTGGAATAGCAATACTGCATCAATAAACCTGAGTTTGTGATAAAACTCATCTGTACTCTGAAGAAGCAGAGTATGAAAGACTTTTTTCCTTTTTATTTTTTTTCCCCCAAAGATAAGTCTCTTTAATCCAAGAGAAGTAAAGCAGAAAGAAATCTCGGATGTTTCCAAGTGTCTTGCTTGTATTTTTTTCTTATAGTTAAATGCAAATTGCAACAAAAATTTAGAGCAGTACTAAGCACTATGAGAGACTCAGTGGTATTTCTAAGGCATTATTTGAATGTATTGTTTATATCTAGCAGGATCTATAAGCTCGGAGCTACAAAGCTGGAAACCTGCACAAAAACATTTAGCAAAACAAATTCCATTTCTAGCCTAACCAGACAAACCAAGCAAGTGGGGAGAAAAGGTGTTATAATAATTCCCGTTTTGAAGATGGGGGACCAAGGTACTAAGTCACTGAACCATAGATGGAAATGGGCTAGAAGTAGAACTCTGCAAGTCATGCCCAGAGTGTCCACCTGCAGGTTTCTACTGCAGTATCTTAAATGCCAAGCAATCATCCAGGAAAGCCAGATTCTTCTGAAAATTGTAAGCTTGTGTAAGGTTAAATAGCAGCAGGCGAGGACTGCATCCTGTTCATCTTGGTTAGCTTCTTCCAGATGCTTTGAAGACTCAATATATAAATTTAAGTATCAACCACTAATTATGACAGTAATTGACTTCTCACATGAAAAAAATACAATTTTTTAACTGACAAGGTCTCATGCCAATGTTATAAACGGACAAATCCTCTGAGCCAATTGATTTGGATTTGCCAGTATGCTTTATTGTAAATAGCAAGCAAGC
>JAWLRI010000031.1:6282518-6302669 GCA_034781795.1 Crypturellus tataupa
TTAGTTATGGCAACATTCTGTCTTCTGCTATCTCAGGGACTGCATTCTTGCATTGCAGCATCATGTCTTTTGCTACCACACGGATTACATCCTTGCTCACTACACCAACAATTATTGTCATGTATTCCTGTCATGTTGCTCAGGAAGCAGGGATAAAGTCCTGCAAAATAATTATCTCCTCATTTTAGTTTAACAGAGGCATTAGGCATCACCTGATCCTTTGCCTTTTATGGTCAAGCTGCACCCTTGTCCTCCACTCACTGTGTGTTCCTACATCTGCTGCCTTTTACGCTTGATGGCAAGCAAGCGAACACCTTAGCACTTTCATCAGCCCAGGGAAATTACTACAGAAATAAAAAGGCCTCTCTCCCCTCAACTCAAGTGTATTATCTAAGTTAGCTAATCATCTGCTTGCAACTTAAAACTACACAGTTCAAGTATTCCCATGATTGCAGGCAGCAGCATTTATTCTCAGTCCTGCAGCACAACTGCTAAACACATTTACCTTCTTGTCACTAACAAGGTTTTAGGAGTCAAAAATTGCTCTTTTTTTTCCTCCTCAACCTGAGCTCAGAATGTTGGAACATACAATTTCAGCCTAAACAGCAAAGGAAGGACAGTCTGTCTTTGTTCTAACTGTAAGCACAACCAGCAAGCTTCTAATAGTCACATTCAGTCAAAGGAACATGTAGTAAAGTAAAAAAATAAGATTATTTACCAGAAGAGGAGGAAGATTTTTTTTACTATGAAAAAAGAAACAAAAACAAACAAAAACAAAAAACACACTTCCCACTATGCAACTTGAGATTGGCTTTATCAGAGCTATTACGTATTATTGAACTTTCTCTTGTCATGCCAAAGCAGCTTCCTATTTCTTTCCCACACACAGTTTTCCTTTAACCATTGAATACAGGATGTTGTGTTTTGTGGAAAGGCCTTCCCTGCCATCCCTGGTGGAGGGAAGCAAGAGCTTTGCCAATGCTTTTGAAATGCAAATCTTCACCAAATAGGTTTCATACTTTTTTTTTTTCCTCCTTGCCTCACCCTGAAAAGACAGTAAGGTGGAAAGGAGGCTGCTTGCTTATCTTCTTGCAACATGAATACTGTCTTGCACTTGCAATGCCCTAATCTCCTGTTTTGTTTTTCCTGGATCCTCCTTCCCAAATCTTGTATTTTTCAAGAAAGAAAGCTGCTGTTATCTCTAGAAGACAAAAGAAAATACTGATCCTCTAGCAGCATAATCAATAATTCCTTCATCTACATACCAACACAGCACCAAGAATTGCTTCCTTTAAATATTAACTATTTCTACTAACTAGTGAGACCTTAAGAGAGTAAACATTCAGACCTATGTTTCTTACCACATTATTAAAAATAATAAAAAAAATGCCTTCCCTTGTTCCTTTTTGAGAAGCACAAACAGGAAAAGAGCATTTTAATTGAAAAAGAGGACTACTATTAAAATAAGGACACAGACCAATAATCTAACATAACACAGGAGAAACGAAGCTACTGAACAGGCACTCCCAGACTGCACACAGTGTCAGGATGGAAGTTCCCATCAGAGCTTGTTTTTTTCCTCTGGGTCAGACCACAGTCCTGGGGCACAAGGGAGAGAAGGATAATTACATCCTAAAGTGAAAGATAAACATTTTGTGCAACAGGACAAAGTGCTTCAGAATAAAACCTTGCATGCTGTAGGAGATCCTCCTGAAGGCAGTGATAAATGCTATACTGAATTACTAGAATGGTTAAAGTGAGACTGAAAAACATCCTAAAAGCATGAAACTAAGTATGACGAAGGAAGTGGAATTCAGAGGTCTTCTTTTTAGAAACAAATTTTATAAATATACTATTTGACAATGATTGCAAATCAATACAGTCACGATTTAATGATTCTAATATCATTTTCAAAGTCAGTTATTTTTTCACGTTCAGAATTGCACTGAGATTAGCACACACACCCCTTGTTTCAGCTGGGGGAAGTGGGAAGTTACTGAAGCACTCACGGCCGTCTGCACTTTCTGATTCAAGCAAGCAACAACCACCATCTCATAGGCTGCAACAGGAAAGGAATTCCTAGGACTTGTGCTTGCACCACCACCATCACCACCACCTCAAAGAGCAGAAAGCATCATTCTCATTGTCTCATTGCAGCCCCCGCTGCACAAGTGATTAGATCACTATAGAAACCCCATGTTTGTAAGATGAAATATCAGCTGTACAAATGAGAGTTAAGCTGGAATATCCATTAGGTCTGTACTGACATGATAACAGAGAGAGCAGCTTAAAAACTGCCAGAGGGAAAGTTGTTAATTTTTCTGACAATGTAATGAGTTAGTGGAAAAGAATATTTGCCCAAGCCCAAATCCTAGTGTTCAAAAGTCCACAACTTGAGCAGAGAATAAGAAGTAATATGAATCAGTTGACCACTTTGACCTTTTCAGCACACACGGCCAAAAAGAAGTCATGTCTTTAAAGTAAAAGTGAGTGCATGTATGACAAAAATTAAAATTAAAAACTCTTTACCACGCTAGCAAGACAAGGACTCTTGTCCAGGCTCTTCCCATCCCAGTTTCCATCACTCTTGAGTACAAGATTTCGGTCTCCTACCATAACTACTTTTTGTAGAATTATTTTCAAATTCAAGCGTGGAAAAAGAAATGAACAAACTATGATGAACCAGTACTTTACTAGAAATACTGTAAATTAGGCCCGTCTGAGAAGACATCGCTCCTTTAACAAGGAAGAGCTGGACTTAAGTGCAGTGTAGTATCTGTGACTTGAAGCAGAAGATAGGTGTTACAGCTTCTACTTCTATTTGCAGAAGATCTATTTTTCCTCCTCAAAAGATTGCGAGTTCTTTTCATGACTCTGATATTCAAAACAAGAACTCCTCAAGCCATGGCACTACCTTTAGCAACCCCTTCTGAATGCCTTTCATGGACATCATTGTCTTTTAGAGTTCAAGTACAGCTTAGCAATTTTCAAGACTACTTCTACATCCACAGTTGTAGAAATCACATCTTGTTCAGAGCTCCCCAAAGATGCCTTCCTAACAAGCTGGCAAAGGCAAAGATTTTCTGCTGTATACTGTTCTACAACACGGCCAAAGACAACGCTGGCACAGCTGAGAGGCACAGGTATAAATCTCAAGAAATCCTCAAGTAAAATATCTCCCACTAAAGAAAGACTAGGTGGCCATAACAGCTCTGCCTTTCCATTTCAGCCTCTAGATTTTATGAACAGCTGGAATAGACCTCATGAAAGCTACAAACCAGCACATTCCATGGCAAAGCCTCACCTACTGCCCGATTTCCAGTGTTAAAAGACTTTCCTATAGACTCATTATGGTATCATACAGATGCCTATTGTATTTCCACTATTACTGCACTATGATTATGATTTTTGACCACTACAAATGAAATATGACCGTGACATCTCACCACCCATCAGAGAACAGAAAATAAAACCTCAGTATCGCACTTGGCCTACTCTGCACACTGCAAGACGTATTTCAGTACAGTACGGACACGCAGGAGCCTCTAGCTTTCAACCCGATAATATCACTTAGGGAGCAGGCACACCATGCTTCATTACTCTAATACTTAACTGAAAAACAAAAATAAACTGACTTTTTCAGGCCAAGGCCTAAGAGTGACTATGCAGAGAGAACCCAGGGCCTGGGAGCAGTTTGAAGCACATTTCCCTAGAGCATAGTGGTGAAGTTTGCCATCAGGAAGGAGGCAAGGGAGGAGATGCAAAATAATAAGCTCTGCAAGGAGGCCCCAGCAGGGATCAGTGGAGAATAAGCCATGCAAGGTACTCTGAGAGTGTAATGGTGCTGTAACTTCTTTGGTTGGGAAATGGCAACTTGACAGTAACCTGCAATCCACACCAAGGGCTGTCCGTACACGTTTATCTCCTGGGATAGTTTAGGTAGCAAACCCCAGAGAATTCACGAGATACAAAGTTTCCCTTTGCATTACACAGAAATTACATTAATCTTGGTTTCATGTTACAGCTTTTCCTTCCTGCTCACTTAGGTTTGTAATTAGAGAAGGAAAGCAATTCAATTTCATATCTTAAAAAGAAAAAAACGCTCTCAGAACCACTTGATATTACCTAGAGGAGCACCATTAGTTACTCATTCATCTCAGCATGCTGGCCAATTTTAGCCCAATAAATTAGAAGTGCTCTAATAGAATTTTTGAGCATCCAAAAACCCTCTTGAAAGGATAAATTAAAAGTTCCAAAACAAAAGACTGCATGAAATAGGTGAAATTATTGATGGCTAGGAAGTGCTACTTGACTGAATCTATATTCAGTATAAGAATGAAAAAGAAGAAAGGAATCCTTTTCTCTTCTTGGCAGCAACTCTTTTTGATTCAGCTTGTATGTCCAATCTCAGCTATTCTGACCTGATAAAGTTTTCCCTCCTGTTTTGCTAGGGATACGCAGAGAAAGTTGTAGTGGACACAGAGAATATTCGGAGGAAGTTCATTAGGAATTAAAGACATTAGACTTTTTTTAAGCTTCAGTCAAGAAGATTAGGCCAAAATACCCAGATAGTCACTTAAATTGCATACATCAGTACAAGCACCACCACCACAAGCAATTGGTTTCTAGACATGCTCCTGGTCTGACTTACAAACAGCCATCCATGTCTAAAGGGATGACACACTTGGCAGACGGTGTTACCAGGCACACAGCTCCAAAACAACAGCAACCTAATGGGTAAGAGATAGGAATGCTGCAGGTCCAGTTTTCAGTAGACCAAAGGAAATGATTTAGCAATGCTCACCGCAAATCAGAGATCTTTTTACTGGTATCTAATTGGACTCACAAAGCAAAGTGTCAGTGACACTCTTTTTTTGAAGGGCAAATTCTTCCTGCACAGTAAAAGCTCCCTAGACAGAAACAGAATCATCACAAATTCAGGACATGCATCTATCACCCTTTTTAATCTGCAAGGTACATCAAGAGGTCAATTGAGACTACAAGAGGTGGCCGAGCCAGCACTCTGTAGGCAACCACTCTCAGAAGTCACTGATTTTTGCCTCGGTAAAAGCCCTCCTCCAGCCTCACGTTCCGCACAGCACAGGCTCTACTACAACCTTCAGCAATTGCTTCATCAAGCTGAGTAATTCATGGTCAGACTAGACTGTATCTTTCAGAACAATCCCCAATCTGAAGTGAATGAATTCAAGTCACAGGCAACATGCACGTCCCTCATGCATTAATTCTGGTATTTATTTCTCAGTTTTCCCTTCCCTTTAGCTCCAGGTCTTATCAAGCTGAAGCAGAACAAAGCTGACAGGAATACTCTTGCAGTTTTTGCCAGAAGTTTGAATAGAAACAGAGAAAAACTGAGCAGAGTATGGGCAGTTTCTCTCTGCTGGTGCTTGCCAAAAGCTCTGTGTGGCAACACAGACAAACAAAATACGCCTGCGAAGTACAGAAAAATCACAGTGATGTGTTACACATGCTTGGAAAGTGTACTACAAAGAAAGAAGAAAAAAGGAAGATAACCTTCACGGAACACAAGTTGTTTGAAACTAAATTGCTACTTTTTTTTTTCCACAGCAAGTTCCTGATATGCCAATCTGCAAGCTGACTTTTAGGTCCCAATTTTGCATGGTAAAGCCTTTAAATTTCGGTAGTAGTAAGCAGCAGATACATGGCAGTGCACAGTAGACAGAGCCATCCAAAATGCCTGTTCTACAAGTCATGAACTTTAAAGACAAAAAAATCAACAGAATTTAAAAAAATACAAAACCCACATGCCACAAATAGGAGTGACTACACAGTTTGAATATAGCATGGAATAAATGGCCCCAAGTTATTTGATTTGTGTTCAATAACTGAAAGTGAGAAACCAGAAAAGAGCAATGTATCAGAAATGAATGCAAGAGCTGCAAAAAACGGCAAGGGAAGAGGAAGAAGAAAAATTATGAGAAAAGAATTTACAAAATATATAGGACAAGCTCAGAAGTAATTTGAATCACAGGAGGAAGATTTGAAGCTAGTGCAGAATTAGCCTGAGGAAGCGGAAATTTAGAACAGCAAGACAAGACAGATGTGCTCTGAATAACTCATGGGGGATGAAGTGAGAAGCTGAGCACTTAGAAAAAGAGACACTGGCTCCAGAAGTCAACACAAGATCAAGGCACAGTCAAAGACTGGTCACATTTCTAACATCCATAACAGGGCCCAAACCACAGAGAAGCTCAGCTGTATAGATGCTGCCTCATGCAATTAAGCTGCCTTGCAACAGGTACGGAAAAGACAGTCTCATTCCTTATATTAACTTTTGAACATCAAGTTCCTTGCTATCCTGATAAATATTCTTATGCAGTTTGGTATTTGAAACATTTAATGAAGAAAATTTATTCCATTAAAAAACAAAAACCCCAGACCACAAAGGTTAGTAATTCTGGTCAGGATAGTTCACTGTGAGATCCTGCTTCTCTCACTCGTTCACTTCAAGCCCACTCTCCTTTGCACTTTCTAGTCACATAGTTTCTTACAAACTGACCTTGAATTTGACAACTCTAGGACTATGCTAGATTTACAAATGTGATTAGGGTATGAAAACAAGATACATCATGGGGAAGGGGAGAAAGACCTTCCACAGCCAGACTCAATCAATCATGCTACAGAACACAGCACATGAAAATAATTCCCCATTTGGTAACATTTAACAAACCCATTAGTCCAAATCTGTATACAGAGCAAAAAGAGGGCAGCACCCTCTGCTGGGTAAGAAAATGAAGCTTCTTATGTCACTCTACCCTCCAAACAACTCGTATTTTGAAAGGGAAAAGGAACATATTTGCGCATACTTATTTTCCAAGCATCTTAAAAATAAATTCAATATACGTGATGGTATTGAGTAATTTAGCTATGTCACAGAAATTGGTCAACAGAAGCTACATTTCTGTAGCTTCTGTTTAAAAGCACAGAGGAAAAAAAAAAACTCATAGGTCTCCATAAGGGACAGATGAAGTAATATCCTATGTCTAGACAAAGCACCTGAAAACCCCCTGTCCCTTATGTTCAGTTGTTAGCCAAAGTCTGGAAATAGCTAGAGTTCAGCAGGTGTATTCACAATGTGCATTTAACATCTGGCTTTTCTTACCACTATTCAATTAAATTCTCTCTTGCACATCTCTGCTTCATGAGGTGACCCTTGACCATTTAAAGGGATGGCTGCAGATTTCTACCTGCACAAGGATCAGCACAACAGCAAAAAACTGCTAGCATAAGAGCAAAACTGAGAAAAACACTGAAGTGTCAGAACATCAGTCACACAGCAGGTGATGACACAAATGAAAGGTAATGATCAGTATTTTTAACTGTTTATAATAGAGTCCTCTGGGAAGACCAGAGTCTTTGACGGGCCACCCTTTCTCAGCCAGCCCGTCAGAAATAGAAGACTGAAAGTAATGTTTCTGATTCACACTGCATTATTTTTTTTCCTTCTGTAGATCTCAAAACATTCACAGAGTTGGGTAACAACCGTCAGCTCTGGGTAACAGTTTGCTGCAATCACTTTGAAAGGCAATACACAACCTTTGTGGCAATACACAACCTCAGGAATGAGAAAGTCTTCTTAGCTTCGAATTTCTAGAATAAACACTGGCAATATAAGAGCACAGTGTGCTCCAGTTACGTGTCTTTAAAAGCAGAAGACAAAAGCACTGCTTCCAGAGAGGCTGTGATAAAAGCTGTCATTAAACAGAAAGTGCGAAATCTGGGGATCTGATAAAGCTCTTCAGTTACAAGAGACAGATCCCAAACTCACGTCCTGGGCATGTTGTGCTTAGAGTTGGAGAGCAGACTGATCAAAGCCCTCTTCCAAATACACTGCCAATTTCTTTTCACTTTTCAAAAATATTCCTTTATGTGTTGAGGAAGAAGCAAAATTCAAGGTTCCTCTTTCCTGTACTTTCTCCGTTTCTTTAACATCCCATCATTCCTGTCCTTGAAATTCATAAAAAATACCACACTTTTTCAAAGTTGGACCACATAACTAATTGTGTGGAGGAGAGGTGGTTTGGAAATTGAGATGCTTGATGGCAGTAAAAGTGATGGGATTTTAAAAACTAAGAGATCACACATGATTTGCAATAAACCATGTACATGCATAGCTCCAGAACAAGGTTTTTCATTTGTGTCTTAAGAAAAAACATCTGTGTGGTAAGTTCCCAAAAGCAGAAAAACTTACATTGTTTTAAATTGCAATTAGCTGACAGAAAGGTCATCTCATATACACAGAAAGGACAGAAGCTCTAGGATATTCACTCTCTTGTGGAGGAAAATCCCTGGAAGACAGAGGTAACTTAAATGATCACTGCAGACCTCTACAGTAATGGCTAACCCTACTGTATAGAGGCTACTAGTTACACACCAGAATTTCAATAAGAGAATTGTCAGAAAGTTTTCAATGTGTTCACCAATTTTTATCATCATTTCTCCATGTCAGAATGGCAGAATAAAATTTCAAGTTATTTGGCCTAGGAGATGATAAACGTTGAAAGTTTAACTTTGAATTACAAGAAGGCAAAAGGAAAGGCAGAGAGACAAGAACATGGCTAGTTTTCAGAGAAGAGAAGAAAAAAAAAAAAAAAAAAAAAAAAGGGGGTTCCCAACATCAAGGCACAAAACTAGCACAGGTACTTGAAAGGTAGAACAATCAGATGAGAAAAAAAAAGTATTTTAAAAGCTTCTTTCAGGGGAAAAAAGAATGCTGCCTCTCATCTACATTCAGGGAATAGAATAAATCAGTTTCAGATCATAAGTAATCAAAATTTTGCTTTTTATGTGTTTCTTTTTTTTGTAATTTCACAAGTTTTCACTTTTTAATAGATTCATTTCTTAATAAATTGGATGGACAGCAATCAAAGCATGTCTCTCATATCCTGAAAACCTGCCTATCTTACAATTAAGTATTTTCTCTCAGCAGACACACTTCCACTCTTTAAACACTTCCATAACAATGGCTCCTGGTGAAAAACAAACACCTCAATTTCAAAACTATTCATAAAGAGTAAAACAGAGAGCTAAAAATCCTTCCACTTGACAGCCTGTCACCTATATGAAGCAGACCCTTCAGCAGCTGGACTGCCACGAGTTTCAGTGAGAGCTTTATGCGGAGCACTGATAAGGGCAACAGACATCCTTGGAAAAGGAGGGCTTCTCAGCGCCCAAAGACATCTGGTTCTTCTAGACGTCTTGTCCATGAGTTTCCCTGGGAGAGATCCAACCATCTTAGCTCTTAGCTAATATAGAATTCACAAGGGCAGAAAATCCATGCTGACAACATAACCCACTGCAATACAAAGCAGTCATTTTTGTTATTAAAAAAAAACATACAGTTATCCAAAGTGGCAAGGACAAGCAGACACCTCATTGTACTCAGGGAGTTACTATGACCTCTTAAACAGCAAGACCCCTATCCAAACTAATATCCAGTGTTCAAATCCCTGAAAATCAAGAACATCATCATGTATTGCCTGGATGAAGTTGCCATCGACCCAAAAGTTACACAGGGAGAAACAGGGGCTACATAAATTCTAGACAAGTAAGTTCTTACTGACATTAACTAACACTTAAACTGGTTATTTGCTCCAATACAGACAGAAAGCTACTGACAATGCTGAGGAAACAGCACCAGCCCCTTCTAATAGCCTAACTGCAAAAATTTGTTTAAAAAAAAAAAAAAAAAAAAAAAAAAAAAAAACACAGTGTCCACCTTCACTTTGCATCACAAAGGGACACTGGTTGATGTGACTAAAGCTAAATCACAGCATTACTGTCTTCTGCACCTTTTCCCAAGAATCAGTACTTTGTGCTTGTAACTCAGTGCCAACACAGGCCTGGACGAGCCTGTCCATGGAGGTGCTATAGGTGGTCACAAGGACTGTCTTGCACTCTCAACTACACAGACGGCTGTTTCACATGCCCAAGCACTTCTGTGCTCTGCACAGGCTATATCCCTTCCTTACTTAAGACAACGATATAGACACAGTTCCTTGGGCCTGACACCTCTGATTGTAGATGCTGCTTAAAAGATGTGTAGTGTGATCATCAATACAGAAAACCAACGCTGACTCTTGTTGGTTTGGGTGCTCCATGAGGCAACAACTTCTACTCAGAGAGCTGCACCAAGTTAAAGCAATAAAGGATATCTGACTTGGTGGATCACTTTTCTCTAGGCACCAAAAAGGCACCAAATACCCTTTTAGGGTGGTTCAAGTAACAGGAGTTGCACAGCTCTTGATCTTTAGAAGTGCACATTTCCTTCCCCAAAACAGATGAGACATCTGCTGCAACTCTAGATTAAAGGCTTCAAGCCCACTATACAATGAATTTATGTTAGTTTTGACTATGATAACAGACACAAAGCACCACACCAATATTTCTGTGAACTCTCCTGACTTTTGCTCCTTCCCTCTCATCTACCCCCAAACAGTAAAACTGGACAAAACACAAAAGAGAAACTAATTCAGAAGGAGAGTTATCTGGCACCCAACTCCCATCTTCCCATCCCAAATAATCCCAAACTAGCATAGAAAAGTAGGAGGTCACTGTTTCACATCTCATTGCTTTGGGCATTCAGGGGAAGCAGAGGGAAATTTATTGCTGCTCTTTATTTTTTTCTACTCATCAGAGAAAATGCAAAGCATTTGGACTGCCCCAGCTGTCACTATCGCCCCGAAGACCATGGTTTGATATGCATGGGCCTCCACTGAGGGAGGCACTTGGCGAAAAAGTTAAAAAAAAAAAAAAAAATCACACACACAGAAAACAAACTTGCTTATTCCTCAACATGAAAAGATGAATCTTTCATGAGCGTGCTGCACACTGGGGAAACACAGTTGTGCAGTATAATGAAATAGGAAATTAAACAGTAACAACTCACTCCTTGCATGTCCATGTTCAAATTACATATCATCAGCTATATATATGTTCTTTCTGCAAGCTACAAATAAGTCACAAGGTTTACAGGCAAGACCAGGTTATATTGAAAAGCCATCAGCTGACAAGAATGACAGACTGCTTTATTCTGCCTCGAATCTGACTTATAACAGACCTCCATTTCTCTAGTACCTGCCACTCAAGCATTTCTATATGCATTTTACCAAAAACCACCAACTGGTTGTACAGACTATACAAGAATTAGTGCACCCAAATTCAACTACCGGGGGACAGCAAAAGGCAATTGCTATTTATTAGGTCATGACAACGATCTGACATAACTGTTTAGTTGTTTTTTTCTTCTGTATTTTGCTCAAACATTTAGCACTTGCAGAAACATAGTGCCCCCTAGCTCCCACAGGACTCCTGAGAAGTATTAGTGCTCAGTAAGGTTGCATTTCTTGCAAGTCTGACACATACAGGGCAAAGGAGACAGTGAAAGCATTTTGTTACCTGGGCACTTACCTGTTCTGGGGTCAAACAGCTGATTGGCCTCCAAGTCTGTGAAAGTGCTGAAGCAAATGGGGCATTTAAAAGAAGCGCGATTGGTGGAGTCTCGTTCATCGGTCTCAATCCTTCTCCTCATGTGGTCCAGCTTGTACTTCACTACGTTCACCAGAAGGCGGTAATTGATGAAATAGTAGTTATGACGGGTGGTTTTGCCATCTGGAGCTGTCTCTACCCTCATCCTGCATTTGATGAACTTGTCACCCTTGAGCGTGTTGAGGACTGCCCGCAGTTGCTTCCTGTCAAACTTGAGGAGCTCCAACATGTCCTCTTCCTTCACACATGGGTTCCGGATGAGAATGTCCAGAGCCAATGCATGCTCAATGCCATAAAAACCACGAACCACATATTTGGCAAGGCGTTTGAGAGCTGCTGGGACTTCAGTGAGGACATCCGGGTCAGTCATATCAGGTTCAAATCCGGAGTCTCATGTATACTGCAGTGGGAGAGAGAAGTTTAAAAAAAAAAAAAAAAAAGGATTTTTAGCTTGTTTTCTGACTTCAGTAGTTATGATTCAGTTACCTACAAGCAACGGAAAAGGCTGTTCTCTATCTCCATTCCCCAGACCTGAAAGCTCTCTTTAGGTGTTAAAAGTGCCAAAACAAAAAACAACTCACACCACACAACCTTTCACAACCTTTTCACTTAAGCACCTTTTACTCTTAACAAAACAGTGGAAATCTAAGAAACCAAAAAAAAATCACTACAGTTGGTGGATTTTGATACTACCTACCAAGAACCACTGGAGCTGGAATATGAAATTTGTCTTTGGGTTAGAGTTCCAGGAGAGAGCTTTGTGACTCTCTGAGACTCATGGCTAGGGAGAATAAAAACACTACAAGAACAAAGAGCCTCAGACAGTCCAGGGGAGCAGCTGACTACTCTACTTCATGCCACTAGCTCATATTAAAAATATGTCTGTCTGCTTCTACTCTTCAGATATCACTGGACAGAAATCTTCCACGAGGACAGCTTGCGACTACAGCTGAGTACACATTCAGCAAAGACTCCCAGATGTGCCATAAAACAGATGGGTTTTTTTCCTTATTTTTGATAAATAGATCATAGCCAACTATCCACAGCATGACAACTATTAGCACTATTAATTACTACAACACAAAGAGCTTCAGCCTTGATCCTAGACGAGCAAACATTTCCTTCCAGGAGGCTGATTCCTCATTTAAAGTGTCTTATATTCAGGCCTTAGAATCCCAGAGATAATATAGCAGAATAAACAAAGATCAAGACTTGGTGAACATGAAGGGATGGATTTGTTATGAGAGGAGGAAAAAAAAAAAAAAAAAAAGAAACAAAAAGGGATGTTAGAAGGATAGGAAAGGTCAATGAGTTACACTTTTCATGATTTACTCATGAAAACTTGCAGTGTAACAAGGCATTAACTTGTTAGGAATTTTACTATTCACTATTTTACTTCATTTTTCTTCAGTTTAACATAAAATGTCAAAAGTGGTCACTGCAATTATATTCCTTTGCATGTCACAGAAATATTTATGCATCATGCAAGGAATTCATTCTATTGTCACTTTCACATAGAAATAAGAAACTGCATCCGAGAACTAAATCCTAGCATACAACCCAAAGCAGCAGCAACCCTTCTAAACTCATCAGTTCTGTCCTGTGCAAAAGGACAGCAACTCACTAGGGCACAGCATCTGATAAGGTGGCTTTGTGCATTTGCCCATCTCTTCTTTCAAGACCACCCATCTGCCAGCAACAGTAAAATTTCTCTTCACTTTGACTTCAGTGTATGAAAGACTCGAGATAAATGTGGACTATTACAGTGTTTTTAAAGCACCGATTCAAAGGTTAGTATTTCCAGTTACTTTTTCTGCAAAAATGAATAGTCTATTCCAGCAAGTAATTTTTATGCTTCTTTAGGATAGGAAGAGTAATTTCTTCAACAAAAGCTTTCCTCAATGTGTGGGTATGGGAAACAGGAAATGACCTGAAGTTCTGCTTGTTCTTCAACATTAGGCAATTTTTGTTTGTGAACTAATATCAACAGTAATACCCTGCCATTTTTCATTTTTATATTTGATAAGATCTATTAGACACCGAATACCTACCTCCCTAGTAATCAAGTTTCAAATAAAGGGAAGAGATTGACAGAGAACCCACTGAAGACCCGTTTTCCTCACCACAACCATAAACCAGCTAATATTCCTTCTGAAAAATACCACCACACAGCTTTTCTATGATATTCAGACCAATAATACATCCCCTCTGGCATCATCAAGCTCTAGGTGTAACTAAGTAGCTGTTGACTCACTTCCATCAGGTATAGTCATTGAAAACTTTCTAACCATTTATCCCAATAAGCTGCTTGGATTTCACTGGGGCAAGAATACTGCACCTCAGCCAAAAGCTTCAGGAAGCATCACTCAAATTGCCTTTATTTTTCCTGAATCCCCACTCTCTTCTCTCACTCCTCTTCTGCAGCTGAAGAGGGTTGGTCAGTGCCATTGCAAAACAATTAGACTTTGCATTGTGTAGCCCAATGGTTAAGTAAATTAAAGGAGTCCCATCTTTTCCACTTTTCAATTAGAAAAAAAAATGCTTTTCTTCATTTCTTCTGAAACTCTTCCTCTTTCAGATGTTCCTTTTCACTTGAGGCCAACTGTTATTCAAGTGGTTGGCAGGCTCAGAAGGTTTTAGGGAGAGGACTTTTTGTGCACCTATTTCCAATTTTTCAAAAAAAAAAAAAAACCAACAACAACAACAACAAACAAACAAACAAACAATAAAACTAAGATGCACCATCATAGCATGAATTAGCCATGAAGCAAGTACTTCTAGAGTCATTTAACTGTTTATTCTGCACCTCTCAATCTGCAGCACAAAAAATATCTTTATGGAGCTTCTTGTTAAAGCTAGTAAAGATAAAAGCGTTAGCAAGAGAGACTATCTCACCACAGAGAGCTACGCAGTATTTTTAAAACTCAAAAGTCAATCTGCATACAGTCACAGAATAAAAATATTAGCAGAACAAAATTGATTTTCTGTCTTACTGTTACTTAAACCTAAATCTTGCTTGAGTTAATATTCCAGGAACCTATTGATACAATAAAACAATATGAATGCAGAATTTGGCCAGAGGTCTGCCTTTATTCGAATTTATTAATTGTACTTATTCTGAGTTCAGGCACAGTATAAAACTAATACAAACTAGTTCAGTATAAAACTAATACAAACGATATTTTTTAATAAAGCATGGCATCCCAACCCAGACTAAAGAGGTCAAATTTTGAAAGATAAGATGCTTTAGAAAGAAAAAGAAAGTTCATCTCAAAAAATACTCTCTTCAATCAATCCCTTGTTCCCCCAAAATATCCTTGTGAAAGAGGCTAGGAAAACATCTTATAGGAGATGTAGTGACCTTCAAAATATCTTTTTTTTTTTTTTTTTTTTTTTTACACGAGAAAAAGGAGAAAAGCAGTTTCAGAGAACGTTTCACACTGGTTACCTCACCTGGGAGCACCAGTGAATAGCATTTTCTCTTCAAGACTCTCACTGCTAAGAGGGCTGCAGACTTCCATACAAGGTGAAAATTTTAAACAGACTTGAGGTACAATTCCATGAAGAATGCACTTGAACAGCTTAAACTGAAGACCCGCCAAGGACTTGGCAAAGGACAAGCAAAATTAGAGTGCATAAACTTTCAATTTTCACAAATAGTTAAAAAACATTTTACTAGCTAGTGAGGTCACAAGTTTTTACACAATTGCTATTTTATGTAATTGCCTTTTCTTTTACCAGAGATTTTTCATCCCACCCAAATCTTGTGGACTCTCAGGTTATATTGGGCATCTTTTTTTTTTCAGCTGAACACTCATTTTCCTTCAGGCAGAGATATATGCAAACAAGCCCCAAGTCCAAAAATGGATTAACAAGGAATAAATTCTTAATCCAGCAGAAGACAGCCTTTGGGCTAGACAATCAATTGATTAAGAGGAGGGAAAAAAAAAAAAAAAGAAAAAAGAAAAAAAGGCAAGGCAGACAAGCCATCCAAAAACACCTTCGTCAAACTTTGCTACATAAGTTTTAGCAGTGCTAAATAACTAATTTAGCTCTGAAAATCAGTATGGACACCTGTTTTGTAATCAACAGTTTTTACATCATATTGAGATTTAAAACCAAACCAAACAAAAGCAAGGGCTCAAACAACATCTTAATGATGTGGGTTGTGTTTTAAAACAGTCTGCTTGATAATCACACCCTCATCAAGTTATGGGATAGAGAAAAATGCCATGACACACACTGTCATCAGAACTCACGGAGGCAGGGTCAATTTCTCTAGGAGAATCCAACATCTTGCCATCATCCCACAAAGAATCCCAGGTTACAGCATAGAAGTTTCCGAAAATCCTTACTACCTTTCACTAGCCAAGAAGGGAAGGGATCCAGCTCACAAGTGCTAATGCAATACCACAAAAATATCAGTTTAAATTTAAGAGCGTAAGTTTTAACTATTGTATCCTTGAGCATAGATTTCATCTCCTACAGAATCAGTAAGCCAAGTTTGAATTAATTAGGTGTGCAAAGAAACACAGTAACACCTCCCATCAGGCTTTTAATAGATATGGATCCATTTCATAATAATGGATGAACAGCAAGGGTAGTGTGAAGGAAAAAAAAAAAATAGCTAAGATAAATCACTTAGTATTTGCAGTATCACTAATAAGCCATACTAGACAGGAGAATTTTCACAACCAAGCAATTGAAAGAGCTCAGTGTGTAAACATAGGCAGTTTTAAGGGACAGCTGTCTGGGAATTGTTTGAGCAATTAAGTATCCAATTCATTATTATGCAGAAGCTAGACCTACCGACATTGTAGGAGTAGGATAACATTAAATATGTGCTCATTAAAAGAAAAAAAAGTCCTCTAAAGACAAAATATCGATTTGGCTACAAGAGACACTCCTGAGAAGAGCTATAGCTACAAAAATCAACCAGATCAGGGTACAATCTGCTTAATGGAAGTTGTATCTCAAGTTGAGTAAAATGAGGCATAGTTCCTGATATCGCATACTCAAAGATGACATAAAGCACACAGAGAGAAGGCGAGAAAGATGGTGTAAAGGTGGGATCAAACACACACGTGCTAACTTGGGGACCACAGACTTTATTGCAGCTGGGAATCCAACTGAGTGAGCATCTCCTATGGTCAGGACTTTGCTGAAGCAAAATGAAAGCAAACAAACTCTTCCTTTTGGCAAAAAGAGGTTTCAATAATTCTTTCAAGATTTGTGCTAAGGATGTTTGATTTGTTTTTCTCCCTGCTTTTCCAGACTACAGCTGTGACAAAAGATAACAAACATTAGAAAGACAATACCTAGAAGCTACAGTACAGATAAGAGAAGAACAGCAGATTGGGAAAAATGCAAGTCAACCAATCAATTAACCTGAACTCTTATTCAATACAACACTTTAACATCAACTTGTTTTATAAATTTCATCGATAACTGTGAAGCTTGTATCAATTCCACTGGCAACTTAACCAAAGGTTTTAATTTAAGTCTCACTGTTAATATATTTGATAAGGTAAACCTTATCCTATTCTAAGGTAAATCTATTTTTTAAGACCAGAACCTTGAAACAGCATACAGTCTACCCTTCAGATTCATTTGGGTAAGGAAAGCCTCTATAAAACCCCAGATCTTTTTTAGAGAGAGACTTGGAGTTGCAGGATTTCCAAGGAACCTAAGTCTATCTCCACGCTCGGAAAGCAGTAGAAAGTACACATACGAATTCTAGAGAACTAGGGATCAGCCCATTACTCAATTCACACTACTTGAACTAAATTTTTCACCAAAACCTCTCCCTACTGACTTTCTATGTTTCCTGTATTCATTTTTCAGACTTGACAAATTCAGGCTCACCTATAACGTGGATCTCCAGGTATAATAAGCTTCTGTGAGTCACTGTGTACAGGATCTTATATCATCAATCACAGATCCTCCTTTTTCAATCTCTTATTCTAATAAAATTTAAAACTATCTTCCAGAAGATGATGAGGTCAAGCTGTCATGGCTGATTCTGAATCCTCTCTAACAAAGGATGAGAAGGCACAACCTCCTCTGAATTATGGTGTGGAAATATGCCACCAAGATTTTACATATGTATACAGCATAACATCAAACACTAACAGCTATTTGTCCACATCAAAAAATGGCACAAAATCTTCCATTCTGAAGCCTCCTCTTGCTCCCTTTCTCTGTAGGGAGGGGAGGATCTAAGCAATATGCTCCTATCAGCCTGAACTGTCTTATAACCACATCACTTGCTAGCCTAACATCTTCTGGCATATTCCCAGAAGCTGACCGAAGCCCATCCCCTGGGGACTTTGGGAACTCTACTGACTTGTCTTTCTCCTGCACTAAATCTTGACATGAAATCTTATATTTTTGTTGCAAGACTTGCCCTGAAGTATGTATGGGTATATATATGTATAGGCTTATTTTTAAATATCTAAAAAAGAACCATCTTCTTTTTGACATCGTATAAAGTTAAACCAGATAGCCACAAAGTAATAGAGGGAGATTTTAAGGAATACTATTGTGCTGATGCACACAGAAAGGCAGGGGAACATGCTGAAGAGACTTGCTGGAATGGGGACATTTTCACTTCATCTCACAAGTTCTTAAAAGAAATATATATATATACATATATATTTATACGCACACATTCATTCTCTCACATGATCAGGCAACAAAGCCTGACCTTGCCAGGCAATGTAACGTAACTCACGATGTAATGGTCTCTGGCTCATATAATAAGAGTATTATTTAGATAAAGGCATGTATATGTGCACATACACAGACACAAACATTTCACAGGCATATAGCCATCAGCAGTTTACAGCGGTAGAACAGGTAGGGATGGGGAAGAGCAAGCTTCTCCCACTTGGTAGGCAGAGATGTTAAACTGACTCAGCTTTTCTGTGAAGCCACATTTCAGCTGTGGTTATCAGAAACCCCTAAAATTCACAGTGCCATGTAATTGCATTCCAGTGAAAGCACAACCACCATTTTTAAGACTTTTCAGCATTGGTCCTCACATAGCAAAGTGATACAGTTCTGTGGGTAGGCTCTCCACTCCTCCCCATCATTTTTTTGTTGTTGTTGTTAAGAAAAAAGGTAAGGAAATTCTCAAAGATATCAAGCCTAAGTCATGATTTCTGTACAGTAAGCTTAATTCAATGCCCCTCTCAAAGTTTCTAAGGGGGGAAAAAGCAGTTATCCTCCTCAGCAACCTGAATTCAATGAGAAGTGTATCAGAGATTATATTCCCAGAAATAAACTGTCTTTAAGGAATTTCAGGAAAGAAAAGTAACAGAAACAATTAAGGAAAATGTTTGGAAAAAATAGCTCATCACGATGCAGCAAACTAATAACTCTAATGTACCTACTGTGGAGGTAATAAAGAAACAGAAAATTAAGGAGCTAGAGGATATCTGATTAGCTTTAATTTCACATAATTTCCCCATTAGAGGAGCCTTAGGCATCCTGTGTGGTGCTAGCTTTAAATAGTATCTGAAAGGAAATGGATGGCAAGACTGGAATTCTCATCACTGCTTGTTGCTGCTGTAGTGTTACCCTCTCAAGCATGAGGCTCTGCAGTTCTGATACTCAGAAGATTCTTCCGTGCACCAACAATCAACTAACATGCCTGAATTTTTTTTTTTTTAAGCTAGGTTTGTTTTCTGACATTTTAAGCAGTAGAATCAACTAACCAAAGGTCTGATGAACAACAGAACCAGCAGCCACTAGAGAAAGCTGATGCAGGGGTAGAGAAGCAAATTCACCTTTTAGGGCTGAAAAAGCTTAGGTTATATGCATGTCATGGAACTGTGTTGTTACTGTGCAATGCCAAACACCTGTTTCATAATGCAGACCTTACACATTTATCCTGAGCCACTTGAAATGACAGCCTCAGTGAAGCCATTTAACAGTTCACTGCTACTGGGAGGTGCTCACCTGCCCTTCAGGGAATCATCCATCTCACTAAACCAAAAGAATAGAGAGAGAGGAAAAACAAGAAACCCACAAAGCAAGGCAATTTTTGCAGGCCTGGAGATCTAAGTGGCTTCCCTGCACTGTGGGAGCTCTGCCAACAGCCAGATCTGACAGAGGTTGCCAGCAGCTGGTAGCTGACCCATTGCACCTCAGGTCTCTCACAGTGCTAGTCATTTCTTAAAAGTCTATAACTGAGCACCTCCCTTCACACTACAAGGAGTGCAAACTTAAATATATTAGAGTTAAAACCTTAACCTAAGCTCTTAACCACACTAACCACTAGGTCCACTCTTACATTGCTTGCACAGCTTCCTGCCCTCTACCCACTTTTGTGAGTTGAGTTTTTACGTGGACAGGTGTGTAGCAGGCTCCTCTAAGACTGGAGGCTCGAGGGACTCGGGAGCACCTCCTGAAGAAAATACCCGTTACAGAGCATACAAGGAAGGCAGCCGCTGCTCGGGTGCCGAAAAGCAGGGCCCGGGCAGGCGCTGGGAGGCAGCACGGCGGGAGGCACCGGCGCATCCCGGTCCTACACGGGAGCGGGGAAAGGGCGACCGGTAACGGGCCACGAGCGGCCCCGGAGCCGGGGCGGGGGCGGCGCTGCCCGCCGGCTGTGGGACCCCA
>JAWLRI010000031.1:6302766-6353947 GCA_034781795.1 Crypturellus tataupa
GACATGGCGCCGGGGCCGACAGGGCGCCGCCACTGACCTGCCGCCGCTCGAGCTCTCCCCTCTCCGGGCGGCGCTTCCGGCGGCTCCGCGAGGGCGCGTCACAGCAGCGCGCGCCGGTGGCGTCACCGAGCGCACGCGCGGCGCGCCGCCCCTCGCGGACTTCCGCGCGAACCGCCGCTCTGGGCGGGAGGAGCGACGGGGGACAGAGCCAATCACAGAGCGCCGCGGCTTTGCGTGGCTCTGGTGGGCAGCCAATGGGCGGAGAAACTCGGCGGGAGCGGGAGTGGTGATTGGCGTTGCCGGGAGAGGGCGGTGCGTTCCGGGGCTGTTGCTAGGCAGGGTAAGATGGCCGCCTTGGACAGGGTCAAGGTGCTGGTGCTGGGCGACTCCGGTGAGTGTCCCTGCCCCTCCCCCCGCCAGCGCGCGCCCCCACCCCGCTGCCAGGCGGCGCATGCGCGGGGGGGGAGGGGGGCGTTTCCCCCCTCCGCCTGCCCCTCTGCCCTGCGGGGCGCCCCGAGGCAGCGGCCGTTGGCCGTTAACGGCCGCTTGGCGCGGCGGCCTCGGGCTTGCGCTTGTGCCAGGCAGGTGCCCTGATGGGCTGTTGTGCTCTGTGCGCTTGCAGGTGTTGGCAAGTCCTCGCTGGTTCACCTGCTGTGCCAAAACCAGGTGCTGGGGAACCCGTCTTGGACAGTAGGCTGCTCGGTGGATGTCCGAGTAGGGGATATTCCTGTAGTTTTTTTTTTTTTTTTTAATGATACACAGAAAGCAGAACAAGAGAACAACTTTGTTTCCAGTGTGGTGGGCTGTTTCTTCCAAGCTCAAATCTCAACAGGGCTCATTGAGATTTTCATTCTTCTAAGGTATACAAAATTAAGCACTAAGGTTAAAGTTCAAAGAGCAAGATTTTAATCACTTTGCTTCCCTGAAGGAAGTGTCTTTCACTGTTATATTTTCCTAAAAAACTTATGCTCTATTAGAGCAGAACATATCAAATAGATGCTGAGCATTTTTGTGAGCAAACTGTGGCTTTGCAAGACTGTTGTCTAAAGAAGGCACGATTCTTCGTGTTCATAGACACAAAAGCATTATAAGTTGTTGGGCAGCCGACTTAGATCAAAGTATGCACAACTTTAAGTTGCCAGAGAAACAGTGAGTGCACAGTTGAATTGTCAGCTAAACATATTGGGGAACATATTTTGCCATCTGTTTAATTTGAGAATATCGAGCACAACCATGAGGATTGCTTCTGTTGCCATCTACTTGCAGCAGAGTTCAGTAATAGAGGAATGTGAGTTTACTCATCTGGTAGTTTCTGACCTACTCACAGCTCTTGTGGGATGGTGGTAAATGCCTTTATTGTTTTGTATGCTACATTCTTCCTTCAGCTTGGGACTGATTCTGTCCTTCCTATTGTGTATGAGTTTCAAATAATGCCAAATTACATTTCCACCATTTTGGGAAAGAAACATTGCAATCTTGCTTGACTCTGGAGCAAAACTACACAGTAAATTCTGAGAGGAAAATTAATTAATTCAATCAAGATATAGAAGAGAATTTGAAGAGTAAGAAGAAATGATCAGTCTGAATGTGGTATAGTCCTTCTCTCCTAATATTCTCAACTATGCAGTACTGTCATGAGTTTTAACAACTGCAGAAAAAATCACAGCCTCATCTTTTCACCTGCTTTAGCAGCACACTATTTTCAAGCACTCCATGAGTCATTAGGTTTGCTAATGTTTAGGAAGAAAGTTCCCTGCTGATTCACCAAACTTCATCTCTTGGAGGAGCTGCAGTGACACTGCCTGACTCAGTCCAGTCAGTGCTGCTCTACTCGAGAGATTTGAAATGATATCAGTGTTAGAATCTACAAATTCTACAAATCCAAATACAGTACTGTTTTCAGATAAATACTTAAGTGTTGTGTGGATTAACTCATGCAAGATGATGCAGTGATTATGTATGGTCTGGCTTTTCCATCAGATTCACGACTACAAAGAAGGGACTCCAGAAGAGAAGACCTATTATATTGAGCTGTGGGATGTTGGAGGTTCAGTGGGTAGTGCCTCTAGTGTGAAAAGCACACGAGCAGTATTTTATAACTTGTTGAATGGTAAGTTTGCTTGAAGTTTATCTGTTTTCATTACTTTCTACTACTATCTAACTCTTTGGTATGGAGCAGCATTCCTTGAGTCTGGCATAGCAGGGAGTTTTTGATTTGTAGACAGGAGTGCTGGTTTCACTTTCCCAGGTCTAATGTAATTTATATTTTCTTATCTATTCAGTTCCAAAACCTAGGCCCAGGAAAAGTTTGCTGCTCATAAAGCATTTGCGTGGACCTTGATGGCAACCCTGGCAAGTGTGAACAGGTCTCCCAGAAAATTGCAATAATCTGATGACCATCTTGCCCTCTGTTTACTTAATTTGCCTGATGATTTTTAATAATTGAGTATGGCAACTTGCTGTCAATGTAAAGATAGAGTTTATGTCTTTGAAAAGATGGCATGCTTTCTTTTGAGGTCTGAGCTGTAGGTCATAAGTAGTTCATCCTTAACACTGAGATAGCATGTAAGAGATTATAAACATAATTAAAATGCAGTATCTCATTAGATACTATCATCTAAATACTACCAGTACCATCTATTAGACATGCAAGGACAGTTCACTGAAGATAAGTGAATGCCAGGTTAATGACTGCTTTGGGAAAATTTAATCTCAGATGTTCTATTTTAATTCTTATTTCATATTCATCATCATTTGAGCTCCTTTAAATAATGTGTTAAGCCATAGAGTAAACATTTGTGCTGTGATTATTTAACTATTTTTTCCTTTTTCACAGAAGAAAAATTGCAAGTTTTTCATGCTTTATATTGTTCAACATGTGCCCTCTAAATAAGGTTGACTTGAATTGTACCCTCAAAACAGAGGCCTCAAAGCAGGCTGTTTTGCTATGTGTAAAAAGTGGATGATTTTTAGATACCAAATCCACAGGATTCCAGTTTGTGCTGGAAATACTGCAAAACAACACATTAGGAAATGAAGTTCTGAACTTCTGTTCCTGACTGATAATAGATAAAATTATGAAAATTGGGTTATTTTATTGCCATTGCACAAAAGACATTAGTCAGTTCACATATGAAAATTGTAGTGTCTGGTAGTTAGTTGCCTCTCTTTGACCTAATGCAAGAAAAGGAGTGCATTTCTCCTGCCTGACTACATGTTCATCCTGGGCTTGCAGTGATCTGAAAAGTCTGAGATGAAAAGCAGTCTGATGGGATCCTGACATGCTTCAGGAGGAGTGTTGCCAGTGGGTCGAGGGAGCTCTGGTGAGGCTGCATCAGGAGTACTGTGTGCATTTCTGGGCTCCCCAGGGACATGGAACTGCTAGAGAGGATCCAGCATAGAGTGACAAAGATGATTAAGGGACTGGAGCATCTATCTTATGGGAAAGACTGAGTGAGCTGGGCCTGTTTAGACTAGAGAAGAGAATACTGAGAAGAGATCTGATCAGTAAATATGTGTAAGTACCTGAGGGGCGAATGTAAGTAGGATGGAGCCAACTGTTCTCGGTGGTGGCCAGTGACGGGACAAGGGGTAATGGCCGGGACAAGGGATAATGGATACAAACACAGGAAGTTCCATCTGCATGTGAGAAAGAACTTTACTGTGAGGGTGACAGAGCCTTGGAACAGGCTGCCCGGAGAGGTTGTGGAGTCTCCTTTTCTGGAGATCTTCCAAACCCACCTGGATGCCACCCTGTGCCATGTACTCTAGGTGTCCCTGCTGGAGCAGAAGAGTTGGACTGGATGATCTCTAGAGGTCCCTTCCAACCTTAACCATTCTGTGATAGTCTGGGATGCTGGATAAGTAATAAGTCTGTGGTTTGCAGATATTTATGTAGCAGGAACATTTCCTTCAATAGTCCTTGGTTCAGCCTGCTCTTTCTTGATGTTAATACAGTCTTTCCTGCTGTTCCAACTGCATGAGTAGCTTTTATAGTAGAACAGGTAAGGAACCTGACCAAGGAAAAAACAAAATAGGGGAGAGAGTCTTACTTAGGCAGCAGATGCCTGGAGGTGGAGAATATTTCTCACAAGTTATGCAGCAGTGCCTCTGAATCTGGTGCCATAACTCAAGCTTACTTTTATCAGGTTTTCTCCCTCTGTACTGGGTGTGGACACAAGGTCAGGTTGCTCTTTTTCCTGCTAGCATTGAGATATGTTCTTAAAGAGTGAAATGGTTATTATATGTTGGGGAGATGCTCATTTTCTGGTAGAACTCTCATAGAGAGTCTCTGTGCAGAGCAATGTGGGGTAGTGGAGAACGTGTTTGTGGCAATGTGATTTTCTTTTAGTGTGTATGGTGGGTGGCATATTTGGGAGCTAAGGTGAAGGATTAAATGAAATACATTTTCTACACCTGTGGGCTGTGAAATGTGTGCTGAGAACAAATCCTGATAGGCATAAGAGGTATAATGCTATCTTATCACTTATTCAAAGTGATGGTTTAAAGCCTGGAGGAAGTGGGAGCATTCCACAGGTGGCAGAAGGTGTGAGTAAATAGAAGATATTTGCTAGCAGGAGTTGATAATTGAGTTAGGAAGTCTGGTTATCAGAAGTGGGTGTCTGTTAACAGTACAGCTAGAAAGTTTGGCTGGCAATTTTCCTATCTCTGGATTTACATTTTGAAAGCTCATAGTAATGAAAAATGCTAGAAGCTTAATCCTAAATACATGGCATCATATTAGCTTGTGTTCCTACCAGCCGTTTGATGGACTGTGAAAGTTCATCAGAACCTATTTCCCTTTTGGATGCCTCTACAAGTACATAGCATCAACTCTTGAAAATACTGGAAGGTAATACTGCTCTTTAATTCTTTCAGAACAACAGAAAACAGCCATTCTGTTTCTTAGATTGTGCAACAAGAAAAGGATTATGTGTTTACCAGCTAGGTAGAACAGTGAAAGGCTCTGCTGTGCTAATACCATTCGGTATCATTAGGATTCGATTATTGGAGGATTAGAACAGACTCAGGGAATGCCTACCAGCCTGTTAAAGATAAAAACCTAGGATGGATTTTCTTTTCCTCCTTTTTTGGTATTTCTTTCCTCTTTTCTCTTTGATAAGAAGCTTGAAGTAAACAACCAAACAAAAAACTCTGTTGCATTTTGATATTTTCACTTTAATCATTCAGTGTAGTTCAATCAGTTGTATTTCCCTTTCTTAGTTCCCAGGTACCTGGGAATCTGCAATTTTCATGAGGAAAGGAAAAACTGTGTATCATGAAATAGCATCTTGCTGCCCACTCTTTTACTTTAGGCATAATTTTAGTGCATGATTTGACCAACAAGAAGTCATCGCAGAATCTGTATCGCTGGTCTTTGGAAGCCCTCAACAGAGACGTCGCTCCAACAGGGGTGCTAGTCACCAATGGGTAAGTGAATGTATGGGCATGTATGGACATGTGCTGTAAGATAAAGTGATTCCAAGCTGTTTTGGAAATATTCATCCCTAAACTACTTGAAATCTACAGGAAATTAGACAAGAACGAAAATAAAAGAGCAGGGGATATGAAAGAATCTGCTTAAATATCATACTCATAATTGGCTTCTTACCATTTTGTCAAGTATTTTCTGCTGTATTTTCATGCTGCTGCTAATCAGATAAGCAAGGAGGTTTTCACATCGTCAATAAATCACACACATGTGCAGTAATGGGTATATAATGGGTAAATCTTTATGGGGAAAAATTACAATTGTTTATCTTTTTATGCTGGTACACTGGTGCTTTTTAAGAAACATGAAAAGAAAGAGGAGTTACATGACATATGCTGGAAGTTTATTCACTTTTCTCTGCATAAAGACTCTTCATGACTATTTAATTTCTGAAAGCTTCACTTCTGTCAGTGGCAGATGCCTTGTCTGTCGCAATTGCTGGACTAAGTTCTTGGTGTTAATTACTTGCTGGTAGTCTTGCTATAGATAAAAATGGAAGGCAAGTTAGCATATTTGTTGAGGAGAATGATTGGCACTTGTATTTGCAATTACATATTTTATTGCAATATAATTTTTCTTATAAAAGGGTATCTTTACTGATTATTCATATCTGGATCAAGAGTGCCTCACTTTGAATGCGGAAGAATTAATAACGCCTCAAAAGTATCATTGCAGCAATCTTTGATATAATGTGGAAACAGATAGTATTTCACAGTGACAATGTTTCCTTGTCCCTCCTTAAAAATATTTGTAGGAGCTCTTGATATTCAGAGATACCAACTCCCTGATCTGTAACATCTACCCACTATTATGGCCGTCAGTCCATCCAGGATTGTATTTGTTTTCTTTAACAGTGACTATGACCGTGAACAGTTTGCTGATAACCAGATTCCACTGCTGGTAATAGGAACTAAACTGGATCAGATCCCAGAAACAAAGCGTAATGAAGTTTTGACCAGAACAGCTTTCCTGGCTGAGGATTTCAATGCTGAAGAGATAAATTTGGTTAGTATCTTTACCACCAATGACATTTCTCTTCTGTGTAGCAGCGATTCTGATTTTCAGTAGGCAAAGGCTAATTTTAGGAAAATTGAGCTGCTGGACAATTTCTCAGTAATGCTGGAGTTAGGCATGTTTTGATTAGCCTTTAGTCAAATAGTCTTTTTTTCGTTACAGGGATATGTAGGGGGATAGATAAGCTGATGTGAATTTAAAGTAGATCATTGGGAGTTCATTTTTCTCTTACCTATTCTTTGACACAGATTATATTTGAATGAAACTCTAAGACCCCATGTTGTTTATTTCTATAATGTCTACATATGTGTGTGAATGCTTACATGCAAACACAAACTTGCATGCAGCCTATAAAAATTATTAGCAGACTGTGTAGCTAGCTGGTGGCCAGAGGTAAATGTGGAGACCATAGTGGGAATCTTGGGTTTTTCAGGTTGCTTCACAGTAGGGAAACTGGCCTTTACTCCAGTGCAAAGAGCGTAACCTCCAGGCGAGGCTGGAGATGCAGGACAGCGTTGAAAGATGCTGCTACTTCATTTTTCAAGAAAAATCATCTTTATTCTGTAGGTCAGCCTTAGTATGTGACCTCATGTATCACTGTGAGAGTGACAGAGCCCTGGAACAGGCTGCCCGGAGAGGCTGTGGAGTCTCCTTCTCTGGAGATATTCCAAACCTGCCTGGAAGCAATCCTGTGCAATGTTCTTTAGGTGTCCCTGCTGGAACAGGGGAGTTGGACTAGATGATCTCTAGAGGTCCCTTCCAACCTTAAGCATTCTGTGATTCTGTGATACTATACCTCCAAAATTATTTAGCTGCTGTTTTTTAGATGTGATCCCACCTTCAAAACTGTATGACAAACAAAATCTTCCTCTTTATCTAAATTTAAAAGACTAACACTTTGTTACTGCTTCCCAAACAGTTTTGTCCTCTTTATTTACAAATCAATGTTTTTCTCTCAAATGAATTTGAAGCTGAGACTAGAACAGATACAATATATTTGCTTTAATTCATTGCATGTGTCAGAGAAAAGTATTGGTTTTCTTGTGAATGGCTTCCTTGTTTTGATATCCTTGTGCTTCGCTGGTCTTTTTTATGCTCTAGGATTGCACCAATCCTCGTTATCTGGCTGCAGGCTCATCCAATGCTGTGAAGCTAAGCAGGTTTTTTGATAAGGTAAGTAAAGTCATTTAAGCTACATTTTCCTGTTCTATGTATTGAACTCTATCTGTGTTTCGAGCATGGAAAAAAAAAAAGTTACCTGTTCCTTTCACTTTCTACTTCTTGAGCTGGTTCTAGGCAGGTATGGGGAGGGAAAAGATTACTCTGCTCTTGGAAATCTCATGCATGATCTGTGTAGACCAGTGGAAATGAATGTGTGGAGACGCTGCATGTGCTTTTTGGAATCCTTTGGCAGGCTAGAGGATTTGCAATGTGCTAAGGCAGTAGTGTGGGGCATAAAGCCCTGGCTAGCACTTTTGTTCCTAACTAAAGCAAACCTCAGGAATAAAAATGTGTCACTCTCCCTCCTGCAAAAGAGAGTCTATGTAGGTCTACTGTGTAAGTGACAGAAGATATGCTCTGGTTTAAGCTGCTTTGTATTCCCTGGACGAAGTGACCATAGTGAAGCAGATCACATTCCTGTAACAGGTCATGCTTTAGAAAAGAGAAAATCTATCAGAAATCTCATTTGGAGGAAGGAGCAGATTGTGCAGAGTGATGCAAATTACTTCTGATTTTTTGACAGAAGTGCCTCCACAGGCATCCTTCTGCACAGGGAGTGGGTGGGTCATTCCTCGAGAGCAAGTCGGACTACCCATGGACACTGAGAACCACTGAAGTTGATAAAGCACTTGCAGAATGCCTGAAGAAGGAGCTTTTGGTGGTGCTCAGAACCCCCTGTCTGCACAGAGGGGTGGAAATAACGTTGACTGTGCAGTAAGAGACACCCTAAACATCATCTCTATTACTAAAGGGGTCTAATTACATTCAGAGTATAGAAACTGAGGATAACGCTCTGCTTTAGTAAGAATGCTGGAGGTGTCAAATCCTTTAACAGGTAATAGCTTAGCACTTAGAGCAGTAGACCTAGAGCAGAAGACTTGGATTCAGATCCTTCTCTCACTTGCCATTTAGCCATGAGTTTCAGTGCTTGTGTGTGAAGTGCTCATTGAAGTCCAAGGATAGGAATGTGGTGTCCGTGCTAAGATCATTCTCTTAATTGTTTTTTCCCAGGTCATAGAGAAGAGATACTTTTTAAGAGATGGCAATCAGGTTTGTTATGGTTTTCTTCTTTTTTATTTTGGTTCTTCAGTGAAATGTTACCTGGTGATAGTTTTGTTTAAAATATGTGCTTTGTGTGACTTAAATGCTAATTCAGACTTGTAGTTGACTTTTTAAATCTGTGGAAGCACAGCTGCTTTGCATGGACAGAAAAATGGCTGGCTTTTATCACTGAAATTGTTTGGCAGCAAAATTAATGAAAATGCTAATATAGAGAGGTTGCACAGCTGAGATAAAAAAAAAAAAAAAAAAAAAAAAAAAAGGAAAACAATCTCTCTCTCTCTCTGATCTCTTAGCTTCAGTCTGACCAAGTGCAGAGTTAGGCCAGAGATGCTGCCTTGAAAGTCCATCAAAAGGCTGTTTTTACAGCTGGACATAGCATTTTATGACTTCTGCAAGTAATTTTTGTAAAATATAGCTGGTATCAGTCAGCCAGTCTCTAATTCATTCCTGGATGGTTGAATTACCTGGTTTCTTTTTTTTTTTTGATGAAGAACTAGCAAAGTGACTTTCTTGGTTTGGACAAGTCACTTCAACTTTTTGTCCCTCATTTTAGCATCTACAGTATGTCCTGCAGAGGATGGTCAGGTTCAGCTTAGCATAACTGCAAGGTGTTTGCAGATTACAGTGAATAGCATCTCTGAAATACAATCAAAAGTATAACTAAATATAGCTGTGCTGATAGTGCCTTAGGGAGAGTGGGAAAAAAAATGAATTGGGGGTTACATAATGCTTACTTTCCATGAGGATTTTTTTTCTGCCATTTAAAAACAAATTTGGCTTTCCCATTTCATTTCTGCAAGAAGCCTTTTTCTCCCCCATCCCACCTCCACATTCTAGTAGAAGGAAGTCTCACTTTCACAGGGATAATAGCTTAATGCAGAAATCTGCTGGTGTGCTGACTATCTTTCATTAATGGTGCAGTTTTTATTTTTTTAATCACTTTTAGAAACTAACTGGAGATCATATTCTTTAAAGCCATGTGCCAGAGATTACAGCCTGCTTATGACTTCTTTGATCTGCTTCACTATCAGCAGCTTGAAATGGATCTTGAATAGTGAATAGTCACATTTATAGTTACAAAATCCAAATGGAAACTGAAAATTTCAGTATAACCTCTTAATGTTATTTTTCAAAATTTTCCATTTAATATAGATTTTACAAATGTGTTTCTGAGTATTCTACAACGGGTCTCTTTCATCATGTTTTTAGTCATTTTTATTATAGAGTTCTTCAGGATGAAGGGAAGGACAAGCTCCAGATTGCTTGCATTTATGGTATCAGTCAGATCTAACATAAAGAAATAATAATTCCTCTTAATTAATGCCTTTAATATAAAAGTGCTAAAGGAGATTTATTTAAAATACCCCACTACTATTGAGTTATAGTGATTACATTTTTCTCTTCTGAATTTGCAAGGCAATTTTATTTAGACAAACTGTTGTGCAAAATTGCTTAGCTTTTCCCTAGGTATGATTGCATTTTAGAGTTGAACAAAATAATTCTTTGGTGAATGCGTTGCATATCTGTTTGAGTCAGAGGCCTGAAAGTCTTTACAAAATTTAAAGTACAGAATCGGAGAACAGATGAGTTTGGAAGGGACCTTTAAAGATCATCTAATCTCCCGCTGCCTCTTTCCAAGCAATATAACCTAGAGCAGGTTGCCCAGGTCCCTGTCCACACAACTTTTAAATATCTCCAAGGATGGAGACTCCACAGCCTCTCTGGGCAACCCGTTGTAGTGCTCAATCACCCTCACAGTAAAGAGTTTTTTCCTTAGTTTCAGATGGAACTTTCTATGTTTCAGTTTGTGCCCATTGCTTCTCATCCTATCGCTGGGCACCACTGAAGAGAGTCTGGCGCCAGCCTCTTTAATTTTGTTGTGTTTTGCTTTTTGGGGGTTTTGTTTGTTTGTTTTTTTAAGCTTTGAATTTAATCTTTAACGTAGAAATTATGTTTCTTCACTGTGCTTTCATTTTTGGGTAAGCTCTTCAGCTTTTTTCATTTGCCATTTAAATGCGTGACCTGAGCAGTCTACTTAATATACTAAATTACATTCTCTTTCCATGCTAGCCATATCTGCCCATGTTCTCCTGGCTTTGGGGAATAGTTTGATCTGTAGTTCTTGGCTGGCACCTTCCTCCTTAATACACTACTGTAGTTACTATAAGAACATGGAATTGCTTTGGGGATGTGTTTACTCATTCTGTCATTTCTGCTTGTGTGTAGTTAGACATATAAACATTACTTTTAGACTGTAATCACATTGTTTTATGCTGCCACCAGTAAGACAGCCCTCTAATACAGTATTAGAAATCATTCAGTCTCTGTCTTTTATGGGATTTGTGGGTGCACTGCATTGTAAATCTAATTGAAATACCATGAAGTCAGAGAAGCTTGTGGAGTAGATTCTTATTGTAAGCAGTGGCTGTTACAAGGTAAGCTATGCCCGCACATATGCCCGCTTTGCATAGGCTGCAAAGTGCAGAAGTGATAATCCCTTGCATTGTTTGCAGCCTTTCTTCTTCTGGTAGTTTTCTTAAAGATTTGCACCAAGTGGCTTTTCAGCCACCAGTGAAGGGCTGCTGTCTTAGGGTGGATTAGGTTAAGTCTCAACAGCAGATATAGCAACACTATTTTATAGTTTTAAAAGTAAGAGCAGGGAAAGATTCCACATGCAATTAAAATTGGGAGAAACGGGGAATTAGGGCAGAATTTGACCAAGAAATTAAGGCTTTCATTGCAAGCCTTCCCAAAAGCCTTAGGGAGCTCTGAAGCACAGACAATCCAGGCTGCAGTTTTATATCCCGTTTAACAGATGATGCTCCTCTAGGAACAGGCTGAAGCATTTCTTCAGTCCTGGCTGAGGAGCCCTCATGGAAGAGGAGGGCATGGCTGCAGTTGGCTTGGTAACAGGCACACTAATGAGGGCTGGAGGCAGCTTATGCTGATTCTGACATGAAATCTTTTCCATCTTTAGATTCCTGGCTTTGCAGAAAGGAAGAGGTGGAGGAGGAGCGTTGAAGAGCCTTCGTTATGACTGAACGTTGAGAATTATAGGAAGATGGATTTTCTGTGTTTGTATCAACATTCCTGTTGGAAGCCCAAAGACAATAATGTTTGTGTCAGGCAGAATAAAATGAAGTCATATTTTGGCCAGGTAAACTGCTGGAGCTACTTCTGCTGGAAAAGACCTGGGGAAGAATTTCCAAAATCTAATTTGAGATCTAGACTCATTCTTAGATTTGCAGGCCTTCTGGCTATATGGGAACTTTTGAGGGATGTGTGCAATAAATTCAGTGCCTCCCACACTGCTGGGGGAAGTGTTATCATGCATAACATATATATTTGATGACTTTTTCTCAACTTTGGAAGATTTATGAATGACCTTGCAGTAAATTACATTAATCTTACCTGCAGCAGAAAGATTCTACTGACTGGGTTTCTCATTTACAGTATAGTGAAGGAAAAACAAGTGAGTAAAATCTAAAGGTGGATATGGAATGGTTTGGAAAGTACAGAATGCCACTATTACATGATTGGTGTTGTCCCAGCTGGAAAAAAATGTTTAGCTCTACCCAGAAGTGATAGAAGAGAAATATGCAAGAGATAAAAAAGATCTGAAGCCCAAAAAGTTAGGGTGGAAAACAAATTCTGCTACTTTAATTAAAATTGTTTACTTTGGAGAAGCAGAGAAAATCAGTCAGGTCCACCCATTTCTCTTTTTGTAATTGAAACTTCTTGTACTTATATCAAGTTAAAAGACTATGCATTGAAAGTTGATAGGGAAAAGTATATTTTTATACTGTGGAACTCAAAGTGAACTCAATCTTATTGAAACCGAGGGGTTAGTGGATTCAGAAAATATGAATCCAAGACAATCCGTTTTTGAATAGGTAGAAATTTAGAAGGAATATAAAGCTCTGCCAAGTGCAGGAACCAAGCAAGCTTGCTTAGAAAGAAAGAATTGTGATAGGGCAGTTTCCTTCACACATGTAGTGCTAAAGATGTAGCAGACTTGACAGAGGGCTGTTGCACTGTCCTGCTCTGCCAGATCTGCTTCATATCCCTGGCTTCATATCCCTGGCTCTGTATAATTTTTCACCACCCCCCCCCCAGCACTATAAGGAGGGGTAAAAGCTCAGTTCCCAGCAGTTTCTTCTTTTTGCTTCCTTCCCTTTCCTTCCTCCTAGTTACCTCTAATGGTTAAAGCCTCTGGCACAGGCTAACTGCAGGCAAGAGTTAGATATAAATACAGATTAATAATAAATGGGAGTAGAAGAAAGTAAATGCTGCTGTGAAAGTGGCATTGAGCTGAGTTCTGCGGTCTCCAGATTACATCTGCCTGCAGCTCTCCTCTAGCAACTGCCTGGAATTAAGTGGGAAACTGCCTGTTGCCACTGATCAGGCACAAAAAATGACAGCTAGGTGTCCTAATCAAACTTATTAAAAATAAAAATATGAATACTTTGCCTTTTTTCAGGCTATTTCCCAAAGGCTTTCACAACATTTGCGAATGTTGGTGCAGTACATTTTTTAATGGCTGTATGAACTAGGATGTTAGTTTACACTTGCTTTTCAAACAGGGGAAATAAGGTTTTGAACTATTCGTACCAATCAATGAATGCCTGAGTTACGCTGCTCGTGACGGCAGTAGTGTCTCTTTCTGCTCCTTTGACAATGAAAGCTGAAATGATTTTCCCAAGGTCAGATATTATTTTAGGGTAATTGGATCTGGTCTCCCTTGTGTTATCAAGGAGCTGCAGGAAAGGAAAAAATAAGTGAGAGCTATTGTCTCATTCATGCCATGGCTTCTGTAGAGACTTGCAAGTGTTGCAGAGTACAGGAAGCCAGGAGCACCCATTTACGGTAAGATGCTATACTGCGTAGTGGTAACACAAACCTGTGACTTGGTGGAAGCAACTTTCCAAAGTATCTCTCTCTGAATCAGAAAGGAGCATTGTGCAGTGTGGTAAGAGGTAGCCTGGGCCTTAGGCAGGACTTAGCCTACTTTTGTGCCCTCACTCCTGAGACTCCACAAAGGGACGGAGTCTTAATGTGATAAGTCTTAGAAAGAAGAATTCATGCTCCAGGAACAAAAGAGACTGCAGAGGTCCAGTGCATCAGTGGGATGGAAGCTAACAGCAGTCAGAATTTGGGGACAAATTCAAATTGTTATACTGTTATGATGGGAAGGAAAGAAGATAAAGGGAACAAGAACTAAGGAAAAGCAAAGTACATGAGTACTGAGTAGGTCAGTGTTAGCAGATGGAGAGAGGAGCTTGTCCAAGGTGCTGGCTTCTGCTCTAGGCTCAGCTAATTCCATCTACCTTCGTTCACCTGCGAGCCATTTCCATCCCCTACTGAATGGACTTGCTGCGTGGCCTGACAATGACTTCACGGGTCAGTCTCACTGTTTCCATCTGCAAAGCGAAGCATGCTTCCCTGGAGCCATAATCCTGATGTATCTGTCTGTCAAATTACAGTGCATTCAACACATTTTGAATTAAAGACTCTGTATTTTTATTATTTTAGTCTTCATCATTTAACTTGACAAAATTGAGGACAAAAGGTATTGTCAGCTGGTTTTGTATTTAGTCTGTCCTGACAAACTCTTTCACTTCAATAGTTAGTTTTAATGCACTGAAATCAACTACATATCTGTCATATAGTTATATTTCTAATTAGGTTCAAGGCTAAATTTCTGCACTTTTCTCCATCAGTAGCCCTGAAAAATAACTGTAGACCGTGATTACGGCATTTTAGAATTTGCAGTCCCAGACTAAATTGCTATTTAAAACAACCATACCATTTTTACCCCGTGTATTTTTACCTGCTTTTCTTCTTGTAGCATTCCAGCAGGGCCAATTTAGGCATTAGGATAATCACAGTATCTCTCTTTTTGGGTATGTGGCCATCACAAGTGCTTGGTTTTAGCTCTGTTTAAATACCTCAGTGCAGCTTTTGTTTGGAATAGCAGCTGCTGTTGTCCTAGGGGCGATGGAGAGGGAAGCTGTGCTGAATGAGCAAGGAGAACAATAAATGAGACAAATGGGGATTGGCATAAGCCCTGCCAGGAACTGTTAGCCTGCTTCATTTTAATCATAGAATCGTTATGATAGAAAAAGACCTTCAAGATCATGGAGTCCAACTGTAATTCCTGCAATGCCCTACCTGCTAAACCATGTTCCTGAGTGCCTCATCTATGTGTTTCTTGAACACTCACAGGTTCCCTGGGCTACCACTTCCCTGGGCAGCCTGTTCCAGTGCTTCACTACTCTGTGTAAAAATTCCTCCTAATGTCTAACCTGAACCTCACAACTTGAGGCCATTTCCTCTTGTCCCATCAGTAGTTATTCTGGAGGAGAGACCAACCCTGCCTCACTGCAACCTCCTTTCAGGTAGTTGTAGAGAGTGATAAAGTCTCCCCTGAGCCTCCTCTTCTCTAGACTAACTTATCCCAGCTCCCTCAGCCACTCCTCGTAAGGTCTGTGCTCCAGCCCCTTCCCCAGCTTCATTGCCCTTCCTTGGACATGCTCCAGCACTTCAGTGTCCTTGTAGTGAGGGGCCAAAAACTGAACACAGTATTTGAGGTGCAACCTCACCAGTGCCAAACGCAGGTGGACAATCACTTCCCTGCGCTGTTACTGACACAAGCCAGGAGGCCCTTGGCCTTCCTGGCCACCTGGGCGCACTGCTGGCTCGTGTTCAGCCGCCTGTCGACCAGCACCCCCAGTTCCTTTTCTGCTGCGCAGCTCTCCAGCCCCTCTGCCCCAGGCCTGTAGTGCTGCGTGGGGTTGTTGTGACTCAAGTGCAGGACCCGCTACTTGGCCTTGTTGAACCTCATACAGCTGGCCTCAGCTCATCAATCCAGCCTGTCCTGATCCCTCTGTAGAGCCTGCCTACCCTCGAGCAGATCAACTCTGCCTCTGAGCTTGATATAATGCGCAAATTTGCTGAGGACACTCAATCCCCTCATCCACATAATCAGTGAAGATGTTAAAGAGACCCAGCCCCAACATTTGCCCCATACTAACTGCCTTGTCCTTCCATGTTTCTGCCTTACACCTGTTTCAAAACCTTTAAGCAACTGATTTATATTGGCACTAATAAAGCTGTATTAATCTATTTCCCATATATTTATATGTTTTATGTCACAGGCTAGAGCGAAGTGCTTGTCTCATACCTGTGTTAATAGAGCAGTGTTAAGAGTCTAGCATCTTAGGTATTTTAATATAAGCGGATCTCCAATGCAGATAAAATACTATTTGTTTAGATCTCAGCAAGTTCCCACAATCCTGTATGATATTTCTTCTTAGAATAAGAAATGAATAATTGAGTAACACATTCTGGTGACATTATTTTTAAAGGAAGTGCTAAGTCCCTCCCCCCCCCCCTTTTTTATTTCATTTTATTATTACTTTAAATAGGAGCATCCAGAGGCAGTTTCCCAGTTTCCCTTTTTCAGCTGCCAGGCACATGCTTGAGCTGCAAGCTTGCGGCTGGGCTACCAGCTGGAGTCTCTGTGTCACTCTTCACTCCTTCAGTACATGTTCCAACTCTCTTTTCTCTGCCTCGCTTTCCCTTTTTGTCTCCCACCCTCTTTCTCACATCCTCTGGGGTGTCTCTGTGTGCCCAGTGTCAGTGCACCCCGTCTCCCTTTGTCCCCAGTTACTGTCCCCCTTCCTGTCCCCCCTCCTTGTCTCTTCCTATGACCGTCGGTGTCCCCACTCTTTGCATTTTGCCTCACTCCTCCCTCTAGGCTGCCTTTTCTCTCCTCTTTTTCTCTCTGCCCATTTCTGCCTTCCTCTTTCTCTGGCTGTTTCTTTTTCTCACTTTTTCTTGACATTTCTTTCACTATTTCTGTTTTACGTATTTATTTCTCTGTCTGTCTCTACTCTATTTTTCTTTCCCCATTTCTCTTGTGTCTCCCTCTTTTTTTTCCTCCCTCCCTCATATCTCTCTCTTTCTTTCTCTCCTTCCTTCTCTGTCACACTCCCTCCCCCAAAACCTTTTCACCCATTTCCATTAAACTGGACCTCCCCTCTGTTTCCTCAGCTGGAATATGCACCCAGCTGCTGTGTACCTCATGTCCTCACAGCCTGAGCTGTCAGTGGAGGTGGCTCAGGCACAAACCTCAAGTGCCCAGCACATGAACAGTGATCCTGCCCTCCCTCAGAAGGCCTGGTGTGGCCGTTCTGGATTTATGACCAGTTTGATGACTGTGGGCACAGTCGGAAGTATGATAAGCGGCCCGTAATATGGGTCCCTGCCCTAAAATGCCCCCAACAGAAAAATATGCAGCCCATGAGTACTGAAGTTCTTGAGGATATGTTTTAGTAGCAACTGAAGACTACTTGCAGCAGTCTGGCGCAAAGGGCTTACTGCCTTTTGGGGTGTAAAACCTATCCCTTAGAGCAGCTCTAATGCAAGGGTTCAGTAATAACATTTGCAAAGGCAGTTTCTGTATGCTGTATTTATCACAAATAAGATATTCACTGCTGTTTCTTAATCAGCAGTCAATAGATTATTCAGATAAATACAGTGAAGTCAGTGCTTGAATCATCATTTCTCAGTTGGTAAGGAGGTGATAGACTTTACTGTAGAAAAAGCTGCATCTTTTTTTCAGCAAAGGGAGCTTTATCCTTCCTTTTCCTCTTTTTTTCTTACCCAGCTCTTCCCAGAAAGCCTGTTCCTGCCTGGCTTTTCTTATTATGGTGCTGCGCATACCTGTGGCTTAGTGCACTAGTTCCCTTTGACATAAAGCCATTAGTGTTATTGATGAACCTGCCACTAGCTGCCAAGTTATCAGCAGGTGCTCAGAGGTGAAGCTTTTCTGAGGCTCTGCCGAGCTACAGCTCTGTGTACTAGGGCTTCAGATGAACCTGGTGTCTCTGGAAAAAAACACTGGCTAGATGTAAGGTGGAAAAGAGGAAGGAGAACAAAACCAGTGCCAATTCTCTTTAATTTCAAGTGTCTAATCAGCTGCAAAGCTGTTTTTCCTAGTGAGGACCTAAAATGTAATGAAAACATTGGTCTTGCAAACTAAAATATTGCTCTTGGTATTATCTCCTTGCACTAGTGTGGGTTTGTCAGGAAGAGGGGCAAGTGGGATATTTGTTGCTTTTGTGCTCCTCTATAGCACATGAGAATACCCAGTGAAAGAGAAGAAGCTGAGCAGTCTTCCTCACTAAGGTTGAGTATTTAGGCAATGGAAAATGATCAGCAGCGGAAGGGCTTTCCAGTGGAGCAGCAAAGCTGCAGTAGACTCTGATTCCCCAAAGTGGACGCTAACCAGATATTGAAATAAGATGTAGTTTCCTAACAAGGAAGGTGATGACAGTGGAAACTGTTTATGGAAGAAAGCAGAAGCTTTATCACTGTTCTGAGTTTTTCAGGTACTTTTGGAGAATGTGCTCTAACACAGCTTTGAGAAGTCCTCCCAGGTGTTTACACAAGAGGTTGGCTTAGATAATCAGAGGTGTCCATGCTCTCCAAAGAGACTGTGAAATCTGACTTCTGCAGCCTGGCTTCTTAGCCTATTTCTGCTGCAAGCAGATGTGCTTTCTTCTTCCTACTTTGGCTTTACATCAGTGAGATAAAGCTTGTCATGCCCCTTGGACTTAGCACAGAAAATCTAGTTCCTTACCTACTAAAATTGCATGGACAAATCCCTACTCACTATATGACCACAGACTTCCTTCAGAAAGATGCTCTTTCTTGAAACTCAGACTCTTTCTTGAGTAGATCAACCAACCCAGTGTGAGCACAACATGGGAAGCCCCACCGAAAGATCACGATTGCTTCTTTTGAATAGGAGAAGGGGCATGAAGTAAAATGTGAATAACCTATGAAGTATGTGAATAACCTATGCACATCGATGCTCCCATTGACCTGAAAGTTAACATTCACAAAGTGGAAACGCACTGCTGGCGGGTTAAAGATTTATTAAAGGACAAGGAGGTCTAGTAGCTTTGGAGGTTAAGACTAAGCTCGGGATTTTTATCTTGCTGTCTGACACTCTCCTCGTTTCCTGAGGCTTGTTCTGCAGTGGCTGACGTGGGCTTGGTGGGCCGTCCTACCCAGACGAAACAAAAAGGTCAGATCACAAACTTTAATGACTGTCCAAAATTAGCTCCTCCTCGCCAGTTGCACCAGAGAGAGAAGGGCAGAGCAGGCCAAAGAGACTAATTCTTTTTACTGTTAGATAGAAGTGTTTTTTTCCTGCCTGAAGGCAGCAGAATCACAGCAAGGTGCAGTGAGCAGGTGGCTTCTGCAGCCTCTATCCATGCAGCAGCTGCTTTTTGCCTAAAAGGCATACGTACTCTCTAGTGCAGACAACTCTAATGACCTTTCCTGCACAAATAAATGATAATAATTAACCTGTCTGACATCTGCTGCTGAATGGCCCCAGAAAAATGACAAGGACATATTTCATAATAGCCATTCTACAAAACTGTACATGTTATTTAAAAATCCTGGTTTTACTGCAAAGCTCTTGGCTAGTGAAAGCATTGTTTTATTGTGTCATATAATGATAAAAGGTTACAAAAGGGGATTGAGATAAACTGGCAGTAGGTGACACACTAGCAGATGAGCGCTAGAGAGCTCCTGGAGGATTTGACCGTGCAGAGTGGGTTAACAGAGGATGGGTGAGAGTTGGGGAAAATGAGATCACGGAGACAGGTGAGAAGGAATATATTAATAAGTACATACCTTAATGACTGTTTTTTAGCTGAGTATAGGCAGGAGGTGAGATTTGTCCTTTTAGAAACAAGATATATCACTATGAAAAGCAGGGGTCCTTTACAGCAGCAGGTCCCTGACCTCACCAGGAAGGATCCCTGTCTCCCAGTCGCCTCTCATGTGCATCCAACACACAGGTGCTTTACTTGCGTAAAATTCCCAGGTGTTTCAAATCTTTCGCTCTGGTACAACATGTGCTGTAGTTTCCAATATTCTGCAACACACGGTAGAATATGGCACATGGCATTTTCAGCAGGGCTTATTGCCAGCAACAGTGACGATCTCCCAGGTTTCAGCATGTGTCTCCCAGATTTGTTCCTGGAAAGACCTGTACAAAAGCAGGCCAAAGAAAGGAGAAACTTGGGGTTGTTTTGTTTGTTTCTTTCCTTGATTGTTTTTCAAGGAGGGGAATCCAAACTAAATTAGCATCAGTCATTTTTTTTTTTCTACAGCTTGTGGAAATACAGTTGTCTTCATTAGAATTCTGTAACCACTTGCTTCTGCTCCTGTCCTTATTCAGCAACAGCTTTTTTTTTCAGAAGCAAATTCCAGAATTTTAAAAGCCCTTTTCACTCACTCTAATGACTGGTTTGGAGAATCCTGCCTGACATTCGACCCCAAGCCACTGTGTAATGTTGCTATGCAGGATTTCAGTAATATCGCCATTTTCACCAGAACTGGGATGACTTATGTACATAAGGTACCTGAAGCATGGCTCGAGGCATAATGAACAAATACTTGTTACTCATTTAGAGCGCAATATATGAAAATTGCCAGATACCGTTTTCCAGAGTCTCATAAAACAGTTGCAAAAATGGCTTTTCTTTGCTCTTAAGTGTTAACTACCTTCTTTTATTTTCCCCAGGTGTAGGAATTAGACTTTATTTTTTTAACAGCTAGCTGAAAAAAAAAAGGAGCAATGAGGGAGTTTTCTCCCCCCATCACCCATTTATTATCTTTAAACCAGTCCCTGAGTGGGTTCAATGCAGAAGGGCCTGTATTTGGTTAAACACACACTGGGCTGAGTAAACAATTTGAAACCTCCTTTGGACTTTCTCACTTATGGCACAGTCCATTCGCAGTCAGCCCAGCTTGGTCCATGCAGCCCCAAAAGTATCATCTAGAAGCATTTGCCTGAAGAAGGCAGCGAGGGGTCGTTTTGGCCGGACCTGCCTGGGGTCTCCGCGTGCTCAGAGTGACAAAGGAGCCAAGAGGAGATGCCTGGGCTGAAGGTAAGGGACAAGGCCCCTGCGAGCTGGGAACAACGGGCATGGGACTGAAGGTGCCAAGTGCCCTTTCTGAACCCCTCTGGGCCTTTGTTACTGGAAGACAGTTACTTTTCCACTGAGCTCTTCATATGATGGCTGGACTTAGACTGCCACGAGGCTCTGAGTATGTGGGGTGAAAACAGTCCCCGTGGAGGGAGGTTGGTGAGAACGAGCTGGCAGAAAAATGCCAGGCTCAAAGTGAGGTGTGGGGCTCAGGTTTGGGCTGGTATAATTTTTTTGGTCAGATATAGCAGGACTGTTTCATTAAGTTTTAATGTGCTTCTCTTCTGTGTTTTGAGGTGTGTTTAAAGCTCTCTTGGGATAAAGGCTTTTGCTGAACAGATTTAAATCTCTCTCTTCATCCTTTTGAAATGACCCTGTGCCACATGCTCTAGATGTCCCTGCTTGAGCAGGGGAGTTGGACTAGATGATCTTTAGAGGCCCCTTCCAACCTCCACTGTCCTGCGATGCTGTGATTCTTGATCCGCCTGTCCCAGTCCAAGAGGTTTTTAGCGTGATGTTTACTTTTCTCCCCTTCCTACACACCCCCCCCTTCCTTCTGCGCCGGCTGCCAGGGGGGTGTTTCTCCTTCAGCCTATGAGAGTTGGCTTGTAACATCTGCCCAGATGTTGCAACCTCAGTGAGAACCTCAGGCCCGGGCACGAGCACTCGCTTTGCTGTGGGAATTCCTGGTATTCCTGGAAATGCCAGGGGACAGAGCAGCGCATGGAAAGTCAGGACATCTGGGCTCCACATCTGGCTCTCGCACTGTTTCCCTAAGGAAGCCTTTCTGCTACGCCTTTTGTGGGAGTCACACGTGGAGGAGTTTTGGAATGAGGGCACGAGGTTGTTGTTTTATTATTCATTCACGAGAGCATGAAGCTGCCCTGAGCACCTTGCTGCCCTACTAGCAGCAGTCAGTCCCCGCTGTGCCATCGGGGCGCCTGAATGCTGTTGCAGCAGGCAGGAGCGGCACCGTCTGCTCCCACGACTGCTGCGGTGTCAGGAACTGACACAGCTCTGCTCGCGTTCCTTCCCAGGCTTTGGAGCTGGCACTGTTTTTAAGCCTTTGTCAAGTTCTGGATATTTCTAATAAATATGCCTGTGTGTATATACAGTGTGTGTGGTTGTATGTATAGAAGTATACACACACACACAAACTCATATATATATATATATGCATACATGCACACATGTACTTCCCATCCTTTGCAGCCCAGAACTATCACTTAATATTGGCTTCCGCTGGTTCCTGGTGTGGGTGCTTGTATTAATTTCAAAATTGTTGCCTTTTTCTCTCACTGAATATCCTTTTTCCTTATGCAACTAAACGAAAGTGTACTTTCGCCTTCCTCAGAAACATTTGCTATTTTATACATCATTCTTATACATCTTCCTACTCATCTCTGAAGAGTCCTGTCTTTTCCATCCTTCCTCATGTAATAAAATTTCCTGTGCCTCTTCCTTTCCATTTGTGAACCTCCCTGAGCTTTCACCGTCGTCCTCCAGCAGTGAAACAGCCAAGTCTCGTTGCTCTCCAGGTGAGTGGCCTGGGGCTTTCTGTCATGACCGTGAAACTGTTTTCTGGCTGGATCCCCACTTCCTTCCTAGAAGCCTGTGCGCCCTGTTGGCCATTTTGACAGTGGAAAGGGACGCGGAGGTGTCCACAGGGAGACTGCGTCATCCTCACCTGGAGTCCTGCAACCCCATGAGGCAGAGCTAAGATTAGGGCACAGTACCTGTCATCAAAACTGTTTTTTCCGTGCTCTCATGTGGCTCTGGAGCCCCACACAGACCTGCCTTGTCTGTCGCCTTGTGTCTTCATTTTCTTAATTTTGCAGGTTGCCTTAGAAGCTCCTGTGTTGAGTAGTCTGAGCTGACAGAAAGTGCCATGGTTTTGGATATGAATGGCTCTTGTTTTTCTGTAACCTGCAGCGGTAGATGGTAGAGAAACATATTATGCAGTGTTTGAAGACAGACCTTAATTATATCGCAGTCTATGTGTTCAGACTTCAAATGCCTTTTTCCTTTGCCTGCTTTCTAATCTGGTGAGCAAAAGGTTATGGTTCACAGGCCAGGGCATGATCTGCATTGAAGGCATTCTGCTCTGCATCCCAGTTATTCCAGTGTGAGCTTTGCTGAGCTTTTTACGCCATGTTGGGCTTTTCACTCTCCCTTTTCATTGAAAAATGACAAAACAAATGCAAAGCAGAATCAGATGAATCTGAAGGTCCCATTTACATAAAAATCTACAGAATCATAAGCAAAATATTAGAAAAAGTAATTAAAAGCAGAATGGAAAACAAAGGACCATGGAGAACTTTTGTTCAGTTCCCCAAAATAGTCCCTCATCAACCTACCTGACCTGGATCTGCTCAGAATATTGCTAGGAGTCCTGGAGACAAAACAGGGACCGAAAGGGAGGTCACTGTGGACTAAAAATCCTGTTTTATGTCACAGAAAAAGAAGTGCTGATGTTCAGCTTTCCAGCATCTTTTGGAAAGGCGCTGCAGCAGCCGAGCTCCCATGTCTGCTGCGGCCGAGTGCAGCGAGGCGGCCCCCCGTGACCGTCTCCGCACCACGGTGCGCCACGCGAGTGAGGAGCTGGGCCACGTGAGCTGGGGTGCCTGGTCCTCGTGCCGCTGCTCCAGGCTAGTGCCCGGCAGCCAAGGTCACGCACTGGGCTAGGAGGACCTCGCAGAGAACGAAGCGTCACTGACACAAATGACACGAATGAGCCCCACGCTGATGTGGAGAGAGGGTGGCTGGCCTGGCGGCAGCGCCTGCTCCATAGAGGCAGCGCGTGAGGGGAGCCCATTTCTTTGCATCAGGAGAACCAGCTTTCCTGGACAAGACCCTCTAGCCGCCACACGGCACTCACAGTTCTAACCGCGCTCTGCACAAGCTGCGTTCAGCGCTACAGCGCTGACTCTCCCTCGTGCTGGAGCATCTCTGCCCTTTCGCATTTTTATCACTTGGCAACACTGCGAATGCGGCGAGGAGGGCTGGTTAATTCTGGAACTGCTGCAGTCCCATCAGATATTACTGCATTTCCGTTTAAAAGAGGGAGGAAAAAAGAAAAAAAAAAAAGGAAAAAAAATAAAGAAAGAAAGAAAACAAATGCTCCGGTACAATGCAGTTACCAAGCCTGTTTAGGTGACCTGCTGCTTTGCATATCAATATGCTGCTTGCAGCACCCTGTAGAGCACACAGCCCTGGCAGTATTTGCTCATTCGTAAGAAAGAGCAGAGAAATATCCTCTTTTAACCTACTAAAACCAAGGTGTTTTCAGGTTTAGGCCAAGCAGGGCTTCAGTCATTCTCCATCAGATGAGCAGCCCAGACACTCTTGCAATTGATAGAGAGGAGCATTAATATTTAACTCTCTCTGCAGGCCTTGACGCTGAACCCATGGATCACTGCCAAAGCACCTCTGCGTTCGCGCAGAGTTCAGCAGAGCTGCTTCGTGCCCTTCTATAGGATGTAGAGGGACTATATTTACCTTTCCTACAATGCAAAGTTGAGCTCTCTCTTACACCTTCTTCCCTCTCAGATTTCCTGTGATGCTTTTCTCAGCAATGTGGAGCTGGAGGCTGCAGTCTCTGGAGTTCTTGCAGGTTTTAGCGCTCCTCTCCCATAGCAGATACAGGCAGAGAAGGCCTAGGAGAGAACACAGATCTGTTCCTTGCACACACATGTCTCTTGGGTGGGCATTGCCCTAGGGGACTGAATTACAACCTGGCAGTGGTTCAGTGCTTGCTTGCCACCATGGTGGCAGAATTCAAGGCCAACTGGGTGACATTCATTTAAGGCAGATCAGTGACATAGTTTTAAGTCCCAGTAGAGTTCCCTTCCCCCCCCTCATCCCAACTAAACCTTCATCTTTTTCTTGGTGGTTCTGGGGATGTATCACAAGAATACTATAACCAAATGGCTCCCAATTTCAATCCCTAAGTATATGAGGGCCATGACCAACCTGCAAGACAGTCTGTAGACTTCAGAGTGTTAAAAAAATCCGCTTTAAAATTAGTAGCAGTTTGAAGTTCGACAGTGGTTAGCATGCCTCCATAGTATTGGTGTATTCTTCTTTCTCCTATACATCACCCTGTTGTTCTTGAGCCACATTAATATGTGTGTTATCTCGCATGTTTCTAAACTGATGCAAAATGTGGTCAGTATGTACCTGCAGATTTAATAGAATAGGAAATCCTGTCTGTTTTTCCCAGCCAAGGACATGGCTGGCTAATGAAGACAGTCTCACACTGAGGAGCTGTGAAAATGGTCCATGGAGATAAACAAGTAGATCACCTGAACAAGCCTCAGTGCATATGAAGACTTTAGAAATAACCCTGGGGAAGGGCTGGGTAGTTTGCGGGTGGCCTTGGTCATGTTTTAAATCACTGGTGTGTTTGTGGGGTTTATTTTGCAGTACCTGTCAGGATTTGGAAATGAACATGTTTCTGAGGACCCGCGCTGCCCTGGAGCTTTACCAGAGGGACAGGTACCAAGCTCTTTAATGTTTTATTTTAAATGTCATGGAGTAGAGTAAATATCGGTTCCTGCCTTACTTTTTGTCTGAAAACATTTCCATTCTTTTCTCTGCCACTGCAAAAATGATCAGGAGCCTTCTGTATGTAGGGCTAGAATATTAAGATGCTGGCAAAAGCCAGAATTAAAGATTTCCATTTGGACTATCTGTTCTCAGGTTCTTTGACAACTTCTGAGTTTTCCCCTGGGGGTTAGAAACTCTCCTGACTTACTTTTGCTCAGCAGCATTTTTCCAGAAAGGAGTTTGGGATAAAAATGGCCCAGCCTCGTTGGGAATGAACAATTGGCTCTAGCATTGGAATGGACTGGGGTAGAAGTGTGAAGCTTGGCAGAGAGATGGTGCTCACACAGGACTTGGCCTTCAGGGTTTCTATTGGAGTCGATTTTGAATACACCTGAGGCAGAACAGTAGCTTCTCTAGAAGGATGAGACAGAAATGTATGCAGCAATAAACTGATGGCTTTATTGTTAAAAGTAAATGCAATTACAATAAATTATGCTGGTTTGTTTAGCTTTAAAGAAAGGAATCATCACCTCTTTGGTGCTACCCACTCAGTCCACAGATATTAGAACAAAGCACTGAAGAATTGAAACTCTCTTATTCCTTTTCTGTTGGTCTGCTTTATAACAGCATAAATTCTCTGAGGCTGATTGTGCCCTCCCTTGAATCTCGTGTAATCACTTAGATTTGGATGGCAGCATTTTATGCTTACTTAATGATTTTCCCTGGTGCAAGTCAGTGCTTCGTCATCTGTGCAAGGGGATTACAGAACTAGAGTTAACCAGGGAACTTCACCCACAGCATTCCCCAAATTTTTATCTCCCCATTTCTGATGTTTTACATGAAAGATGTCAGTATGGAGAGTAACATGCAAGACCCAGATTAGTTAGATGTATATATATTGGTCCTTAGGTCTTCATTACAGTCTATAGTATAGCCATGAGAAAGAGAAACTGCTCTGTTGGATCTGATACTAGTGCAGTGTCTCGTTTCTGGGAGATGCATCGGAGTGACTGCCAATCTGAACAAGCAGTGCTCCAGACACTGAACAACGTTGCTCTTTGCAAGCTGCTATCTGTAATTTCCCGTGGCAACAACCCTCTCTATAGGGCGAAGACATCCAAAATTCATACCGGTGAATGGGAATTAAATGGAATCCTCTAGTTCCTGATGGAGGTACCTTCATTTGGATGGAGCTTGGACTCAGTGTCAAAAGAGTTAATAGAAAATCTGAGGAAGAGTTACAGAAAAAGATCTCCAGTCCCGAGGGTGGATCTTTTCCCCTCTGCAGTATTTATAAGGCTGGCATCTGCAGTAATGCTGGCTAAGATAAAAATGACAAGGGCTATTGATCCCCCTGCTTTACTGCGTACCCACACTGACAAGATAAAGTCGGCAGGCTGGAAAGCTATACACGTTATGAGGGCTTTACCTTTTCCTTATATTCACCTGCTAGGCCAGCGTTTCCTACTGCATGGGTGTCTGCAGCAGGATGGCAGGATGCTCAGCTGCAAGGGGGAGATGTGAGAGCCAGTGCCACATGGCTGTCCCACCAGAGCATTTCCCCCTGTACGTGGGTGCTTCTTGCTGATCTCCACTGGATAGTGGCCTGCTGATATCAAAATACTTAACTGCTCTTCCCAAAGAGTTAAAAACTCTGAGGATCTGTTAAGCCTGTGCTAGTCCATAACCATGGCTCTGCAAAAGGGAAAGGGCATCCTTTGAGCTCCTTCATGGCCCAGAAGCCCTACAGAAAAGTAAAGACTCCCATACAAATCCCTCCCACTGGTGGGTAACCAGCAGGAAGGCAGCGTTACACCTCGGAAACATCTGCTGTGGGCACCCCTGCTCGAGGGAGAGAATGGGGTAGGAAGAGGGGGCTCATCATGTTAAGAGAGACAGAGCAAACACGCAGCTTCTAGGTGGTGGGAGTTCTTATCAGCTCTCTGCAAAAGCTGGAGAAACATGATGTTTCCCTATACTGGAGCTGCCTCTCTGGATATCTGGTCTCTAAAAGGTGTGTTTAACAACCTGCTTTGTATTCTGTGAGCTTGGTTGTTAATTCCCTCTGCCCACAAGCTCTTTTTGCAGATGCTCCCAGACGCTGCCCTTTATGGTTTGCTCCGGCAGCTGGTGCGTCTGCTCGTGGTTTTGATGATTCCTTAGGGTGCCTCTTGAAGCTCTTGTGTGTGGGAACAGGTTTCAGGGTCTGGCTGATATCCGCTGGCTACCGAAGCCTCATGAAAGAAGGAAAATGCCACCGCCGGGGCTGCGGAGCGGGCCGTGCAGTCACAGGGATCCCTCCACCTCATGGCATCGGCCTGCCAGGCGTCCAGCACAGTTCCCTGCTGGGAACCTGAGGGGTGAAACCTGTGCAGTTCAGTCTAATTCATTGCTTTTCTTTCCAATTCAGAATAACCCGCAAGTCTGCCCGTACGGCCTGTATGCAGAACAGCTCTCAGGCTCTGCTTTCACCTGTCCCCGGTCCACGAATAAGAGAAGGTACCGTAACACTGACCCCTGCCAGCAACCAGGTGATATGTGAGTGTATGGAGGGGGCAAGAAGCAGGGAGCTGTGGGTGGGCTGGCTCTGGGCAGCCAGCCTTTTCTGCAGCCCTGCTCACTCGGGAATGCTGAGAGGACACATTTTAAACACCTCTCCATTGGAGCACCTGACCAGCAGTATCAGAAATTCGCTTGGAGCATCCGTCGCTCCTCCCTCCCGGCCGGAGCAGCCCCTGCCCTTGGCCAGCGCTGGCTCGTGCTGCTCCCACACGGCAGTGGCCGGCAGCTCGAGCCAGCACACTACCAGCCCGGCACCTGCTGGGGCAGCTTGTTCTGCCCCAGGGCAGGTGTCCTGCACTGCTCCGTCCCGCTCGTCTTGCTCTGGGTACTGTCTGCCCGCAGAAGATGGGTTTATCATTTTGCCTCTCTGACAGAGGCTTTTCTGTCCCCTCCGTTGTCATTTCAAGTGAATCATGCATCGTCTGGGCTGCCGAGCGGCGCTCCGCTTGCTGGGCTGCTGCCAGCACTCACCGTGCGTGGGAAAGGGGATGAATCATTGTTTGCTGCGCAAAGGTGTCCTTGGTGGAAATTTTCCAGCTCTCCGGGGAGAGCTGCCTCCTCCCCTCTCCCACCCACCCAGCCAAACTGTAATCAACACCGTTAACAGCAGAGGCTTTGGCAGCCCTGCCCAGCTCAGGATTTCGTGCTTACCTCTGCTCTCCTGCCTGGTGATATCCCTGGACACGCACGAAGTGGGTGCGATGACTGCGGCGCCGCATGCGGAGAGGGGAATCAGGGGCTGCAGACGTGGGCGTGAGGAGCAGGAGAGGGAGAGGGCGGAAACCCATGCATGCTGACCCTGAAATGCATTGCTGCGTTTCTCTCTTTTTCTCTCTTTAAAAGGGTAGCAGAATAGCCTGGGCCATTCCGTTCCCCTTCACCCTTGGTGTGGGACAGCAAATGGCTCTGGGATGGCTGGTGACCCAAACTGACAGGGCCAGGAGAGTGCAGAGGCTCTGCGGCCGCACTAGGCCTTAAGGGAAAGTGGCCTGAGGGCATCAAGAGACCACTCAGGAAACCCATCAGTTAAATCACACCGGGAAAACACTCTGTTGGGGGCAACCTCTTTCAGTGCTGGACTGGAGCATGTGGCCAAGAGAGGTGGTGGAGTCTCCTTCTCTGGAGATCTTCCAAACCCGCTTGGATGCAGCCCTGTGCCACGTGCTGTAGGTGACCCTGCGTGTGCAGCGGGGTTGGACTAGATGACCTCTAGAGGTCCCTTCCAACCTTTAGGATTCTGTGATTCAGTGACAGGAATTCACAAATCTCTCAGTCCAAGTTGGGCCCTTGCTTGGGCAGAGGCCTCCAGAAAGGATCCCAGGGGGTGACGGAGACATGGAGGAGCTGCATGGTGTTGGGAAGTGTCATATCTAAAATGTTGGTCTTCACTGCCTGGGGTTGCTGCTGATCCTATGGGTGCAATAAGCCAAACTGCTTGTAGTAACCCATCCAAATGCAAGATCGGCTGCCTCCTGAAAGCTCCTCTGGGCTCCCACTTAGACACTGTCCTCCTCCCTGCCTTCTCTGAACGCTCTGTAACTCTGATTAAATAGCCCTTGTCCTCCATCCAAGAGAGAGCTCGTATCAGACACAGGTAAAGCTTTTTATTTTATATATATATATACACATATGTACAGATACACATATATATATGCATGCGTATATATATACGTATATGCATCTGTGTAATTGTAGACATCTAACTCTGTGTAACAGTTGGTTTTCCTACGTGTACTCAGAGCCCAGAAAAAAAATCCTTATCTCTCTGTAAGTCTAGCTGTGGAATAGGTTTGATGATAGGTTCAATACTTCACGTACCGTTTGGTTCAGTTACTGCAAACGTGAATTTCATTCACGTCTTGAGGAGTTAAATCACCCAGCAGTCATTCAGAGAATTTAACCTCTTCTCCAGCCTAATCCAAGCCTTCTCCTTCTTTCTAGCTGGCTCTATCGGATCCTCCCGTCCGTCTGCCACAAACCCTTCCAGCCTCTTGAAGAGGGCCACTTGACACACAACTGGGCTGATGTTGAACCTGACCCCAACCAGGTAACCACATCAGAAAGCACGCTGGACAGCTTTGTTTAAGAAGTTTGTTGTGGTTTTTACAGCTAACATTCAGTAGAAAAAATGCACCACTTTTGTGACTGCAAGCATCTATCCAGTCCAGCCAAATTCCAGTTAAATTAAATCCCCAAAGTGCATTTAATAACTGCATCCTCTCCATGTCCCCTTCACCCTGAATCATGACCCAGCACAGCAGGCAGAGCAGCACCCTGTCTCTGCTATCCATCTCCCCCTTCCCGGGCTTTTGGAGAGGCTGTTGGCTTCCAGCCTGCTTCTCTGCAGCCCTCATGGGAAATCAGACTTCATTCTAGAGTCACGCAGAGACATGGCATTTGTCTTCCTCGCTTATGGCCTTGCCATCATCTTTAATCATGATTTCTTCCCCGCTGGCCCCAGAACATTTGGCTTCGCTAATCTAGCTCTTTCCTCCTGCCATTCTCCTCTCAGCATAATCTCGTGTTCATTGGTTTCAGCTCCTCTCAGGTTTTGACCTTTGATGCATCATCATTAGCTAATTTCTAGTCTTCTGGCAGCCTTGCCATTTGTCTAAATATTTTCCCTCTTCTCCTGGAATATGTTTTCCAGTCACTGACCGAGGAGCAGTGACAGGCACATATTTAGGTGACTTTGGTGCTCCATCTCAAATGAAGCTCCACAGACTTCTGTTGTCACGTCATCATCCCCCATGCCCTTTTATAACCAGCGTCTAAGTTTATGGTTATCTATGATTATGGTATTTCCAAGGTGTCTGTTTCTCAAGCATGACAGGCCATTAATATGCAGTACATCTGCTACCTAAGGGACGAGTCATGCAGGAGGCATCAGAGAGTGGTTGGATGAATGTGGGGAGAAGAAAACTGTTCAGTAATACCAAACACAGAGGTATCATATCTCAGAAAGGCTACAGATCGCTGGAGTCTGGCAGAATGTACTAGGAAAATAACAGTATGAGTTTTCCCATTTTAAGCACCCATGGCAGGCTGCTCTTGGGTATTTCGGACTTTTTTTCCAACTCAGTGCTCTCATTCTCTTGTTCTTACATCCAAGGGAGCCAAATACAGCAAAGATGCGCTAGATAAACAGAGCACAAAGCCCAGCAGTTTGCTAAACCTTTGGAGAAGGGAGGGAGCAATATGCCATTTTCAGCTATGATCAATGGTCTGGATTATACACTGATTTCCCACTCTCCTTGTTCAGCAGTAATGAGGACTGCGGAGGTTTCCACAGAGACCAAAGTGAAAATGAAGCTGTTATGTAGGAATTGCACTATACTTATTATTTAATCCATAGACTTACTGTCATCTTTGATATTCCTCAGTGAGAAAAATTTGCTCCCCTTTAGGCCTTTAGGCCATCTTTATGCCTGAAATCTATTTCTGTTCCCTTTCTCTCTGTTCTTCTATTGTCTTCTGGGTCTTCTCTCTCCATTCTGCGTGTCCTTTCTGTCAGGGATTCGCAGTTCCCAGTCCTGAAGGCTTAAAGCAATCAACACATGACTAGTTCATATTGAAATGTCATCACTGGCATTCAAAGCTGTCATACCAATAAGTAGGAGATGGGCAAGTTCACACCCCGAGTCTTTGCTTCAGGCTGACAGCAGATGCAGGCACTTATTCTGACCATGCTTTGCATTTATGCTGGGTTTGTATTTGGGCAGCTGTTTTGACAGGCAGAAAAACAAAGGAAAACATGCTTTGAAAAAGTTAAATCCAGAATTTGAGGTTCATCATTATGTTACTGGCTCATCTGCTACGTGTAAAAACCTCACAAGGGTCATATCTCACCTACCAGCAGGGTGCACTTGACATGTCCTTCCAGTAAAAGGAACCTTTCCAGGAGACTCCTCCTCTCTGCCCGACATCTGAGCAATTTGACCTTGAGCAATAGCAGTATGGAGCCTCTCAGGTCTCTTCACAAGGCAAAGGTGCCCCTCAGCCCAGCAGCAAATAGCTTGGTGCTCAGCAGAGGCTGGGCTGCTATCTCCTTCAACACTCCCAGTCTGTTTCCTGGATCATGTAGCTAATAAGCAAATAACACGGATGCCCTTGCCCAGCCCTCTCTTGTCCCCTCTTTCAAAGCACTCCATGACCTTAAGAAGATAAGCCTTGAGATCCACTTCCATCATGAAAGAGTGAAAGGGGAAGAGCTCATTCCCATTTTACCAAGAAAGAAACAGTCTGGAGTGCTGTGTCATCACAGAGGTGTCCTGGTGAGCCTGAAAATTCATGTCCCAGCTGTATGCTTGAACCACCACTCTCCTTTCCCATTCATTGAGGCCTCCAACCGCAATCCTTTAAACTTCTCATCCTCCTTTGATCCTTAAGACTCCCCAAGGCTTGGTATATACAAGAGTGATTCACAAGTCTTAAGTCTTTTACTCACACTGTTTTTGTGCTGCTTGCCAAGACCTACATAAAAAAGGCAAAAAAAATGCAACAACAACAAAAAAGGTAAAGAACACAAGTGGGAGATGGGGACCAGCAGCACAGCTGGCCCTGGAGGGCACAGCAGATAAATTCCACCCTGCTCTGCTTGGCTTTACTCGCTGATGTGTTTGTTGTGTCCAGTATGGTCATATTTCTGTTTCGGCCTGAGACCTCTTCTCAGGAAGTCATTTGGACCCAGCAGTTTGACATTTCTTTGAAGAACAGAGTATTTCTGCAAGTAGCCAGACTCCCTGAACCTGACTGTTTCTGCACAGTGGTCTCTGAGACACCATGGGTTTGACCTGCAGGCATCCCTTGGTGTGTGTGGAGATACGGGTGGGCAAATATCCATTTTTTAGACATCCAAAATTTTTAATGAGACTTAGGAGAATTTAGTTCATCTGAAAACTCCTCTCAACTTTACCTGAAATTCCTCCACAGAGTTCAGAATTACAGGGTAGGGTAGATGAACACAGGGTCTCATAAACTTTGTTTTCATAGGAAAACAGCCTAAAAATAGTGCAAGATCTCCCAGGCCGTGTAGTTAAACATAAAGAATTCCTGTGGATGTTCTGAGTTACAACCACTTTAATCTGTGATAAATCATGTTAATGCAGGGGATAATTCCTGCGGCTGCTGGCAATTAGATATGGCTGTGACCCAGGCACATCCCAGAGACTGCAGGCATTTGGGCTAGTTTGCACTGAGACCTTTCCCATGGTAGGTGCTCAGCTGCAGCACCCTTTTCCCAATAACTGTGAAGAGGTACTAACTGTGATATTAACAATAATAAATACTTGGGTGTCCTCTGGCACCTTCTGCCTGAGAATCTTCACAGTCTTTGCAGGAATTAATTAGTGCAGCTTGCAGCTCCCTGTCACACAGATCTAGATACATGAGCTTTGGATATGGGGAAAATAAGGCAGAACAAAAAGTGTTATGCTCAGGTCATGAAGGGAATGAATCATTTGGTGCACAGCAAAGCACAGGCCCATGGAAATTTGGCCGTGGAAAGCCAGCTCATTTGAAATTCTCTGTTCTCAACAACGCTGAGGGCAGGCAATGATGGTTAGCTGAAGAAGGGAGGTCAGGGGACAGGTTTGCTTCTCCCATTTGGTCCTTCATGCTATAACCAGTGCTGTTTCTTCCTTTTGGTTCACTGGAATCTAGCTACGTTGGAAACCTTTTGAGATCCCGAAAGCCTCCCAGAATAAGTTGGACTTTGTGAATGTAAGTCAGGAGGCCTAAGCTTCCCAACGTCTTCCACCTTCATTGCTCCCTTGGGTCTGGATGGGAATTCTGCAAAGATTGCTGAGGAAAAACTGAGGCTGGGATGTGTCCTGGATCATGAGGGTTAGTGGCATTGCTCAGGGCTCTGACTCAACCCTTGCAAAGGGCCCTGTCCAGCCCCACACGCTGGAGCAGGCAGGGTGCCCCAAGCCCCTGCAGGTCAGGTACCCAATCTCAGGAGGAGGCTGTAAGCTCCTTTCTTTCTCGCAAGCCCCAAGGCTTCCCGCTTCCCCATGGTTTTACACATTTGCACCATCACAAGGAATCTTAAAAAAAAATCAAAGTGCACTTTGAGGGATGTTCAAATTTCAGCAAGCAGCAATGGCTTTTATACCTCTTGATTTGCAGTGCCCTTGCAGGAGGGCAAGTGGGTAGGATCGCAGATTTCAATAAGCTGATGGTGGATTTGACTTATTTCTTTACCTTTCAGAATGGTCCCCCCTAGCTCTTCTCAGATCAGGGACTGAAAATCAAGCTGACAGGGATTTCTGAGAATCCCTTAAGATGCTAAAGAGAAGCCAACAACGTGTTTGGACACAGGCCATACTCAGCCCAGGGAGAAGGGAGAGGGGTGAGGCCCAGAAAAGCAGTGGGTTGAGGAAAGAACAGGGGGCAGCTCTCTGCCCAAGCATGTATCACTCACTCCATGTGTTGTGGGTTGCTCTCCAGGGCTTGCACACACTGTGTGGCGCTGGCGAGCCCAGAGGACGCAATGGCATCGCTGTCCATGTGTTTGTCTGCAACACCTCCATGCTTGACAGGTCAGTGACTGGTATTTTGGAGACTCAGGCTCTCTGGGCTGGTGCCTGCAAACGTACAGGCCAGGAAAATGGGCTGCCTATGGATAGCACTTGCTGGCTGCTCTGCTGGTGGTGCTCACTCTGTGTCCCTGTGTTCTTGTGCACAGAGGGGAAGCACTTGGCCTGCAGGAATTTGCAAAGCAGGTCATGCTCCGGTGCTAAGCATCAGGTGTATGAGTGGGGAGCCACTGAGAGGAGAAAGGAGCGGGATACAGGGGAGAAGCAAGAGGGGATCTGCTAGATCAAGGTGCTCTTCTCCCAGAGTCCACAGTTGTCTTGGGGAGATGAGGAGCACTGAGTTTGCATGCAGCATCTCAGGGGCATCGCTAGCTCCTTGCAGCAGTCAGCAGGGGCATCAGCCTATGCCCTGGTTCACAAGGACTGATTCCCCCATAGTCACAAACACAAGGAGCTGGCAGAGCTCAGAAGAGATCCTGCTTCAAACAATGCCCATTGACCCTTCCTGTTTCCTTTGCACTGTCGCATACATTGACTATTGCTTGAGCTGAAGGGGACAGCCTTAACAGTCTTTCAACGCCAAGGACTCTCTGTAATAGTCTGTACAGTGTGCAAGTCCCTGGGCTTTATGAGACCCTGATCTCCCTGTTCTTCTTTCCCTTCAGATGTTTTTATAATTCAGATGGTGACTTCCTGATTGGTAAGTAGAGGCTCTGGCTTTTCATCCCTGCCATGAGGGAGTATGTGGGTTGCCACCTGCCTGCCTCTCTGTTCCTCCAGAGCTTGGCCCCTGTAGCCACCTGCAAGGATTTGGAGGAAAGCATAGACTTTGCTCTTGTGCTATCCAGATTTCATGGCTTGGCACCAACCGAGCTGTTGAACTCATTCCACCTGTCTCATGCAGCTTCAAGGGCATATGTCTACGCCAGGACTTGACTTTGTATTTGAAAAGTGACCCAGGTTCCTTGGCAAGGTGTTCAGAGATTTTTCTTAGTGTTGCAGATTGGTATTGGACACACTGTGGAGGATTTCTGGAGAACATAAGCCTTAGGATTACTGAACAGCTCACAGCTAGATGCCTTCATTGCTTCAATCCAAGACTATTTGGCAAGGTAGCTTAACTCCTGCGTTCCCAGAGCCTCAGGCAACTGTGATAAGTGCCATGAAAAGCGTTGAAGTTGGCACATTAAATGCAGACCTGCTGAAAGACTTTCAGACCACTGTTAGGAGACCGAGAGCCTGATTATTTCTTTGAATCTTTTTCAAATGATGCACAGAAGTACCTACATCTTTTCAGTAAAAAATATTTCTCTCATAAAATAACTACTTAATTGTACTTGTTTACCTCTCTCACTACAATGAGGTAAAAGCACTAGGACAGGTTTTGCAAATCTGCTGATTTGTCCAGTCAAAATGTGAGCTGCCCCACACCAGGACAGTCATGGAAAAAAATGTCGTGCTATGTGAAGCATTATTTCTACCCTCAGACAGAAAAGAGAATAGTTATTCCCAGGCATCTCACACTACTGCAACATGACAAGGACAGGGACATGCACTATTTTATGTGAAGATCATGAGATGGACAGATACGGCCACAAATATATCAAGTTCCATATATCTGGGCTTAATGGCACTAAACTAGCACTGTGCCTTGTAGCAAGGTGTTCCTCTGCATGCAGGAAGCAGCTTGCTTCTCCTCCAGCCACCCATGAGCTGCATGGAGCAGGTTGATCCACCAGCTGGAGGAGTCCCAGAGGTCCCAAGCAGGACCATGTTGCAGACAGGAGTGAAGCAAATGCTCCAACAAGGGAGCATGAGGTGAGGGAGGACCCATCCTCAAGCTCAGTTTGAAATATGTGGCAGATCTGGGAATGGGGGACGTTTTGCAGTGGAATGAAGGAGAGAAAGGCTCCTGCTATGGTCAGAGGACCATGGAACGGCCCTAAATGCCCCATGCACAATCCAAGTACCTCTGCTGAAAGACCGTGCACAAGGGAGGTCAGGGAATGGCTGTTCCCAATGCTGAGCTGCTCCAAAGCAGGGCAGAAAGGGCCTGCAGCCCTTCCAGCAAGGGCCTGCTCACTGCCCGGGCAGAGGGAGGATGGTGTTCCAGCTGCCACTTCCAGCACTATAGACCCCATCCGGAACCCCTTGCCTAGGAGTCTCCGTGGCTCCAATGGCCCTTAGCCAGGTTTCGTCTCCACAGTGCCTCAGCAGGGGAAGCTGCTCATCACAACGGAGTTTGGGAAGATGCTGGTCGAGCCCAATGAGATCTGCGTCATCCAGGTGAGGGCACAGCTTTGCCTGTGGCTTCGGAGCCTGTCTGTGGGGCCAGGAGCCAAGCCCCTCTTTGTGCAGCCTCTGGTGAGCTCTGAGGCTGGGTAAATGCAGCTTGGGGGCGATCCAAGAGGGACCTGCCTAGGTCAGTCCCCGCATCCAACTTGCAGAACCACAGCATACCTAGCTCCTGCATGCAGCTCTTCAAGGTTTGTCTGCAGAGTGCTGAGGCTAGCTTGATATCTGCTTGATTTTGTCTCCTTCCTCCAGCAAGGAATGCGTTTCAGTGTGGAAGTGTTTGGTGAGACCAGAGGCTACATCCTGGAGGTGTACGGTGCACACTTTGAGCTGCCTGACCTGGGACCCATTGGTAATAAACTCCCATCAGATACACCATGAATTTCACAAAGAGGAGTGAGGAACAGTGCCCCCCCCACCCCACCCCCAAAAAAAAAGAAAAAAAGTGATGGCTCAGTCACTACTTTATTCCCCTGGGACCGAAAGGACCATTTCTTTTTCACGACCTTTTCTATTTTCTCCCTTCCAGGATGGGAGCCCCAGTCTGTTGGCTCTGAATCCAACCTCATACCAACTCATACCAAAAGAAACTCCAAAAAACTCATCACTAATGCTTCTTGCTTATGGATAGGGCATAATCTGAAGCAGTTGGAGAGCATTTATGTGGAAGACAGAAAGGCAGAATTCAGGAGCAACATTCTTAACCCCCCGTTTTACAATTTATCATATGTTTTTTCCCCAGTCTTGTTAACATCCCTCTCATTGCTCCAGTGGCAGGACTCTGCTTTCCAATGCACAGCCGCTACACAGAGGGACCATGCCCAACTGGAGCATGTAAGCACTCAATCATGAACCACAGCGGCGCATGAAATTTGCCTTTACCATCTCCACTATTAAAAAAAAAAAAAGTAGTAAGAGGGGAGGAAGTGTTACCTGCTGTTCCTCCTGGAATCAATGAAATGAGCAGCACAGGTCTCAGATCAGCAACACGTTCACAGCTCCCCTTTCGGTGCTGGCAGAGTGAATCTGCTTGCAGAGAGCACAGCCCTAACTTGGCCAGAAATCACAGAAATCACAGCTCCCCCCTGCTGGCAGCGCTGCCCTCCACATGCTGTCGCAGATGAGGAAGAGCCCGGCTCTTGCTGCCCCAGCAGAGGAGTTGCAAGAGGGAAGGGCACCTGGACGTCGCCTGTGGCCCTGCCACCCTCGTGGCCGCGGCTTCCGCGCCTCCACCAGGGTTCAGCTCTGCACCTTTCCCACCCTCCCCAAGGATGTTTCTGTACATCTCTTGCTGAGAAAACACCTCCTACTAGGCCGTCCTGGTTACTGCTACTAAGGCAGTCCCAGCGTGGTTTCACTTCCTTACAACAGATAAAATAAGTGGTACCCCAACTACTTTTTTCTTCATTTTCAGACCAGTGTTTTAAGGAGACTTAAGGAGTTTTTATTTTCTTTTCTATTTCTTTTTCCCATAGACTAGGCTTATCTTGTAGACCTCAGTGAGCTCTAAAAGACTGGCCAGGCTAAAAGGAAACTGAATAAATATTACAAATCAAAAAGGTATTCGGCATGACCCATCTGCATTCAGAGGATTTTGCAAATGTCTCACAGCAATAATGAACCCAAAGCTGGCCATCCTTCCAGACAGAAATGAACCCAACCTCAAGTAATGTAATTGGTCCCTGCTCAAGTGTCTGTCCTGGGAAAACCATGCTCTCCCTTTCCGCACTGAGTCAATGGTGATTTTTCAGCTGCTTTTCCTTTAGTGTTCTGAGATACCCTCTTTTCACCCAGTTGTTACATTCTGTGCCCGTTCCATTTGATCAGTAAGATTATTACACCTGCCTACTTGTAAGAAGTTTTCCCATTACCTAGTCTTTCAGGCACCCTTGGAAGGATTTTTTTTCTTTTTTTCTTTTTACTTTTTTTTTTTTTTCTCCAGCCTGCACAAAGCAGCAATCTTTTATAACATTTATTTTCTGGAGAAAATAAAATGAGCACACATGCCTGTAAACCTTTTCAGGAGCTGGTAATTACGAGAGCTCCTCTTCTCACCACCTACCCCTCTTCCCCTCAGAGACCAAGATCCTTTGTATTTCCTTCTTTACTTTTTTCTAACTTCACTTTTTACTTGAGAAACAACAGCTGGAAGATACCACAGACTGTTAAACCTTAACAGCGGGTAGTAATGTCTTGCATTTTCTCTGAGAAATTCAAAGCACTTTGTAACAATAATACTAATGAGAAGATGATTGCTTTAGCACCCATATAGTGCTTTGTGCTTTGGAAGGCACTCCTTGCACTAACCAGTCCCACAATATGACTGGACTTGGTATGTATCACCAGCCCTTAGTTTATTACTTTCTTCCAAGAGCACAGAAATGTATTAGGGCCCCTCATGACATGCCTCAAAACTTCTGCATGGCTAAATGTACAACCAACAGCTTGCCCAGGAATGGAGAAGGATTCATCCTTCACTTTTTTTCTTTTTCTTTTTCTTTGCTTTTTTAAAATTGTTGCACACCTTTAACTGAAGATGAAGTATTAATCCCGTTCAGAAAGAAACTAGGGGACATCGGTCTTAGTCACATGAGGGGAACATGGTCTTAAATGCTAGGATGTATTGGAATTACCTACTCATAGGAATGAAAGCACATGAATATTTTAGGTTTTGTGGTGGGGTGAGGAGCAATGAGAAGGTCATTCAAAACACCAAAGGACACCCACAAAGCCAGGAAATTGCAATAGCCTCGCGCTTCATTAGCAGGTTGCCCAAAGACCTCAGTTTTTTTCTTCTCTTCTAGGAGCCAATGGTCTGGCTAACCCTAGGGATTTTTTGGTGCCTGTTGCATGGTATGAGGATCGACAAGTGCCAGGGGGCTACACAGTGATCAGCAAGTACCAGGGCAAGCTGTTTGCAGCCCAGCAGGTAAAGACCTGAGGAAGGACATGTAACACCAAAGTGCAGTGACTGGCAGATTGTGAAGCAGGATACACAGCTCCGCTGGTGTGGGTAGTCTCACTCTTCTCCTGGCCTGCTGCTGGTGAAGCTAGTACTCGCAGCACTGAGCCCTTGCCTCGTGGGCTCATTTATCTTCCCTGCTTTGACTCCTCAGCATGGAAAATATACTTGCAAAAGCTTGACTGACCCAGAAGCTTGCTGAAAGTATTTGCTGCCCACTTTCCACATCTTTGTAGTGGCAGAGTAGAGTATCTGGGGCTGCTGGGAAAACCCAAGGTTTCATTGCTAGAGACAGCCTTGTAGTCAGTCTTGCTCATGTGCAGTATGTACAGTCAGCACCCTTGGAGCCTAAACCTGCTCCCCATCTCTAGAGGGGAGACTGAGGCTCAGTGAGTGGAAAATCATGGTGAGGTAAACTGTGTCCTCACAGTGCTGGGCTACAGCTCATAACCAGCTCCATGCTCAAGGTAGTCAGTGTGCTTCTTACCAGCACTAAGCCAGTTTTTAATTTGAAAAAGGGAAGTGCCCTATATACATGGTACATGTTGGAGAGGCATGTATGGTAATCTTCTGTCTCTGTTCTTATTGCTTTGATAGGATTTTTCCCCCTTCAATGTTGTAGCCTGGCATGGGAACTACACACCATACAAATACAACCTGGATAACTTTATGGTCATTAATGCTGTTGCGTTTGACCATGCGGTAAGTTCTGGAGCTATACAAAGCAAGGCAGTGCCTTGTGGATGCCAGAGGATCAAAACTCACCCGAAGCTCCTATGGCTCATCACCTGTTAAAAAGTGTATTGTTCTGTAAGAAACTGTGTGGAATCCCTTGAGCAGTTTCTCTGAGCTCAGACTGAGTTCTTGTGGGTTAATACATCCTCCTAAATAGACATAACTGGAGATGAAACAGTTTACTAAACAGATTTATGCAGCTTGACACAGAATTCCTGTGCCCTCAAGGAGGCTGAATGCTGAAGCCAACAAGGGCTGAATACTGAAGCCAACATACACTGAGCAACTCAGATGTCTCTGAGGTCTCAGTTTCCCTGAGACTTTTTGCTTTAAATTCTTGTCTTGATTTATCTCTTACAACTGTACAAATTCCTTCCCCTGGTTCCTGTGAGACCAGGACTGGAACAATGTTTGAAGAGCTGGCGGCTTTCAGCGCAGTAATTTCTAGATCTCATGAAAAATAACAAAAGCCAAAATCAATGTGAGCAACTCTCCTAATGAGGAAAGCAGCCCAGTAAGAGATGTGCCCACAGCTACGTGATCTCTTGGCATTGCTTCTGCAAGGGGATGTGCAAGGAGACTGTACCATTTCTAGTGAGACAATCAACAGAAAGTGTTGTTCAAACTCCAGAAAAGCCTGCCAGGAGAAGGACTGTTTGGGGATCAAAGCCCATAAAAACAGTTTACTGGACAATAGACCTCAAAAATCCTTGAAGCAAGTCACAATTTCTCTGTACTTTCTTCACTCTTTTTGTAAACTAACCTGGACTACTAGCCTAATTCCTAATATTGGATATTTGTGCTCTCTGTAATAAGCTAAGAAAGAGGTATCACCTCAGACAAATGCTGGAGACACTGCAATACCTCACTCTCAAGTTCCAGGAAAGTCATATTTGCTTTCTCTCTCAGCTTCCTTCTCTGCTCAAGGGGGAAGTAATTTTGACTCTTTCAGAGAAGAACAGAGGGAAAGCAAACTAACTTGAGACTCTCAGAATGAAAAAAGTAGAGAAAGGGCAAGGATTATTATTGCTGCACCTGGTTAACTTCTCTAAACCCTGACAGTAGCCTCCTCCACCAGCAATATCCAGATCTGAAACAGGTGCCTAGCCCATCTGAAGATCCAACGGTCACCACTTCCTCACAGATGCCTGGACCGGGCAGCCTTCCCAGCAGAGCTCCGGGGCACAGGAATGCCAGACTCCTGGCCAGTGCTGCTCTCCAGGCTGCATCTGTGCAGAAATCACGTCAGAAATGTCAAGGTATACAGGACTGGATCTCTGGAGTCCAGGCCAACAACTTGGAGGAGGATCAACCAGAGCTGGTTACTCAGGGCAGTGTCCAGATGGCTTATGAGTATCTTTGAGCATGGAGACTCAACAATGTCCATGGGCAACCTGTTCCAATGTTTGACCACCTCACAGTAAAACATGTTTTCTTGTCTTTAAACAGAATTTCTTTTGCTCTACTTGGTCTCCATTGCCTCTTGTCCTGACAGAGCTGGCACAGAGAGATCTTTCTACCATTTATACCTCCTCTTCTCCTGTCTGTCAGTCTCACTCTCTTCCAAGTGGCCTCTCAAGTGTAGGAAGGAGAGAAGAGATACACAGTTGATGTAGCATCCTCTTGGGGCAAGGAGGAGGAAGCAATTCAGGAAACAGGCTAGCCCCTCAACTTGTTACGTGTCCTTGACTCTGCAGGAGTCAAGGCCAAGTGCAGGGAAGACTCTTTGAGGGCAGCCAAAGGAAAGCCCAACCAGTCTCATCTCTTGCCCCCATGTTCTGCATTGTATTGAGAAACTGAGTGGTCTTGCACATGGTCACAGATCTCACCCACACCATCAGATGCAGGGCATAAATGTGTCTTGGCAAAGAGAGGCTGCAGTATTCAGGTTTACCAGCAGGATAACCTGAGCTTTTCTCTGTTTCACTTTAGTCTTTGTTTGTTTGTTTGTTTGTTTTTCAGGATCCTTCTATTTTCACTGTCCTAACAGCCAAGTCTACCCGTCCTGGAGTGGCCCTTGCTGATTTTGTCATATTCCCCCCTCGATGGGGGGTAGCTAACAACACCTTCCGACCTCCCTACTACCACAGTAAGTTTGCTGTTTATTGCCTTTGCTTGAGTACAGGCTTGCAGAAAAATAAGGCGCTTTTTTTTTTTTATGAGATTGAACAGGGAAGAAGTTGCTTGTTGCCCTTGGCGCAGTTAAACTCGGTTTCTTGGAGTCAGTGAGTCCTCCTTGGAAAAGGAACAAAACTAAAGTCATTCCTATTTACAGCATCTTAGGAAAACTGAGAGGTGATGGGCTGTTTGTGATTGCATAGATGAATGTGTCTCTACTCAAGGGGCTCCCACAGAGATCAAATGCATATTGAACTCTGCATTGCACAGACAGGTTAGAAATTGTCCTGTCATCCAGCCATAAATTTCTTCGTATCCCACTAGAATAGTATAAAGAACAGAAGAAAGGAAAACACTACATCACAGGTGGAGAGAAGGACAGAGAGCTAGAGAGATGCCCAAGGGCACTCACAGGGTGAAACCAGTTACAACAAAGGAATGAACTGGGTCTCCTGAGTCCTTCTCCCATTGTCACCATGTGCACTTCAGCACACTCAGTCATGGTTTCTCAAGCTGTTTTAGCTTTTCCCACAGGGTTAATATATATATAGCATTGAAGTTCCAAAAATTTCCCAAGCTGTTTTCTTACTAACCAGCCTCTTCTTCCTAAGCAATATTATGAGTCATACAACACATCTTTACCATGGTAAGCACCCTGGTAATGAAGCTCTTACAGTCTACTCCTTGTTCTGAGTGCTCCAAGCACAGTACTTGAGCGAGTTCAATGAAAAAAATCTATAACAACTCAGTCTTGCATGAGATGCTGAGAGTTTAGGATGAAAATTAATGATTGTTTGCATATATAGAGAGAGCAACTGTGCTTTGAGCTAAATTAGTTTTGTTGTTAAATATTTCAGACCCTGAACTGTACTTAACGAAAACTGAACTAATGGTTAAAAATGGCTATATTTAACATAGCTACAGAAGCATGTCCCAGTTTTGAAAAAAAAAAAAATGACCACTAAGCAAAAAGTTGCCATATTGTTTAATCACATGAGGTCTACCAAGACTGAAAGATTGTTAAAGTGTTTCCTCTATAAGGAGTATAATTTAATAAGAACAGGATGATTAGATTTAACCATCCTTAGCCAACTTAGTGGTATATGAAACCATTGGTTTCAATGGGTCTACTTTTAGTATTTTTCCTCAGGGAAGGACCTAATTTGGCTCCCTGTCATTGGACATACAGCAGCTCTTAAGAACTAGATAGATAATGAGTGAATCTAAATCATAAGATATTGAAGTGCCTGGCTGAGCTAGAGGTAGTAGAAAAATATGGAGCAAAACAATTTTGCGCCTAGGACTTGGGGCAGCAGACCAAGCTGTCGTGGTAGCCTGCTGGCTACGCTGCAGCCTTTCACTTCTCCATTTTGTGCCCCAGGGACAGTAACACAGAGATAATTACACCATCCAGAGATAATTATACCTGCCTTTCCAGGGCCTTCAGAATTCACACAAAAAACTGTAAATATCCAGTCAGATTTTAGGCAGTCTAAATGTTTTAATACTTACATAGCTCCAAGTAATAGAAAAAGCACAGATCTATCAATAGCAGTGCATGTCTTCACTAGGGAGCTCCTGGTTTCTGAATGCAGATAATTAAGAGTGGATTAAAACCTGTATGGAGCTGCTTATAGGGTCACTGATACCTTCTCTTGTGTTACACTGCTTAGAAGCCATCCCTCCATATATTGCCCACTTCAGACACTGTGAGTTACAAGGAGCTCATGGTCCAGCTGCAGTGCTTCAAACTGTGCTGCATTGCGACTTCTCTTTGCCTGCTCCCACAGGGAACTGCATGAGTGAGTTCATGGGGCTCATCAGAGGCCACTATGAAGCAAAGGAAGAAGGCTTCCAGCCTGGAGGGGCCAGCTTGCACAGCATGATGACTCCTCATGGGCCAGACGCTGACTGCTTTGAGAAGGCAAGCAAAGCAAAGCTGGAGCCTGAGAGGGTTGCAGAAGGGACTATGGTAAGAATTCAAGGAAAACAGCAAGGTTTTGTATGCAGCACTCTATTCTGCCACTGCGGGACTCTCAAAGAATGGTGTAGCTTCTTGCTGGCAAGTTGGGCAAGTACTTGGATCAAACTGTTGCAGTATTCACATCCCTTACTGATCAGCACTGTTCAGTATCCTTGGAGATATGAGACACCAGGCAGCTTTGATCATCTACCTATATAAATTGATGCCTGAGAAGGGAGCCAGGATTTTCCATGCTAATAAAGTTATTTTTTGCCTTAGCCTATAGAGACAATGTGAAACACCTAACTGTCCTCTTCTTCCTAGCCCCTAAAATGTCATAATGATGATCATGAGCTGGCCAGGTTACAGAGCTCTTGGAACAACATGGCTTTACTAGATGTGGAGGGAATCCAAAGTCACGTCAGAGACCTAATTGATAACAGTATTGCAGTGCCAGCTCGCAAGAGCTTTCACAGTCTTTGCTGGTAGTTACTTTCTCCCCCAGGGTTGAGCCGGTTAGAGAAAGAGCCACCTTGCCTAAATTCAAACTCTCAATATCTTCTGCCCTGATAAATCTTCCTTTTCCCAACAGGCCTTCATGTTTGAATCTTCCTTCAGTATGGCTGTTACCAAATGGGGCCTCAAGACCTGCAACCGCCTAGATAAAAACTACTACAAGTGCTGGGAACTCCTGAAAAGCCATTTCAATCCTAATTGCAAGTAAATAAATTGTTGCTTGCAAGACATGAATGAAGGTGGGAAGTCCAATACACTTAAATGTGCTTGGTAATCGACTCAGGCAATAGAGTGCTCCAGTACAGAATGGTAATTCCAGCAGCCACTGAGTCACTAAAAAGATCATGCCTATGTAACTTGAAGTGTGGTAAAAAACACCACTCTTCTTAGTTTTCATGTATCTAATTAAAGCTTTCCTTGTGCCACACTGAAGCTGAAATACTTGTATGGCTCTCACCATGCCAAGCTGTGCTGAATACTGTACCTTGTGTGACTGTGACCACCCCATTTCACAGGGGTCTCCTGGAAATACAATGTGAGGTGTCTTCCACAGGGTGGTAGCTAGGGCTCAACAAAGGGTTGTGCTGTTTGTAAGGGAAGAGCTTTCAGAATAAGAGCTGCAAACTGTGTCTTCCATCAGAGCAGGGCATTTAAAACTGCTTTTCTGTGGGTGGTTGCCAAGAAAAGCCCTTATTGTCACAAGAGTATCCTGCAAATTGGAAGAGATTGGAGAGTCCTAAGTGTTTCACTTCTAATTGAGGGAATATTTTATTTTCAATCTCATCTTTTTTGTAGACATCTTTCTACACCAGCCTATTTATCAGCACTTGGCAATTTTCCTCCCCAGTTATATATTAATTTGCACTTTAGTGAATGTGAAAGTGCTTGGCTGGGCAGCCTAAGTATTTGTTCCTGCAAACATTCCTGGAAGAAAAGTTAAGTGCAGGCAACTTTATGAAATACCTCAAAAAACTCTGGAATATTCAAGCCACCTACTCTTCCTATACAACGATTTCAGGAACAGGAACTATCCTGTTCCACAGGGCAGATGCAGAAAGTGAAGCCCCTGGAATCCCAACCCTCAGGCCTGTGCATGAGCCATGAACCCACCTTGTTGTCATGTCAAAAGCAGAATTTGGAAGGCTCAAGTTTAGTAAGGCAACAAGGTAGTAAATGTTGCTGTCAAGACATCTATCTCATTTGTGTCTAGTTGGCTTACAACACACTCATCATCTCCAGTGTAGATCTGATTTCTTCTGCGTCTGTTGAGACTAAAGAGAAGTTTGGATAACAGTCTGAACTGGGTAAGTTTGGTGTCATCAGGATGAACGCTTCTCACTCCTGAAGATCTTACTCCTATCTACCATAAAGGGAGAAAGTCAGACACATCACACACATCCATTAATGGATCTGCAACAGATTCTTGAGGGAAAAAAAGCACCAGCTTGAGCTAAGTATTACATTATAAAATCCACAGGGAGATGTTTACTTTAAAATAACCAGCTTGGAAGATGATATTCAGGAGAAAAAAATTGACAGAGAAGTTGATTTTATCAGAGTGATCCAGGGATAAATGCTTTACAGGCCTAGGGGAAAGTTTGATTTCAGTTTGGGATGTAAACTATCATCCAGTGATCTGCATGCTTGAGTTTCTCTTGCCATAGACTCATCGCTGAAGTAGACACGAGTTGTAATACATCAGTCAAGGGTAATTACTGCAGGGCACAATTACACTTTTGTTTTCACCCCCTACTTCCAAATAGAAAAAATCCTTCATTCCTCTAAGGACGCCATCCTGCTGCCTCAAGCCACCACCTCCCCCTACAAGAGTGCGATAGGCTCCTTCCGAAGAACAGCTCTGAGAGTCCTGCACTAACGGCAAGAGCAGGCAGCCTTTCTCCAGGCACCACGCTCAGGCCTGCGGGCACTGCAGTAGCACGAGCTGCTCTGATGTGCAAGGGCAGAGCTGCAGCAGGTGCAGTGAGCCCTCCCACAGCCGAGGCGCTCCGCGCATCCACAACCCAGCCTGAACTATCCCTTCAACCGCCCTGAAACAAACAGAGCTGCGAGGGAGAACTTAGGTGTGTGGCAACTCGAGTTCCAATTAGCTAAGGAAATGGGTCCTGGGAGATCAAATTAGTTTGTGGCAGCAGGAAGATAGTTAATTTAGCATGCTCAGACAGCAATTATTTCTTTCCCTAAATACCAATTTCTCCATGCATTGCTGCTCCTCTCTCTCTGCATTGACTCACAGACGTATCTTGCAATATCATTTGCGACAGGCTTTTAGAAGCAGTTCTGCAAAGACAATAATCTGAGTTTGTTTTAGTTCAGCTAGCAGAACAAATTGCAGGTAGGCCTAAACGGGCTGCTGAGAACACATACGGAAATGCAAATACAGGTCACAGCCTCGAGAAGCTGCTGTACACAGAATTAGTGTGGAGCCCCCCACAGCCTAAGTATTTCATGACTCAACCAGGAAAAGGGAAAACTGCAAGTTTATTAATTCACTTTCATCAAGGAGGACTTCAAGTCTCCCACCCTTACACTCCAAAAAAGGCCCTTACCAGAGCTGTTTTTGCTGACTTCACTGCTGGAAACATGGGCTGCTTTCTCCGCACAGAGTGAAGTGTTCAAAACTGCGGCTTGACCCTGACCAGTTTGCAAAGAATCCTCCTCTTCACAATGTCTGTTTTGCTCCTGGGATCACAATGGCACCTAGAGGTTGAGTGAGAATTCAACTCTAAGTGAAAATCTTTCCTTCAAACTCAGGAGTCTCCTCCTTTGGAGATCTCCAAAGATCTTCGCCTGGGTGTGACCCTGTGCCACATGTTCTAGGTGTTCCTGCTGGAGCAGGGGGGTTGGACTAGATGATCTCTAGAGGTCCCTTCCAACCTCAACCGTTCTGTGATTCTGTGAAACTCAAGGCTCACATTTTTTTTGTCAATAATGATTCCAAAATCCTCCTACACCAGTTATCCTGGTGTAGAAATGACTTGTGTTCTTACAGAAAATTAGCAGAGAAAACACCTTTGCAGACACAAGTTCAGGTGTGCATTTATTTAATCATGCCCCATTCCCATAGGAAAAAATAGAATTCCGTTATGGAATCCATGTGTAAACAAAAAGCCTTATCTTTTTACTTTCTGTTCTGTCCTCACAGGAATCAGAAGAATAGTGGAAGTGCTACTAATCAGATATAAAAGACAATGTGGTACCAAATTCGATAGTGTAATTTTATCCTGAAGTCTACTGCAATAAAATACAAGCCCAAATCTTATGTTTGTTTTTTAAGGAAAAAATTACCACATTGGAAGCTCTCAGGCACCTAAAGAGTTGCTCAAAACTGACCACAGAGGTTCCCTATTATTTGATATGGGCAAGCTGCACAGTCAAACCAGAATCAGCCTTGTGCTCACTGAATGTTTTAGCCAGCTACTAAGTGCAAACAGCAGCTTGAGCTGTTCTTCGTTAGCAGCAACTTCCACAGTGTAAAAGGAGTCTCTCTATATAGACACAAAGCAATAAACTGATGAGTTCTGAACACCCTCTACATATCTTCATTACATATCAATATTCTGTACTGTTTCACTTCCTGTAACTGTTAAAGATACAAGACAACAAAGGGGTAATTAAGTTTTATTCTTAGGAAGGAGAAATGTCAATGTACATACATCTTATTAATTTTATTTGTGTCCCAACAGCAGCACTGCTGGATTGCAGCACTTCCAGGAACTCAGAAAAGACTGAGTGGATGCTTGCCTTTACCTTCTTGGTAAAGCTTCTCTCTGCGATCCTGTGGAAAAAAAACAAAAATGCTTATCATTACTCTACTAAAGAAGACATTTCAATCATTCTAGAATGAGAGAAAGGCAATTCTAGTTTGTCAGCATTGAATAGGGGAAGATGGAACCACAAAAGCACAGATCCTGATAGCCACTGTGGTTAAAAAGTAAAATAAAACAAAACAAATAGTGAGATAGATAGCTTCACCTATCAAATAGAAAAATGGTGCTCAAATTGTTCTCTTTGCATACTCATCTATTCTCACAGGCCAAAGAGGTTCAAATCCCATGATGTGTCTTTCACCAAACCGGCCATAACTACTTGATTTACATGGCATTTCTACCTCCTCTTTCTAGGTGAGTACCTCACAGTATAAGAAGTTTTTTCACAATAAAATCTTTTATAGCTTGCCTAAATGTTCCTTTGCTTGCATTCACCCCACTTGTATCTCACTCTGAAATCATGTGCCATTCTTCTGAGAGGTAGAGAGACAGTATTTAAAACTCGTAGACATTGTCAAGATCCTTTTTGCTGGACAAAACAAAAACAAAAACAGAAAAAAAAATCTACTTAAGATCTTAAATCTAAGCAATTTAAATTTATTTTCTCCTTTCCCAGGCCATTCAACATTCCTATTAGAAAAAGGAATGTAATAACTACCTTGCTTTATATAAAAGTGAAAAACTGAAATTCCCTGGACAATCATTAAGAGAACTGGAATGAGGAAAAGGAAGCATCCTGGAGTCTGTGTCAAATACTTTAGCTTACATATTTCCAGGCAAGTATGTCTAAAATTCACTTTCAATCATCAAGTTTTATCTTCACACATTTATATGCTAAGCCACTCAAGTGTCAAACAAACAGCATGACAGAACACTGTTAGAGATGCTGTTTTAAAGATACTTATACCAACATGTTAAGTTTCTTAAAACCTTTATTTTCAGTTTATCCTAGAAAACAGTATTCCTTAAAATATTTTGTAAATTTTAACTGAAGTTTGTACTTCCTGTTCTATGATTTGACCTAAAGAACAAAGTTACTTTTTTTTTGCAAGACAGAGAAATAAAACTACAAATTAAGTAGCAAAAACAGCTACTAGCTGCTGCCTGCCAGTCAGCTGATACTTTCTCCTAAACATGTTTAAGCATTTTAAGAATGATCTCCCAGCATTTCGACTATGACACCCACATACCAGGAGTTGGGAGAAAAGTGACCCAAACCTTCTGAAAGCCTAAAAACCCAAGCAAAATCAGTGTTGGGGTGAATACTCCTCCTTGGACCCCTAAAACTGGGGAATGGTCACGAAGACTGCCCTGACCAGCCCGTCACCCGTCAGCTCTGTAGTTACTAGAGGCTACTGCGTGTCAACAGCTGGAAGCGGCAGCCTGCACCGGGGAGAAGAGCAGCTCAGTGCAGCCCCACACCCTGCTGGCTGGTGTGCACTGGCTTGTGCGAGGGCTCCAAGAACGGATGCGGATGGGTTGTATGCATGGATCCGAGGCAGGCCCCCGGCACGGCGGCGCTCAGCATCCGGCCGCAGGGCCTCGAGCGCAGTGCCAGCCACCAGCCTGGCTCCCTCGTGCCCTGCAGGGACAAGGCTCCCTCAGGGCCATCGCGGGCCCCCTGCCCATCGCCCCGCGGCGCACTCACCCTGTCGAACTTGAAAACGAACATCCAGAACAAGATGGGCCCCAGGGCGTACACGGCGCCCAGGAAGGAGGTCTTGCCCGTAGGGCGGGAGGTGGGATAAACGTTTTGCGTCCTGGCGTAGACCCAGCGGAGCAGCGCCGGGTCCTCCTGCGGGCGACAGGAAAGCAGCCGTGAGCGCCCGGCCCCGCCGCCGCCAAGGTCGCCGCGAGGGCGATACTCACGATAACGGCGGGCCGCCGCGGGTCGTGCAGCTGCAGCTGGTACTGCCGCTTGAGGCGGGCGCGGATGGCCAGCCGCTCCGCCTCGGCGCGCCGCTTCTCCGGCGACGCCTCGAACGTGGCCGAGTCGAGCTCGGAGGGCAGCGAGACGAAACGGTTGGGCCGGTACCGCTCGGCCGCCGACTCGCCCTCCGCCATCTTGCGCGCGTCACCTCCGCGCGCGGCGGCGGCTGTGGCGGCGTCTCGCCCCCTCCCCGCGCGCTGCCTGGCGGAGGGAGACGGCGCGTGGTGCCGGTCTCCATGGCAGTGGGCTGCGTGGGCGGAGTGGTCGGGGCTGCAGAGCGGCGGTGAGCGAGCACGCGAGGGAGGGAGGGAGTGCGAGAGGTGGAAGGCGACGGGCGGAAGTGGTAAAAAGCAGGCAGGGCCGAGGAAAAGATAAAGCGGAGGGAGGAGAGAGGAGAGGAGAGGAGAGGAGGGGGGAAACCGT
>JAWLRI010000031.1:6354047-6394218 GCA_034781795.1 Crypturellus tataupa
CCGGGCCCGGTGCCGCCTGTCGCGACTCGGCCCCCGGGCCGAGGGGCTGCGGGTGCCCGCGCGGCTGGCGGCTCGGGGGCGGGGGAGCCCTGAGGCGGCCGTTGTCGGCGGCCGTTAGCGGACAGGGCCGGCAGGGTCTCCCGCTTCACGCCGTCCCGGGGAGCTGCGGGCGGCAGGTGCTGCCACCCCCTCATTTCGGCTCCCTTGGGCGGCAGCCGGGAGGGGTTTGACAGTGAGTCGCTTTCTCTGCTCTCGTTTCATGCCTCATTGGTGAGGAACTGGACAGTTCCCGACACACTACTCCCAGCCTGGCAAAGTTTGTTCTCAGAGGCACTTAGGTGACTGCTTTCTGCAGTGAGGAAGGAGAGCTGCAGGCATGAGGTGGGATTTTCCAAAGCCACGAGCTACCCAGCTCCATCCGCACCGACTTTGTGGTGACCCACAGGAACGTCCCCCATTTCAGCATACTCAATACAGCCTCGTGAGAAACTTGGGATGGCGGTGGGGAGACAGCTGTGAGTGCAGCTTCTAGGTCTGCTATGTCTCCTAGCCACGTCAAACCTGCACGTACTTCCATGCTCAGAGCTCCTGTGGGAGCTGAGCTCTCATTGATATGTTGGACAACACCTCCAGCTCCTTCAGAAAGAATCCTGCGGGAATTAGAAACATGCAGAGCCTATCATGGAGATAGGAGCACAAAGATTAGCAAAGAACGGGAATTTCTTGCTTTCCTCTTGCTCTTCGAATCCAGCGCAGGCTGGTACAGATGTAATCCATTTCTACCATGATAGCTCTTTGCGGGGCTCACATGAACTGACTTTTAGCAGACAGGTGTTCGTCAGAGGCAACTTGATGCTTTGCTGACAACAGCCTCAGCAAGTTGAACTGACCGTGTCCTCCAGCCCCAAAAAAGGGACTTCTATGGCAGAGCTGAGCTTTGTGCTGGGATTTTTGTTGTGTGCTCAAACACAAATTTGGACATTCACAGCAGTACACTATGTACGTTTGAGCAAAATACTTGATTCTCATTACATAAAAGTTCTATCACAAGCAGGTTGAAAGTTGCATAATCTCCCTGCCATTGATTTTTGTCTTCAAATCATCTCTTTGAGCAAGGCCAAGCTGCTTAGATATGCTGACAGATAACCTTCAAAATTATCTTGTGGTGACTCACCACTCCGAGAAACCTTATTGACAGGTTCACAAATCAATGCCTGCTGATTAATACATGGTAAAGAAAGAAAAGCTCTGTCCTGTAGGTTTTGGCTTTAGGAAGTTTATGTTTTGGCAGTGTTATGAGTTTTTTGTTCTGCAGAGATATAAAAGCTATATGCAAATTGTCTTTCCCTTTCTGAAATAAAACTTGCCCGTTTTCCTTCTGCTATATACAGAAAGAAGCAGTGATAGTAGTTATGTTGATAGGAACCAAATAAGGTTATGGCTGAATATGTATCTTTATGGTGTCATTTATACGAGGGTGACTGTGCAGACTCAGGTAATGTTGGATGAGGGATTACAGTTTGCTTCTAAGCACACACAAAATAATATTGCTGACTTTATTTAAGAGGCTGTATTTTGACACCACAGTAATAGAGCAGAAGCTTGCCTCATATCATATGATTTCACTCCTTTATTTTTTTTTCACCTGAGCACTTGGAAAATAGATGATCTCCTCCTGGTCTGAGCAGCTAATTAGGAGTTGAGCTTTGGGACTTGCTTCCAACAGGAAGAAATACGAGTTGGTGTTTCTTCAGTTTCTGTATCCTGAGCATATCAGCACAGCAGGATGTACGTTTCCCTCTCTCAAGTACAAGCCTGCAGTGCTCCCAGACACTTGCTCTCAGGTTCTTCACAGTGTTTCTGTGGCTTTTCCACCTTCATTTTCTTCACAAACACATAGCCCCAAATCCAAGTGGGAATTTCACCTGTTTCATTGGCAGACACCTCCCAAGGAGGTATTTCACACATGCCCCGTTCTGTTGTTTCCTGGCGCTTTCAGCATAGCCATCGCTTTAGAAAGTGGTTTCTACTATATGACCAAATTTACTCCCTTAATTTCCCATTTCATTTCATAACAGGACTATTTAATAAGCAACACGATCATCTCTCTCCATAACTGCCCTGTATCCTGGCAGCTACTGAGACACTTCAGAAGCACAGTATGTGTAGCAGCAGCCTTGCCAGGCGGCATTCCTGTGGTACTCTTCATCTCTGAGGCTTCCTAAACACTTTGCAGCCTGTGCTGCTCTGCCAGTGCAATTCTTTCACCAGCATTTAACAGCTGTTCCTCTCTGCTCAGTGTTGTTTCTGAGTAACTAGGCCCTCACAGTCTTGAAAGAGTGGCAATCCTGACAGGAATGGATGTGTAGGCTACAGCTAGGAAAGAAATTTAGCATACTGGAAGGGATAGCTCCTCCTGTGGGAATTTGTAGGTGTTTCCCCCTGCCACAAACTTCTGCTGCATCACAGAGTAGAAACTTCTGTCTGCAGATCTGCCAAAGGACTCCAGAACAACCAAACACTTTTCCTCCAGTCTGTTGGCTCTGTCGGGCTGCAATAGTGTGGAGCGGTTCCTGTGGACAAGAGCAAAGATGATCTTGCGATGAAGTCACTTGGCAAAGGCAGTGAGTTGAGTTCCCAGCTTTATTGCAGACATTATGTGATCTTATCACATAGGCTGGGTGCAAGCTGTGCCTTCTCCCTCTCTCCAGAGCCCCCAGCTGTGACTTTGCATGCCTGGCATGCAAACAGTGCTGAATTAATTCTACTGGGAGAAAAACAGAAGGTGAAAAGCTACATTTCCATTAACAGTGTGATGTGCTGTATTAGAAAATCGAACAACCAGCCACTATGCTGAAAACACTTTTGCATTTCATCTGTAATCACTACTCATCCTCCCTTCCAAAGGATCAAGTTGCCTACAAGGAGCCTTTTTTTGAGAGAGGTCACTTATTTTATGGGGTAAGAAAATAACTAAATCACTTCCAGAGATGCACATTGTCTGACTTGAAGCCTCTGCATTGCAATTTGTCATAGTCATTCCTTCTGTTGTGATGCTGTGCATTTTCTGTGCTTGAGAGCAGACATGTCTCTACCTTTCAAATATCAGCTTTACCTTCAGCAAAAGCCCAAATTAGCAATGGTAAGGGTCTAAAACTTACATGACACCGTGCAAGACAACAAGGACATGCTGCAGTGAAAGCCCCTAAGAGAAATCAGAGACACCTTTTTTTTGGGGGGGGGGGGTTGTTTGTTTGGTTTTGTTTGATTGGGTTTTGGTGGTTTTTTTGTTTGTGTGATTTTGTTTTTCTTGGCTGATAGGAACTGCTCTGTGTAGTGGAAGCTGCTGCAGAAACAGACCAGACTAACCAGTCCCTGAGCAGAAAAGCTGTCTTAGTCATTCTGTTTTACCCGGTGGTAGACTCAAAATATAGCCTGGCTGTTACTGCAAACTGTTTTTGAAAAAATGCATTTTGCAAGAGAGAACAAGGCCTGTTTTATCCAGTAGGACAGTGTGTGTGTGTGTTGAGGTGGGGGGGGCGGAGGGGGGAGGGGTCTGTCCTTATCCACATTGCTCAGACATTGCTCAGACTACTGCTGCTTTAAGCCTTTTTAAAACATTAATTATTTCAGCTGGGTGCCTAGTACCTTTCTCTAAGTAAAATAAATATAACTCTACCTCTCAGAGTTGCAGAGAAAACCCTGAAAATATGATCCCAGGGCAGTGTGAGTGAAGGCTTGGCTTCGCATTGCATCCAGTCTAAATTGAACTGTGCTTCTGCTGTTCCACTGTCCTGGATTGCATTTCGATAGCAATGGATAGCAAGTGCACATCTGCAGAATGAGTTCTGCTTCATCCACTGAAAAACTAGTCTTCTGGGATTTTCTTTTTAGAGGCCTTTCTAGTGACTCATCAAAATAACGCAAATTCCTATACAGCTACATGCTCAGTTAAGCCCATCTAGTAGAGTTCCTGGCTCCTCTCTGTAAGAACAAGCTGATCCTAAGGACAACTAACCTTTGCTCATGGTGGGTTTTTGGCCAGATCGTAAAATTCACTTAGCTCTCCCCTTGGCTGAACAGTAGCTTATGTTGACCTAAGACAAGCAGCAGGAATGTACACTGGTGGGAGCTGGGGCGTAGTCTTGAATGAGAATTAGTTGATCCTAAAGAACATGCTGGTGGGCTCAAGCATCGAGAATTAAAAGTCAAGACCCAAAGTACCTTCTTTTTTCTCGTTTTTATCAGAACTGCTGACTACTGAATGTTTGAGGCTGGCAGTATTGAACCAGTCTGAGAATTTGCATATGAAAATGCCTTTGAAGGCATCCTCGAAGGCATTATCTGTTTTCTTTGTGATCAGACATACCTAAATTGAGTGAATCATTCGCAAAAATTAATCTTTGTCTGGTGAACACCAGTCCAAAACACACCTGAATTCTGAGATTGTTCATATCCAAATTAGAAATTTGAAATCAGAGATACTACCATGACAGGCTCTTCTGTTGAAGCTGCACATACCTTTCAGCTTGAGTTTAAGCAACCCAAGATAATGCTAATTTTAGTCCTGTGCGATTTTATTAGGAATTTTTCTATCATGTTCCAAAATATACATAGATTGTTTATTCAACAACATATACAGAAGTCCTGTGCTTACAGAAGCTTGGTGGCTTCTGTAAGTACAGGTGGCTTGGTGTTTGAAGTAAATGAAAAGAAAATTAAATCAGCCCACAGACCTGAGCACCTATCTGCAGGATGACTGTACATGACGCTTGCTGAGGAGACAGTATAAATCCATTGCTATCTCCAAAAATACTTATGTCTGTCAAACTTATGCTGAGTGCCATTGGCTGCCCCATCTGCCTTAGTTGTCAGATGGGGTCAAAATGTTGCTGGGCCCTGTTTTGAATTCTCACTGATGTTTTTCAAAGAAAGCCGGATGAAAAATGGTGCAGAAACTGGCAAGATCACTCCTGTCACAGGCAGGATACTGAACAAAGTCCCTTGCTTCTAATTCCTACCAGTAATGGCCAAGAAGGGTCATTTGGTTCCTGCTCCAGTTCCATAGGGATGGATTAGTTCTGATTATGTGTATATATCCCACCTTGAGGAGAGTCAGTATTAGCCATCCCCTTGCACAAATAAATCCATGATAAAATCGTACTTGTAATTCAAGGCGAGTAGTGTAAAAGGGATTAGGATGCAGCTTGTCTAGGCTCAGATCAAGTGTCTGTAATTGCAGTATATAGCTATATTAATAAATTGTCCAGATAAATGTAATTCATTCTGTGGTAGGAACTGAAGTCTCTAGTATCTTTATCTTACAATTGTTCAATGAAAAGCTGGCAGATAAAGGAAGGAGTTAACATGGTTAGGGAAGTTATGAATAGTTCAATTGTTATTACAGCCAACAGGCCACTCATAAATGTATATCAAATGTTGAGCTCAGCAGGAGTTAGCTACAAAACTAGGACACTTAATGAGTCATAAAGTGTCACGAATAATGAGAAATGGCATTAAACAAACCATTTCTGCCTCTCCTGGGCTCATCCGGAGATGGTGACAAGAATCCTTCTGCTGTCTCAGCTCTTCCTGCTGAAATAAATTTTTTCATTTACGGTGAATTATAGCACTGGCTGAGTTGCCCAGGCCAGGGAGCTGGTGCTGCTGGAGAAGCTCGGGTAGAAGAACAAGAAGCTGCCAGTGAACATCTCTTCTCTGCTCATCTGCAGAGCGTTGACTGTAGTTCTTCCTAATGTAGCTGATTTCCTTAGCTCTCCCTCTGTTTCCAGCTCCTTCTAGGAAAGATTATTAATAATCATGTAATGCTGAGGGAGAACTAGAGTGGGAGAAGAAGAGATCTTAGAACGAGGCATCCTGACAATTGAAAAGCTGAATGCCTGAGTGTGAGTCATGGTACTGACTGTGACTGTGTCTGTGCGGGGGTGTGTAATCAGTCAAAGGGACCTATAGCAGTCAGGACCCAAAGCACACCAAGAAGCCCTCTCCACCTTGAGCAGCCACATCTGGGCCCTGTACTTAGCAGCCAAGAGCTGCTTTTAAGCATAGACCCTTTGCCTTGACGCTTGCCTGAGCTGCGCTGTGTTGTTGCTAGTCTTGGACCTTGCTGATTTGGCTTTCCAGCTTGACCTCCCATCTGCCTTTGCTGACAGTGACTGCAGCTGATCCTGGTGACCATCACTGGACTTGTCCTGCTTATCTGGAGACTGTGGGGTGGGTCCTTGTCCTGCCTGCCTCTGTCACCCTTATCTCCCAGCTCATAGAGGTTTGAAAAGTTGATCCCCAGGACAGCTAGTGAGAGGAAACTTAAGTGTTGCAGAAAATGTCTCTCACAACATGCAGAGGAGAATCTTTCTGACCTGCTGTTCCTGACAGATCACTGCCAGCAGCTGACATTTTCTCCCTTTTCTCCTCAGGTATTTTCCTCTGTTCACATCAGAAAGAGTGGATCTGTCTGCTTCAGTTAGAGCATCCGCAAGGTAGAGGAGCCCACTATGAACCTTGTCTGCTTCTATCTAACATGATGGAGGGATTTCAAGATCATGAGTCATCCTATTCTGAGCCCTCCCTTAGGGAAGCCTGTCTGTCTTCATGTGGAAGGAGTGTAATGTAATGTGGACACCTCTGCTTCTAAAGGGCTAAAATTAGATGGGGTGAATTCTTTACCTCCCCAATCCCCAGAGTGTCCAAAGCATGTCAGAGTGCCATGGCTCTTGTAGCTGGAGGCCAAATGCTACACAGACTTTATTTTACCTGGAGGATGCTCCTTTAATGTCTGACTAGAATCACAGGTGAAATCTTTACCTTGCTGATAGCTCTATGACAAGTGGTTCTGGCACACAACGCCATGAAATTCTCTGCAGTGCTTCCTAGAAAACAGTTAATGGGTGTAGCTGCTTTTTCCTTCACAAACAAAATCAGAGTATGAGGAAAATGCCAGTGCTATGTGTGGGAAGGTCTAACCACGAAGGACCAGTGGGACAAGTCCTTAACAGAGATGGTTATTCCTCCTCAAGGCAGAACACAGTGCCTCAGGGTTGGTTTGTGTGGTGGAAGTTTTGCATGTCTCACTGGGTCCCCCGCATCGAGTGCAGTCTTGAAGGAAGACTCACTCTGTGGGATCGTCCAGTCCAAAGCTTCTTCACAGTTTGAAAAACATTTTTCAGTTGGAAAAGGAGCCACAGTTTGTAGACAATAGCACTGTAAAAAGTCAAATTTTTCTTCTTTGTGCAGAAAGATATTTTAGCCCTCTGTGGGGGAAAAAAAAAACAGCCTGAAATCCATAATAGATCAGCCTTGAAGGAGAGACAATTCCATTGTACAGTCATGTAGAGAAAGCAAGTGGCTTTATTTTGCTTTATATATTTTTGAAGTAGTCTGGAGCTTAAAATTTAAGGCAAGGCTAAGCAGACCAACAGTATGAATAAAATATGTTAGTAGGGACATGCTGAATTTATTGTGACTGTTTGGAAATCTCTGTATCACAGTAGGAAAGTACTTAGTTGTGGCAATGCAGGGTTTTTTCTTTTCCTCAAGTAAAATACAGAATACAAATGAGGCTATTTCTGCAGAATGCCAGCTAAATGGAAAGATATACAATGTCCTGCCTTGATATTTTTGTGTTATAAAAAGATAGGACAATATTAAAATTTTAAACTTCTGACCTATAGAGATAGAATGGCAGAGCTGTGCTTTCCTTAGGCTATTGTTATAATTTTGTAAATTGGGAACATTAGCTAAAAAATACAACTATGCTTTAGCATTGCAGAAACTTGTATCTATCAGGTTTCACCTGCCTAATTGAGGAGATTAGCTAAGGCAGCTGTCAAGGTTAAATTTTGCTTCCTATATTGGTGCCTCTTACTTCTCTAGATCACCTTCTAGTAGAGATATTTGCTCTCTGGATAAGCCATTTCTGCTTACAGAGCATATACCTCTAGCCTAGCTAGTGTAACTGTGATTTGCAGCTCCAAAGGAAAGATTTTGACCTCTGATTTGATCCTTGCAGAGTCCCTTTACCTGAAAGGTGAGGTGCTTGCCCCACTCTCCTGCTGCCATATGCTCCATCCCCTCACATCTATCTGCTCCTCACCTGCAGATCCTTCTCTAGACTGAGCCCCCTTTGTTGATTTTCACCTGTTTTTCTCCTCCTTATCTCAGTTGCTGAGGAAGATGAAGGAATAAATAAGAGGGGAGAGGGAAAACAAAACAATGTTTATTTGGAGTTGCTTTTTTCATCTGAAAACAGAAACACCATCTTGAGAAAAATATGAAAAAACACTCCCTTCAGCAGGAGCTCTGTTCTCCACGCTCCCTCTAACCAATTCCTGCTGCATTGTGTGTCTCTAAATGTAGCAAAAACAGACTCATGTAAGGCAGCCGGGAAATGCTGATCCCTGCTAACATTCCCGGTTCAGTTTAGAAATGCAGAAAGGCAGTGCTAAATACCTTATCCTATTTATTGTCTTAACAGGTATCCAGAAGTGGTGCTTTGCTCCGTACACTCACGCCAAATTGCTTCTTTCCACAAAAGTAGTGGAAGACTTCTGAGACTCAACATATGCTTGTCTGTAGATATATTCTAGTTTAGCCTGGTTTGCTGAAACATTCTTCAGTATTAAGGATCTGAAACTTCCATTGTCTTTCCTGAGTCAAAATCAGGGCAACTCTACAAAAAGCAAGGTGTAGCAGTGACACAGCAGAACTGTTTACTGGAACAGGCGATTTCTTCTCTCAGTGCTCATGCTGCCTTGTGCAGAGCAATCAAAACACAGTTCTGTAATCATATGAACCATATCAAATATTCTGTGGCAAATGTTCTTTATTAAGCTAACTTTTCTATTAGGGAGTCTTCTCTGGAGGTATAAACACACAGAGCTGAATGAATTTTTTGAGCAATAAAGATGGTCCCCCAAACCAGTATAACAGTGAAAAAGTTCAAAAGGAAGAGAACATTGGCGTAATTTAAAATTCAATATATGTTTTCAAGATGCATCTCTGCTGCACCAGCAGAAGTAATAAGGACCAACAGTAATTCTGGACAGCTTTATGTGTACCGGGTTTCAACCCAAAACAAAATTCCTTGAGGGGGAGAGTAAAGGTTTATAATAGGAACACTAAGCAGAGTGGAGCTGCGAGCAGTAATGCTTCACCTACAGCTTTATCCTTAACCCTGGCTGCTTTCTGCTGGTGAAAGTAGCTGCTGCAAAAATACTGATGACTTCGGAGGAGCTGCACTGTTAACACTTCTAGAGGAACTTCCTATTGTTTCTGTGAAAAGCATTAAAAAAAAAAGTAGTTGTTCCAGAAAATAATTCTAGGGCTGAAGGAGAGCTTTTCCAGATGCTGTTTAGCTTTCACAAAGACATAGGGAAAAAATTGAAATAGAAGCTTCTTGCTTAAGCAGAGCCCTCTTGTCCCTGTAGGCAAAACCGACCACATGACATCCTGGGCTGATTTGAGATGGGGCTCCGAGGTGATCCCTCAGAGCGCTCCCTGATGGATGGCTTTGCTGGGTTTCCATGCCAGAGGGAGGCTGCAGTCTCAGGAGGATACAATGAAGCTGAAGACTGTGCCTCTTGAGCAGAAAGGACAAGCTTTTGCCTTGGCCCTGCAAAAATACACAGAGGGAGAAGGACAAGCAATCTCTCTCTGCTTGCTGCTGTACACAAAACCTATCATAAAGATATAACGTGTAGGAGGGCTGGGAAGAGACTGAAATACGTTTCCAGGCCTTGGTCTTGTGGATTATTAAATGTCAAAGCACCCTGCCAGGTGGTGATGGGGTCAGCAGGCTTTCTCAGAGCTGCTTTAAAAGCTCCATGCCCAACATGCCATCCTACAAGAGGTGAGCAGGATCTGCATGCCCTTTCTTTGCCTCCCCGCAGGTAGAGGCAACCAAGCTCTGTATGGGTCCGGCCAGCTGCACACTGGGGAAGGCCAAGGCCCTTCGTGCACGAGGAGCTCCCACTGGGCATGTGGAATTCACCGTGAGTGTGTGCCGCGGGCACTGCCCAGTGTGTGCAGCCTGGTGCCTCGCACCATGAGCCAGAGCAAGTGGGACAGCCACGTTCAAAGATGCCTGCAGTTCCCATTCAGTCACCCCACGCGACTGCCATGCATTTACAGCAATGGCTGATCATCTCTTCTGTTTATCCATTTTTGTCAGGATTATCATCAGTGTACATCCCTTGTACTGACACTTCTTAATGGAAATTGTACACTCAGTTTTCCCAGGAACCCAGGAGTTCCTTGGAACACCTAGAGTGCCATGGTTGCTGCATAATCATTTTGGGGTTTAGTTCTGCTGTTGCAAGTGAGGTAGTTATAGACCAGTGTCTAAGACCTGGAGCAAAAAAGTATGTATAGAAAGCTCAGAAAAGAATTCCCTGTCATTGAAAAGATGCCAATAGGGCTGGTTCCACCTTGCTGAAGGCTTGGGTAGGAAAGAAAATTGTGTCTCTGCAACACCTATTTTTTGTTGCTGAAATTAGGAATTGGCAAGCTTTTCCTTAGTTCCTAATTTAGAAGTTTTGTCCAGGGAAGTTTCAAATTACTCACTTTGACTAATTTTTGAAAGTATGCACAGAGCCATTTATAGCACCAGGCATCTTCATCCAGGACTGGAATCTCAGTGCTGCCAGGACGAAGTCACCAAGTACCATCTATATAGAGTTTTTGGCAGAGAGGCATTTGGCAGTTACAGGATATAGGATGGAAAGTGGACAGACATCATATTTTTTGTTGGACAAGATATACCAAAAGAAATCATGGGTCACGTCATAGAGGTTTCTGACACGATGAAGACGTGTGTTCAGTGCTCTGTGTCTGGTGGAGGAGCTGCAGCTCTTGAACCGATAGGTGCGCTGTGGAGTGCAGGGACTTCCCAGAGCACAACATTTGCAGGACCTTGGGGTTTTGCTGAGCTTTTGCAGCCCCACATTCCCAAAGCCAGCCAGTGTGGATGGAGAGACAGCTTGTCAGAGTGAGAGGAAGGAAACTGTTCTTTTAAGACACCATTGAACACCTGCTAGTATATTATGATAAACTTTCATGAAATGCTGATTTGTTGATGTTTCTGCTTCTGTAAAGCAGATCCTTTCAGTTTCTTTAACAGGTGTTTTTGGTAGCCTGAACATTTGGAAACACAGTCTTGGCTGCCTGGGAAATCTGTAGGCCTTAAGTCAGCACTTGCATACTCCTAATCCTTTCCAGCATGATGGGCTCTGTTATCTGGTGCTTGGATGGAGCAGACTTGCAGTGTCTTTTCCTTTTGTTTTTAGCATGGAACTGTTTGAATTCAATTCATGTCCATTGTGTCTGACAAAGAGCAACAACAATTACTTGTGTCCTTCCCTGTTATTAAGTGACTGCTTTGGTAATAATCTGCTTCTGTCTTTCACATGGATTTTGCCTTTGGAGCCCTAACACCTGCCTACCAGTGCTCATTAGTGTCCCAGGGTTTGAGGCAGAGGATTATGACTTGAAATAGCAAATATGAAGCCAAGAAGAGACCAGTGCTATCTTCTATGTGCAAGCCCATCACCAAGGGGAGACTGCCTGGGGCCCCTCTATTCTGTGGGGAGCATGGAAGGGGATCCTCTGACCTGGGGTCTCCTTGTTTCTTGGTCTACTCTAGGAAGCCTTTTGGGGCCAAGGGCTTCATCCTTTCTTTGTCTCAAAAGGGACCAGGCATGATGTTGAAACGTTACAGTGCATATTTCTGTATGGCCCTTTCAAGGTCCATGCGGTAAGGAGGAACAGAAGGGAGTAGCTTGGTAGGAGATACTGTGCCCTCCTTAAAGTAGGGAGTTGCTTTCTGATGGATCTGTCAAATGCAGTGGCAAGAAATGCCCCTGATACTGAAGTAGAGCCCCTGTTCAGTGCAAGCTGGGCAGAGTAGAAGCAGAAGATATGATGTGTTGGCAGAACCGCTCCTAAACAGGATCCCTTTGGATTTTCTAAGCAGTATGAGATGTTCTTTCAAACCATGCAGAGTGATGGTTGGCTTCATTCGCTTTTGCCTCACAAGCTGCCATGTCTCTGGTAGCAAGGAGTCTGGTGAGGGAAGTGACTGTCAACAGTCAATAGTGGATACACATTCCCCACTCCACCTGAAAATGTTGCCTCTCCAGAGCCACCTAACGACACACGTCTTCTGCTCAGACTCCGTTGGCTACACTAGAGAGCTAGTTTCTCCTTCCACATATGTGGGTGATGTGGGACTTGTGTCAGTGAACAGAGACGGGGCCACTGCTGTCCCTGAGGCGACTGCCTTCCCCAGCCCACCCTCACAGCAGCGTCCCAGGGCCCTTTGACGCTTTCCACCTCTGAGATGGATGCCAGCAGAGCCTTGCATGAGACATGCCATGGAGATTTGTATAGCATCTCCCTCGGTTCCTCGGGATTACCTTTTCTCAGATGCCTTTTTAGGCTTTTGAGCAGCCCGAGAAGCATGGAGGATGGACGAAGGTTAATAAAACACCAGACTTCTGTAGGAGGCAAACCTGTGGGATTCATAGCGGGAGCTTTTGTGCGTTTCAGGGAAGTGAGCCCTGCCCTCTGGTGGCAGAACAAGGCAGAAATAATGAGTTAAAAACCTCTCAGGCTCTCTAGTCCTCATTGCAGCACCCACAGGGCAAGATCTCTGCAGTGTGACCCTGGTTAAAGTAGCTGAGGAACTTCCTGCTCTTGAATTTCAAGCAGTTATTATGCAGGGTGGACTCCCCAAGTGTCTCTGGTTTTCTTAGATGCACTGTGTCTTCCAGACAGAACAGTATAATCATTTGTATGATACCTGGAGTGGCTTGCCCAGGGCATGTCATATTCTGGAGTTCGGTTATTTCAGCTCCTAGATTTGTGGCCAGAATTAGTAGCATTTGAGAGCTTCCATTACTGCCTGTGTTCCTCAGAGCTTTATAGCAAGCCCTTCCCACAACACAGTTTGGAAGTTTTTAGCAATGCATAGTGAAAGGTTCAGTTGACTTAGAATCCATTGTGAGCAAAACGCAGGCAGGAAAAGAATAATTCTGCTGCTTGAAAGTTTGGACCAAATGGAATTTACACCCAACCTGTAATTAGGATGTCTGAGATGTTTGTGGCCACAAAACTGTGAAGCTTTTTGTTTTCTGGGCACAAAAAGAGAGATGTTGCTAAAGAAGTCTCCTTTTGACCAACAGCTACTTTGCTCCTCACAGTGGTGGTAGCTCTTTCATGGGGCCCATGTCCGCAAGCTAATACTCATTCCTGGGGGCTTTCCTTCTGTCCTTACTTTCTTCTTTCACTGTGAACTGGAAGTCATCAAAGAGCAAGTCCCTTTTTGCTTTTCATCTGAAAGAATTTAGCGAAATGTTAAAAGCCCTTGTTTCTCACTGCTGGATGTGGTGGAAAGCTGTTGCAGACAGGTCTTTTCCATCTACTGATGCTGCTTTCTGAGCCATTCCTGCAGCAGAACTGGTGAGCACCATGCATGGAGTCAATGACTTGGGCACTGAGAAAAATACATTTACATCAGTGGTATCTTCTCTGTTGTGGTTGTGTGTTTGTGCTGAAGCTGCAGCACAACACACACCCTTTTCCATGTTCCCTGGCCTAAAAGTGCTGCACGTGCGGTACTTTGGTAGAGTGTTCGAATGTCGCCTGATCAACCGCTTCTTCTCACAGGTACCGCACAGCACAGCACCAACAGCAGCCCCTGCTCTTGCATCCGCTGCAGCCTGCATTTGGGGGTCCTGAGTCCTGGAGTTCTGTGTGCAGGTCTGGGCTCCCCAGTACAAGAAGGACCTTGAGATTCTAGAGTGGGTCCAGCATAGAGCCACAGAGATGATTAAGGGACTGGAGCATCTATCGTATGGAGAAAGACTAAGTGAGCTAGGCCTGTTTAGTCCGGAGAATAGAAGGCCGAGAGGAGATTTGATCAACATGTTCAAGTATCTCAGGGGTGATTTTAGGGAGGATGGGGCCAGGCTTTTCTCTGTGATGGCTGGTGGCAGGTCAAGGGGCAATGGGTACAAGTCGAAACAAAGGAAGTTTCATCTGCATAGGAGGAAGAACTTCTTTCCTGTGAGGGTGACAGAGCCCTGGAACAGGCTGCCCTGAGGGGTTGCGGAGTCTCCTTCTCTGGAGATCTTCAAGACCCGCTTGGATGCCACCCTGTGTCACATGCTCTGGGTGTCCCTGCTGGAGCAGGGAGGTTGGACTAGATGATCTCTAGAGGTCCCTTCCAACCTCAACCATTCTGTGATTCTGTTCGGCCACTGAGATTCTGTCAGCAGGCCACTTGTATCCTGGGTGGAAAGATGCTGCTGTTTGTAGGCATGCAGAGCACCCAGAAGAGCCCAACAGCTCCTGACTCCTACGAACTTTGCCACTGAGGGGGGTCAGCAGCACCTTCACTCCCTCCTTGGGACCACAAAGCTTAGGTTGCTGCACGGTCCCCTTTTCTTCGCACACGCAGGTGTGTGCAGACCACACAAGGGCTGATTAGAGAGCACAGTACCTGGAGTTAGGAAGAGAAAGAGAGAGCAAAGGGATCCCAGAGCCTTCTGACCCTGTTGCTGTGGCTGTAACGGCCAGTGAGTGGGCCGCTTTGGCTTTGCTTGGTGTCTTTCTTTCATGGATCTGTAGCTGTGAGCAAAGGCACTTTCTGTGCAGTTGACCAGGTTTGTTTTCTGGTCAGTACAATGGTAAAGCACTAACTGCGGTTGAATATTCAGCACCTTGACTTTGAAATGTTAACAGGAAGCATAAGACGGGAATGGACTTTTGAAGGGAAAACACCCCTACTCCGGTTGCCTGCCGAACCCTGAGCATTACAGCAATAGATCAGCGATGACATGAAACCTCCATGACTTGAGTTTCTACTTGAACAAGTTCTTGATGGTTCTTGATGCAGCTATTATGTTTGCCTAATGCTGGGGGAACATGGAGCACATCAGTAGATGTGTGAAGGGTTTGCACATCACTGTGGTTGCAAAGATAAATTGTTAAGCTGAGTTGTCCATGCTTGGGTATTAGAGTTATGTGGTTATTCGGATGTTGTGATGTGAAGTCACATTCCAGATAGTTTAGGCATATGATTTATAGCATTTTTTGATATAATTAAAACAGCTCATCTGTGAAGACTATGTGGTCAGTCACAGGCCAAAACTATCGCTGGAGAAGGCTGGTGCAATAGTGGATTATCTGGGAAATGATTTCTCTAGCTCCATGAAGAGTGAGTTGCACTGCCTGCAAAGCCCACTGAACCTGGAAAGGCTGATTTTAAGTGATAGAAGAGCAGAATGAGATTTTAATTTTAAAGGTGTCTCATAAACAGGAAAAGAGTGCAGAACTGGGCACTTCTGATTTTTTTCTCAATATATTGGGAACCTCAGACTGTTGACTTGCCATTTGAATATTTTTTCTGCTTAAATTGTCCTTTCGAATGGGAATGCCAAGCCTGATAGACCATTAATTTTGTGGGGACTTTACTGAAACTCCAGCAGTGAAATTGTATTTTTGTCAGGTCCTAACTGAAAGGCTAGACACTGAAAAGATATCTTTTCCCCTAGTTATTTGTCTGCCATTTGAGCTAAACTATTTTTAACATAAAGGAAACAATTATCATTTTAATAGATTAATAGGAATAGAAATTAATTCTTAATTATAATTTATATTCAGTAGTATGTTATCTTTGGGATAATATTGCTAATTCTTCTGTTCCTGTTCCAAGAAAAATAAAGTAGGAAATTCAGAATTTATAATGTAAGCAACCATCAGAATAAAAATAAATATTTGGAAGAGAACTTTCAGCTTCCTTTTTTTGTAGATAAGTAAAAAATATAAGAATATTTTTCCCTTTGAAAGCAGTTTTTTAAGGTTTCCAGATTACTTGGAGAAATTCAAAGGAGTACTTTCAGTTTCCCCTCTATCCTTTGGTTTTACGTAGATTTTTCTTGTTTGGGGACTGTATTTTTATCACATGCACTCAGAGTGTTAATTCCTTGAATTGCTAACATATTTTATGATACATGTAAAGCCAGTGCTTTGGAACCAACTATACATCTGGCCTATGTAGTTTCAGAATGCAAAGGGTTTTTTATAGTTGGATATTAAAATGTTGTCTCATCTCAGTAGTCCCTTTAGGATTGCATTACAGAATGTCTGTGTCTCCCTTTAGCTGGGGAGAAACAGGGGATTTTGCAGAAGATGCTCCTGTTCTGATGTTCTGATTTCTTTACTTGCTTTAATATTTCTTTAACAACAGAGCAATATCTGTGTATAACACTGCAACAGTGAATTCAAAATGCTGTGAGTAATCACACATACATGCACACAAACACCCCTTACAGTGCCGGGCTGGTCACTTAGGGATAGTCTATTGTATACAATGCATTATAGGTGGGTTAAAAAACCACACTAAGTTCCCCTGGGGAAGCACAAAGTCGTCTTCTGTATTTCATTGTTTCCACATTAGCTGTGCCCAAATGGTCAAAAAACAAACTCAAATATCCTCCTCTCAGACCAGTATAATTCCTTGTTGTTCAGCCTGTGTTGCAATGTTGTAGCTTTTTCTCACTGTAGAAGAATGTTCTCAGGGCTTAAAGGAAAATTCACACTTCTTTCTGGCCGTTTCCAATCTGCTTTAGCTGAGAAGAGCATCTCATGCAAAGACTGCAAGGGAGATACCAGGTTCAGTACCCTGCTCTTCCATGAATTCTCACTGTGGTCCCTGGTGTTCGGTAGTCCACAAAGCCCTGTGCAGCCTCCTTTGCTCCCTTTGGCTCTCCCCTTTCCTCATCGCCCTTTGCTGCTGGTCAACGTGTGTGCGGGGCAGCTGGCTGCTTCGTAGGCACGTCAGCCTGTGCAAGGGCAATGTGTTCAGGCTCTAGCCAAGCTCTTTCTACACAGGGCATACAGCATGGGGCAAGGCAGGGTAGAGGAGATAGCTGAGAACAGCTTTGGTCTAGGAGAGGAAAAGAAGGGGTTTCCTTGGGTTTTGATCTTTATTTCCTCTTTTTTTTTTTCTTTAAACAAAAAGCTCAATATAGCAAGAGAACAGGAAGGGATCAAAGGAGAAAGAGTTAAGAAAGATGTTGAAAAAACCTTGGGTTTGTTTATAAGCAGAGTCAAGCCTCCCTTTCACAATTTTTTTTTTCAGGAAAAAGAATGTTGTGACCTTTCTTTTAGGGGCTGTGTTTGGCCCTTTGCTGGTTAACACCAACTTACTGTTATCTCTGTTGTTTGTTACTGCATTCCCTGGCCGTGTTTTGGCCTTGCCAAATAACTCGAACCTAGAAAAGGCCCAGGCATGGTTTGAAGAATGAGGGTTTGTGCCAGAGACTGTTCCCATTAGTTTTTTATGAACTAGTTAAAATGACTCTGAATCTTATCCCAGTTTCTGTTCTTTCCAGAGCCCTCTGTACTGGCCTGGCACAAAGCCCAGGGTCACTTTTGAGGCTCTGTACTCACTCTTTGAGTTCAGCCCCTTCCCTGGTGTTTGGCAGTGTCTCCAGGCCTACAGATATCTGCAGGTGAGAGGTGTTTGGACACAGCTGTCCTGGTTGTGTGCAGCATTCAGGTGTGTGAATACAAGCCACATCATTCCCTTCAGCCCGAGTGCCTCTACTCCTGTTTTCTTTAGAAGTACAGATGCAACCAGACAAGGAGTGGTGCAGCATGTGCCTTGAACAGTGCCAGGCAGAGACAACTTTTACTTTCAAAGGTGTAACTGCTCAGATTCCCAGACGAATGTACTGTCCTCTGGGCACTGATGCACTAATCTACCTGCAGCGCAGCGCCTAGCTGGTGCCTGCAGGATCCACTTCACTTGGGAGTTCTCTGCAGGCAGCTTCTGTAATGGTCTTTGGAAGATATTTCCCTTAGACTTCCAGTTTGGCCTTCCTGGTACCTGTGTCTCCACGATGCAGATTCTGCACATCCAGAATAGAGGTAAGTTTATGCAGGTGTGTTTAATGCACAAGAAATCATGAGATTAGCATTCCCTGAGAAGGCAACAGATAAGAGAAAGCATGCGGGTTTTATGCTGGTGACTGGGAAGACTAGAGAAGATCAGGTAGGTGAAGAAAACCAACTCTGCTACTGCAGTGGTGCTACTGAAAATACATCCTGTATGAAAACCTGGTATAAAGCCCAGCATTCCCTCCAGATTCAAAGATAGACACCCTATGCACTGCAGCATTTTTCCATGAGTTCAATGGTATTTCCAAGCCTACTGCTCCATAAGTAGGGGAAAGTGGCTCTGCAGTCCGCTGGCTCCCAACCTTGTTACATGGACCATAGTTGCTTTGCTACAGCAAGCAGATCTCAGAACCAGAGTTTGTTTTGCCCAGCTATAAAAGTAGAGCTCAGTAAGCCTGTGAGGATGGTGCTGAGTTCAAGGATAATGAATGTTCTTGCTATTGCACCAGATGAAAAGCTATTTGTGCCTTTCAATGAAGTTTCTTGGCTGGCATTTGAGGCTGGGGAAGCAGTTCTCCAGAGTGTGAGAAGAGGATCTGGGTGCTGCCTCAGGAGGGTTTTTAGCAGTGACTTGCCTGCTCCTGTTTGACCCTGGCAGCTGCCTCAGGCCTAAAGATCAGTTAAAAACTAGTGAATCTTGAGCCTATCCTGGGACTTTCCTTGGTGTTTCATCCCATTTAGCTGTGTTTATTTATCATCTGTCTCTATTTCTGCCAACATAATAGTAGATGAGAGGGCAGTGATTTTGTGTGAAGTGCTAGGTGCTTCCAATTATTCCATCTCTTTCACTTTTCTAATGGGTATTGCCAGCTCTTCCTTTCTGCCGCTCTCTTTTTTGGATTCACCCTGAGTAGACCTGAAGCTGACGTTTGTTGTAGATCAGTCTGCTCTCTGCAGAGTTTTCAGTAGCAAAGCCAGCTACCAGGGTCTGTCACTGCTTCCCATTAACCCTCAGGTAGATCTGGAGCAACAACTGGAAGCAGTTCTGCCTCAAGGAGCAGCACAGAGCTGCTTGAAATGAGCTGGGTTTGTCACACATCCTTGACATGTGGACGCAGCAGCCACAGGGGTCTCTGATGCAGCACAGACGTAGTTGGGGGGCCACTCTCCCTCCCTGAACAGGATTCGGTGGTGACACATGCACTGCAGGGACAGTACTCTAGGTGGTAGTCAACCCAGCAGGATCACAGAATCAGAGGATGGTTGAGGTTGGAAGGGACCTCTAGAGATTGTGTAGTCCAACCCCCCTGCTCCAGCAGGGACACCCAGAGCATGTGGCACAGGGTGGCATCCAAGTGGGTCTTGAAGATCTCCAGAGAAGGAGACTCCACAACCCCTCAGGGCAGCCTGCTCCAGGGCTCTGTCACCCTCACAGTTAAGAAGTTCTTCTTCATATGGAGATTAAACTTCCTATGTTTCAACTTATACCTGTTACCCCTCATCTTGTCACTGGTCACCCCAGAGAAGAGCCTGACCCCAAAGATCCTGATTCTTGATTATGTTTTCAATACGCTGATGACATGTAGTCACAGATACAGGCTTCCTTTATGTCTCTTTTCCCTGGGATAAGGTGTTTCAAAGACTCCCTGCTACATATAACAGGTATTGACTTTTGCTCCCCTACGTTGACCATGTAACAGTTCAGTATTTGGAGGTTCACATGCACAAGTGGAATCTCCTTCCTCAGTGCAGATGCACATAGATTTGCACTGAGTTTGAGGGCTGTAGCTACCAGCACAAAGTTACCTCCGCTACCTGCAGCTGTTCCAGGCTGTCGGGACCAGCTGTGATGTCCTTCACAGGAGCACAGCCCTGCGCTCTCATACCCACAGAGGCCTCCTTGGGCAAGCCGAGCAGCCTCCTACATGAGTTGCTTTGTGTACCTGGGAGACTCTCTGGGGATTTTCACTGCGTGACCTGAATTCTTCCAGCTCTCTGGATACCTTTAGAGGTATAAAGTGACTCCTTCCTTAGCCATATTTTGCCTGGGAAGCTTGCTTTTACTCTGTGGTGGAGTGTTGGATCACCTTTCTCGCTGCAGCCTTCCCTGGAATGCAATGAAAATGCTTTATTATGCTTAATGCTCACCCTTCCATCATGCCTCCTAAAGTCTTTTCATTTCTGTGAGAGTGAGATCCATTGCAGATGATGCCTGTGACTGAGAAACAAGCCTTTCTCTGTTGTTCTCCCAATACATGGGAGATGCAGCAACTTTCACACGCAGTCCTGTTTCCTATGTGGAGGCAGGGGCAGACGCACGAGACAGTGGGGAAGAACAGATGCTTCCCAGCAGACCATAGTGGTGTTGGGTACCAAACTACGCAGTACCTAGGCTATACAGCAGTTATTGGTACCCGGATCACATAGCAGAAGATCAGCATATGGATTTCCTTCTCCGAAAGATGAGGGACTCAACTCCTGGGGCTCCTGGCACAGACCGTCTGTGAACCCAAGTACACAATGTTATGCTCAGACTTAGGTCAAAGGTACTTTCCATAGCCCCATGCAGTCTGTGCAAAACCAGATCCATGTGGCCACAACTGCCCTGTCCCTGTGTGGCTGCTGCAGCCCTGGTCTCCTGGCCAGACCTTAGGCAGGGGGCAGTGTGTGGCTGGGCATCCTGATCCCACTCTGGCCAGCACATGGGTGCCCTTCTGCTCTGCCTGCTCGACAGAGTAGGGCAGGTTAAGCCAGCCTGTTTCTCCCTCCAGGAACAACTTACAGCCATACCCCAAATTACATGCAGGCATCTATTTTGCCTAGGTTTCTGTTAAAGAATAAAATGGTTCCTCAGTGTCTTCCTATGTCTTTTCCATAGCCTCCTGCAAGAGCCCCTCACCTTTACTGCTAGTTGCCTTATGGACATCTTTTCTAAGGATCAACTAATTTCTTCAAGCTAGTACTGAGGTTTGAGTTTAAGCAGCCAAATGATGTTATTTCATGGTGCAACAACAACAACAAACTTTTAACCTGGTCTGGATGCACAGCATGTCAGCCAGCCCTCCCAACCCCCAAAACTTTTAGCTAGTTAACTGACTTCCTTCAGCTGCTAAATGGGTGTATTAAAGCTGATGGCTTTGTTCCATATTTACACAGGTAGGAATGAAATTATTTTGCCTGGGATTGACTAAAGTAATTCTGCATTGTGCTGGAGAGTGACAGGTGCAATGAAGAGAAGGCAAATTTCATACTAGGATGTCACTACACAAATCAAGTGAGTTCCAGTTATTAGAGCAAAGCAACAGAGAGCAGCTTGGGAAGGCAGAGAAAGGGTAAGTCATCTCTTTGTGCACAGACTTTTATTAACATGGCATTCAAGGGTAGTACTACTCTCCTACTCCCTTGCAGTAGTATCCTTTGCAGAAAACATTAGAGAAAAAATTTCTTTGGCTTGCTCAAAACAGAAAGGTTGCTGTCTCCACTTAGTGTCATCCCTGGTGGCACTGGGTATGCCAGGTTTCTTGCCCCATGCATGCCTAGTCCCACTCTGCATGCTGGTGCCCTGTGTGCTCAATTCTCTGTCCAGGACCAAAGGGAGACCCACGTAGGTTCTCCCAAGGGACTACTGAGATGCAGGTGTTGCTATTTGAGCTTTCTGCTGCTGCAGCCCTGCTGCAGAAGGAGCTAATCAAAGGAAGAGCAAAGGCCATGTGCTGGTGATGAACACATGGTAGCCCTTCTCTGCTGGACTGGGCTGCAAAGAAAGCCTTCCTTACTGAGGCCTTCCAATGCCCGTGTAGGGCTCTGTCGAGCTATGCAAGCACTTATGGAGACACAATTTCTGTCAGCAGCAACCATTTTTGCCAGTTTAGCTTGTGCCATTTCCCCAAGGAGACCACAGCTCTCTCACTGAAAGGATTTCTGGCCAACATAGTCACATTTACATAAAGGCCTTTGCCAGCTTTGCTAAATTGGTCAAGGATAGAAAGCGAGCTGAAGTAAATGACAGTCTTAGAGATAGACCCTTGCCAACAAAATGTTTAGAGTGGCTGTGCCTTAAAGGCATGTGCCATTCTTCTGCTATATTTCAAGCTGCCATTCTTCTGCTATATTTCAAGCTGTTTTTAGTTTGCCTTAGCAATATACAGTCCAGCACCTTTCACATGAATAAGTGAAATTTGCAAAAAGTCCAGAGTGCACATCTAATTAACTCAGCGTTTGCTCCAAAGAAAGTGATACTGCTGTGCTTTAATTGATAATTCAAAGAATACTTGCGGGGCCTTCATTCCTGACCAGTAAGTCCTCATAACATGGGCCAGGATGGGCGGTGGAGGGTGGGAAGAAAGGCATTTTTGGCAAGGAAACTGCTGCCCTCAGGCTATTAATGCATGTTAATCCTCAACAGAAAATGAAATCACGTTGGACAGATGCCAAGCAATACAATGACTTTCCTCAGATTTCAGGGAGGAGTTCTTGAGCAGCCTTTCTTGCAGGGTGTACGATCTACACTCCTAGGGCTTCATTCAGCTCTGACTTCATACACGTTTTACACGAGTATCATGGCCATGTCCTCAGTAGAGTCACCCCAGCTTAACAGAAGAAAATAAGGCCTCATTGATACTGTTATCTATATTATGTCTCACGGCCCACATTTGCTGTTGCTGACACAGGGCTTTGTCTGCAGAGCCAGAGGCGCATTTTGGGGGTTTTGAGTTTTGAGCATAACTGCCTCTGAACTGCTCAAATGCTCTAACTATTCGGTTGTGCCTTACACTGTTACTCAGAAAGAAAAATATCTGAACATCTCTCTGTGGGGTGGGAGGCCTGCAGCAGTCATTGGCTTGCTAAAAGCGTCCCGGGCACAGCCTCTTACCACTCATTTGTCCGAGGGTGTGGGCTTAGCCCTGCTCAGCGAGGCTAATGCTGCAGTGCTGTGAAATGTGGATGTCCCCTTTCCTATCCTCCTTTCCTGCTCCCTGCAAGGCTCCTGACTGCCTCGTAGACCCCCTCCTTGAGCTGACACAAGAGACTGAGGAGAGAAGCAGATCAACTGTAAACATTTTCCGAGTTAGTGAGATGAGACCCTTTGGGTACATCACACGCTTCCAAAAGTCCAGCAGAAGGGGACCTCATGCTGTTTTTCCCTCTTGTGCTATAGCTGGTTTTGGCGTGAAGTGAGGAGTAGCTAAGAACAGGTACTGATGCATCATGGGCACTCACATGCAGGCACACGCATCCTCCTGAGGTACGAACAGGCCTCCGCTGCCTCTCTTGAGCACCTCCTCCATGTTCACTCTGGCGTGGGCTGTGGAGAGTGCAGCTTCCAGTACAGAGAAGGAAACGGTACAGAAGATCCTGTCAGTGCTCGAGAAAGCACTGCAGTTCAAGGCTATCCTCAGTATGAGGACACTCACACCCACATCTCCCTCTTACCATGGCAGTTTGTTAGCTCACTCCTTGACAGTACCAGTGTACATAGTTTCCCCTTTCCTGAGGGACCTGGGAAAAATTGCAGGGCCCACAGCAGAGGAACAGAGTGAGACTCGCGCTCCCAAGGAAAGTAGAATGTGAACAGAACAAATATGGAAGTTCTTCAAAGGAAAACATTCCTGAATGAATCCGAATTTTTCAGCAAGGAATCCTGATCAGACGGAGACTGGTGGCAAGTGGATGACTGAGGCTATAAGGACAACTTTGCTTTCCCAGGCAGAATGGTATGCAGAGAGACAATATCCTAACAGGGTCAAACTACAATAGGAAAGGGTTGCTGAGAGAGCAAGGAAAAAGCTGTGGGCCTGACCTATAGCCTAGCATTTTAGAGAAGCATGTAGCAAAGCTGCATCTGAGGGGTGCTGGTACAATGTGTCGTGTAAAGCAACAAGCCTATTTAGCTCTCAGTAGTAGAGGTGTGAGATTGTCATTCAAGACAAAAAGGTCTTCCCTCCATGCATAGCTGAAGATGGATTCCAAAGATGGTAATTCAGCAACAACAATATTGCCTTCTTGCTAGCTATAGCACAGGGGAGGAAAGAAAAAGCAATGAGGCACCTGTAATTCTCCTAAGAGGACCTGTGAGACACATTGGTGACATTGGGTGTTACCATCAGGGCACAAGTCTGCTGCTTCCCTGAGACAAAATGAAGGCAAAGCACAGGCTGAACTATCCCGTGAATGAAAGTGCAGGAGCAGCTGGAGGCAGAGAACATCTATTTGGCACAGCAGGGAAATGCGGTTTCATGCAGATATACATCAAAATGTCAAGTATCTCAAGTTCTATGATATAGAAATGTCAGCAATTCTGGGACCATAAAGCTTCAGTCCATGAAACCTGATAAAAATATTAAAGTCTGTCTCACAGTAAATTAAATAGTCGCCTGTTTTTTCAAGGCAAAGGACAAGGGCGGCCGACATGCATAACGTGTCTCATGAGTGGTTTGCCCGGGCCCTGGATTGCTCCTGCTCTTCTAGGAGTTTAGGGGGCAGGTTACAACCTGCTTGCTGCTCAGAACTGTTGTGAAAGGAGAGCAGGAAGAAGCCACAGCAGAGGATCCCTAAGCAGACTCTGCTAGGAAGCCTCGGTGGAGGTTCCCCCTTCCTTAGCCTGGGCACCACTTTCGAGCCAAGGCCCGCATGACTGGTCCCCAGCTGGGCTGCGCTGCAGCCATGTCACAGCCGTGCTTGTGCCGGGCTGTGTGCCCTGCTCATGTGGATGCTGACTCCAGGCCTCCACTCCTTTGCTCAACCTCGGACCTGCCTCCTTATCCTGGACATGCCTGGTGATCACTGTCCTGTGTCTGACGCGAGTTGCTCTGCAGGGCCCGATCCACACCCTGGCCGGGTGACTTGACTTCCTCACTTGGTCTGAGACCTGCTGGTGATCCGAACTCTTGGCTGCCACTGGACCTGCTTTGCTCACCTCACGTGGATGCTGTAGGATCAGGCCACTGCCTGTGGGGCTGCTGACTTCCTCGTTGTGCTGGACTCACCGCTCTCTTGGTCATGTGGAGCAGCTGCCTCTGCTGCTCCCTGACCTGAGTCTGCTGTGTCCTCAGACTTGGGGCTGTGGGACTGGTCTAGCAGTGGGGCTGCTCTGTGCCATGGGATGATGGGCAGATTCTTCTTCTCTGCTGCAAGATAATTGAACCTGCAAGAACTGCTCAGGCTTCTATACCAGGGTCCCTGTGAGATTGACCTCCCATCCCCTCCCTGCATCAGATCGGTGGCTAAATGTGATTATAACAGCAGCTGTACCTGTGTCAGGCACCCACCCCTAACATGGTTCTGAATAGAAAAGGAGCAGAGGCCGTGTCACAGCTAGAGATAGTGGCGGAAGCCTAGGGATGGCTTAGCACAACAGCTATGGGAGAAGCTCTGTAACCGATAGCTGCAGAGACTGTTTAGACCCAAAGGAAGCTACAAGAGAAGACACTGCTATTTATACACCTGAGATGAGCTCTCTACAGCAAATATCCTTGACACATTAAACACTCAGAGTGGGTACCGGCAGATCATCCTGGGCCAAGAAAACAGAAAGATAGTGACTTTTAGAAGACAGCGCTTCAAATGGCTGCGTTTTAAAATACTGTCTATCCTGGAGATATGCCCCCAAAGATTCATGAAATAACACAGAGATGGTGAAGAGCTGGAGTCACTGTTGATGACATTCTTATGCATGGCAGAGCCAGAGGGGAACATGACAAAAAAGACTAATAGCGTCACCCTCAAGGAGCCGAGAGCGCAGCCTGAAACTGAGTCACAGCAAAATGCAAGTCAGCCCAGGGGAACTAAATTATTTTGGTCACACTGCAGAAAGAAGAGGCATCAGATTTGATTCAAAGTGAATAAAGCAGCTAATGAATGGCAACCTCTCCCTAAAAGTCAACTGCACAAGGACTTTTGGCTGTAGCACTATTTATTCCAAGACTAGCAGAAATGTACAACTTAAAAAACGGGAAAAGGTGCAGAGAGGGAACACGGAGAAGGAGTGGTAGGAAGAAAACCTTGAGCAAGACCTCCAAATCAGTCATTTTCAAAATCAGGCTAAACCATAGCAAAAGAAAGGAAAATATCATCTCAGATAGGTGAAGGAGTAGGAAGGAGCTCTCGTAGAGTATGGATGAAATAAAGCCAGTGCTTTCCGTTCCTAGAAAAGCAAGGATTTGCCATCATCTCTGGCTGTCAGGATTCTCTGGCACATGTTTGACCACGTTCTTCACCAGCCTCCCACTTCTGAACCGCCACTTATTCACATCTAAGTCTAAAACTGCAAAGTTTTAACTTGAAAATGAAGAAATAAATCAAGGGAAGACATTCTTCTAGCAAATCTTCTTTCTCAAGGTTTCTTAGAGAATATGAAAAAAAGAAGAGGAGTTTGAGGAAGGAATACATGTGATTGTCCAGCACCTAACTTTCTACAAGCAGGTTATCAGAAATAGCAAGAGAAGCACAGTATAGAATGTGATGTTTTTTAAAAGGAAACAAAGAGGGCAGACTGACCTGCACAAAAATAACAAGCTTCCTTGGCTATCACAGACTTTTGGAATGAAAAAAAAAACCCCACTGTCTGCAGAGGCTGAAAGGTAAGGAATAACAGCGATTCCAAAAAAAATGGATACAGGAGACCTGAAAGGAACATTTTTGCTACTGCATTTTGTCAAAAGAAAGCAAAAGCTAGGCATAAGCTTTTGGCACAGGATGAAAGTATAGGCAGAAGAAAAGTTCAGAGGTTGTCGTGTGAAATAGCAGAAACAGAGCTGCGAGGAGCTAACCAGGACCTGTGACTTTGGCAACAACTGAGAACTGATGAATTCAAATGCGAGAGAAATCTCAACCTGCTGATAGTCATTTATGTTAGAAGGTAAGTTTTGTTCAGTTACTCCATTAGCGAACAAATTTGCTGGCACATGGCAAGTCACACAAGGCAATAACCACTGAATATGGAATGATGCTTGTGGTTCTTCAAATAAAGATGAGTTTGAAGGCTGAGATGGTTTAGCAGAAACTCTTTGAAAGTCAAGTGTGCTCTGTGTGATTAATGTGTCAAATGTTGGGGCCAGGAGGAGCTCGGAGACAGCTATTGACAGAGAAACACAACGAGTTGTTATGCAGTTCATACTTGTTATGATTTATGGCTTCTGAGCTGGCCTTAGAAATGTTGTCACCAGTGGGGAGGCCCTTTAGGCCAGAAGGGATGTGCTTGTTGCATGCAATAGCAAGTTCTCTCTCTCTTCTGTCCATCAGTCCTCCAGCTGTCCCTGCTGCCACAACGGGAGCACCAGGAGAGCCTCAGAGGCCAACTGGAACAAGCAGCAGTGCAAGCCACGCTCCCAGCTTTGCTGCATTTGTAGAGGGCACGTGGCAATGGGAAGATGCATCAGACTGTGTTTCTTCTTGTGTGCACACACATATGTGTGTTGAGCTGAACTGAAAAGTGGGGTGAGGGAGCCTGATGTGTTGTCTTAATTAAATGCTGGTCACTGTTCCTGGGGGCAACTGCAGGTGCAATGAAGCATCAGTCTCTGTTCCCTGTCATTTTGACAGGACTGTAACATCTATTAATTGAAAAACGAAATGTGTGGTTTCAGACAAAAAAAAATAAAAATAAAAATAAAAGAAGGAAAATGTGACCCAGCTAGAGCCGAAGACTGGAGGTCAAAAGAATCACTTTGCCAATGCTTATTTCTCTGAAAGCTTAGCATGAAGCCACCAAATTCCCCACACCTCCATGAGGGGACAGAAAAGCACTGAAACAAGAATGGTTTTCAGTACATGTGAAAAAGAAAGGAGTACAAGTTTTACCTTTCCTTTGAACACTGAACTGTATTTTCCATTGGTGCCAACTGTGACCTAATTGCTAGCCTGTACCAGGGAAACACAACAATTTTGCAAGGGGAACAAGATGGCCAGCAAGGCTGCACAGTCTAGAGCTCCACTGCAAGCATGTAGGACAGAGAAGAGAGAGCCTGTTTGAAAGGTGAGCTAACCACAGTGACATCTAATACGCATTTGCAAAAGACAAGTCAGTGCTGACCCATCTCAAATGCTGAAAAGCATAGGCTCACTGAAAAAATAAGTGCCTCATGGGGCTTGTATTGCTTTAAATGGTCTCTGATTCGAATGTTTGAGAACACTGAGAAAGGGAAGCTGTTTAGTGAGACTAAGGAATCCCTTTTGAATGTGATATTGAAGGTTACTGGGAGGGTTCAGATGTCTCAGATACTGGTTCCAGTAGAAAGAGGGTTAGTGGGCAAGGGGGCCCCCATCCCCAGGACAAGTGTCCCACAGTAAGTATGAGCCCTGTGTTATAAAACATGAGGATATTGTAATCGACTCCCTTTAACTAAAATATCTCCGAGACTTGGTGACCCGATCCACTCACAGCAGAGAGGGGACCATGCAGTGCAGCACGGGTCCACAGTGTTATGCACACTAACAAAAGGGATGAATACTCCTTATATACTTTCTGAAAATCAAAGTACTTTAATCAAATACAAGGTGAATGCTCAAGACAAGGAGAATTGAGTGTTTTTGGTGGCTTTGTGATACATGGTGCATATGAACAAATCTCAGCTGTGAGACGCTGTCTGTTCAAGCAAATCTCAGTCCTATTGCATGTGAGGACTTACTGCTTTACATATTCCTAGAGTCAGGGAATAAATTAGGCAGGAAGTAACCTTTGAAGGTCTCTAGTCCAACTCTACTCACAGCAGGACTAGCTCTGAAGACAGATAAATCTTCTCAGGGCCTCAGGTAAGTCAAATGGAAGAGATCCCCAGCCTTTCTAGGTACCTGTTCCAATGCTAAACCACTCCTACTGAGTCCTTTTCTTTCATTATATCTGTTGGGAAATACTCTTGCTGCAGCCTGTGTCTGTTGCCTCTCATCCTTTCAACTTGGACCTCTGAGAACAGTCTCACTCTGTTCTCTAGACTGAACAAGACCAGCATCCTCAGCTTATCCAGGTATGCTGTGTCCTGCAGACCAGCTTGGTGGATTCTCTTCCCTACATCAATATCTCTCATACTCTGGGAAGACCAAAGTAGGACACAGTGCTCCAGATGCAGCCGTAGGGGTGCTGAAAAGAAGGGTAGAAATCACTTCCTCTGACTTACTGTCTTACTTACACAGTTCAGTGTGCATTTAGTCTTCATTGCTGCCACTCTTCAGAAGAGCACCTTGTTCAGCTATTCAGGCCCTTTTCTGCAAAGCTGCTTTCTACACCGTCAGAACCCGGTCTGCACTGCTGAAAGGGAGGTTTGCAAGAAGTGCAAAACTTTGCATTATTAACTGATGAACTTTATGAGATTTTTGGCAACCGATTTCTCCAGCTTCTCAAAATACCTCCGAAACGCAATTCTGCTCTCCAGAATATCCACCCCTCATCCAAGCTACATGTAGTCTGTGATCTCATCTGTTTGATGATCATCTGTTTGATATCATCTGTGTCTTCTGTATCCATTCTCAGGTGGTTTATGAAGATATTATAGAGTATTGGTCTTAGTATTCACCCATGAGCAATGTCACTCATAGCTGGCTCCTTATTAGACTTTAAACCATGGAGCATTATACTTTAAGTCCATCAATACAGCAAGTTTTTCTTGTAGTACACCCATGCAGTCCATACTTTACTATTTTGGCTACAAGGAGGTCAATATTCCAATAACCCAACAATTCTTTTGATGGAGGGAAGACACACATGCACCTAGACAGCAGCCATCAGAAAGCTTTTGCTGTGTCATTTGGTCACATCATTTTGGCTGGCAGTAGATCGGCTGGATTGAAGTTTTCTGGAAAGCGCTAGAGTGAGACACAGGGCCAGCACTTGCACATGGCAGTAAAACCATCAGGGAGTTTATGGCACGTGGCCAGGACTGCAAGCTGTGCTATGCCAGTCACAGATGGGGAGCGGGAATTTGTGACATTTTGTACTTTAACCCAAAATCTGAACAGATTTTCAGGAGACCAGGGAGAAAAGAAGTTCTTTCTCACCCTGACTTATATGCCCTGCCAAATTTGACAGTCATGCTGCAAAAAGTGTTGAAACAACAACAACAAAAAATTACAGAAGTGTTTTGTTTTGTTTTTTAAGGAATGTGTTAAGCAGCAAAGATTTAGGAATGCTGACTTGTCTGTAAAATCAAAGGAGCCAGAATCCATGATTTTCAGCCAGGTTCCACTGGTTCTTTCAACCAGTTAGCTGGAGCCCAAAGCAAACGGGCGTGTTGATAAATCCTAATCCTAACACATAGGTTCTTGAAGTGTCTGACATAGTCTTCTATGGATCCAAGAGATAAAAAAAAAACAAAAATGTAAAAGATGGTCATGTTCTCTAATTTCAAGTACTTGTTCCAGCTCCCTGCATTTCTAACCCTTTATGGAATGGTTGTAAAAAGAACTCCACACTGTTGAAACTATTCTTTTCCCAAGCCCTTTTTACAGAAAGCAAAGATGCTATTTCTGTAAGAACTTAAAAGAAAATAGATGTCTGAGAGAGCAAGAATGGAAAATTTCAGTCCAAATGGTGGATGTTTGGCAGTCAGGAGCTGACAGGGTTTTGTAATACACTGTAAGAGAGGGGCTGTTCCTGTTGGCTCTACCAATAATCACATTTCTATGGAAAAAAGGAAAAGTGTCTGTTGGAATGCTTTTGATTTTGGAGAAAATGTTCCAAAAGACTGTTATATCAAAGAAGTATCAGTTATTTTGTCAGAGTAAAAGCATGTTCCTTGAAATGTCTCTCTCTACCTTCTTTGTCTTTCTCTTGTCCCAGGCCTGCACAAACTCTTTAGCTACAACCTTTTCTTCCTCCTCACACGCTGAGCCTTCCCAACTCCAGTCCCCTTCATTCTGCCTTTATTTACCAAGATCAATCTTGCCAGCAGTGTGAAGAGGGAAACAGATGGGATTAGCCTGTGTTTTCTACATTTCAAAGGGTTGGGAAATGATGGGAGATTTTGGTCAGCCAATGTTAAATAAATTCAACACTACAGCCACCCTGCTTCACAGCATTTCTCCTCTCCCATCAGGAACTTAGTCTAGGAAGTAAATCTTTCTACAAATAATTTACTACTTTTCCCAAGGATATATAGTTGATTACCGTAAGAGGGCTTTGTTTTTTTACATGTCCATATGTGACTACTAAAATGAGGCATACTTGGAGCATTATTTTCCTAAAAGATAATTAATAACAAGAAAGTGAAATGAAGCTCCTTCTAAGCAGGAGTGTTGTGTCTATATACATCGCACCAAGTCAGCATCACTGAGATTGCTGTAAACTTTGATACTTCCTTAACCTTGGTTGGGCGAATGGCCAACCAGCTCAATCTTGCCAGTTGGATGACAGCAGCAGCAAGTATTTCTGCATGCAGTGGACAAATTTGCCTATTTGATTCCTGTCCAGAGGCAGAGGGTCTGTCTGTCCTTCCTGTTTGTCTCCTATGATTTCTTTACCAGTTGCCCAAGCAGCTTGGAGAAGGAAGGCATTTACTTGACTTGTAGATTCAGTGGTAAGGAGTATATGGGGGAAAAAAAAAAGAAAAAGAAAAGGAAAAAGAAAAAGAAAAAAAGATTACATTGGGACAGAAATAGAGAAAAGGAAGTGACTGTGGGTGACAAAGGGGTACCAGAGATATGTAGGACAAAGAGAGTAGGACCTGAAATTACTGGAAGAGATAGGACTGGAAGTGGGGAGACATTCCCAAAAATAGATGAAATGGGAGGGAGCTTGTACTGCCCAAGGAACAAGATAAAGAGGGTGGATGGCTAGATGAGAAGCTGGAGGAGGATGGCCAGAGATGGCTAGATGAGAAGGGAGACAGGGCCTGGAAAACTCATCTGGGGTCATGCTAGGGAGAAGAGAAGGGAGCCTGGCCCTTGATGCTCGAAGTAGACAGATGCTTTGGGGACTAAGTGGAAAAGGAAAGCAAGGGAATAGAAAGGACTGGAGCAAGGTGAGAATGAAGGAATCAAACAGGAGATGCAGGCCTGGCTCACACCATCACCAGGAGCTTCTGCGCTCCACTCCTGGGCAGCACAGCTGCCCATGGGACCTGCTCTTGGAGCACAGGCATCATCCTTTCCTAGTGCTGGTCCAGTTACAGGGACAGTCTCTCACTCCGCTTTGGTAAAGGTTCCAGCCTCGTTGTTCTTGTCAGGTATCCATATGATACCACAGAGTGGGACTTTATTGTTGCTGTTATGTCAACTTCCACTTTTTACATTATTGTTCTAAAAGATTCAGAAGGGACAGAGAAGAGTCTTACCAAGGTGAAATGGTTTGAACCATCAGTCCAAGATGCTTATTTCAGACAGTCCTGAGCATTGCATGTGACTCCAAATGAGGTAGATCCATCACATTGTTGTGATGTTGGATGTGATCCATCACATCCATCAGTTGTTCTTCAGGAACTCTGTATGTTATGCCTACCGGCTTGTGCACAGCCGCTCCAAGTTGGGTACTACTGTTTTCCATTTTCCTATCTCTTCCTTCCCCTCCTTTGTGGACTGATGTTTGTCTTCTCCAGGTGACACGCTTGTCTCCTTCATTGAATGATAGGTACATCATGAGATACCTGCGTGAGGCTACTGTGGGGCCTAATCGTCCACTGATTCCAGCCCTCGTGTAATTGCAGTGATTAGTGTGCCCTCTGCTGTCTCACCATCCACTTTCTCCAGCCTCTCTGCGATCTACAGACCAGAGCCTAGTCCATAAGCAAAAGCCACTCTAGCTCCAGTCTCTTGTACTGACTCAGCACACGTTATCAGAAGCACCCTCTGCTCCACACACTTCCAAGCAGACCCTTCAAAAAAAATGTCATCGAGGCTTCTCAGCTGTGATGTTGCTTCCCCAAAAGACGAGCTGACAGTGATCTGGCTGCTGCCAGCACCATCTTTGGCAGCTGCCTTTACATCCATTGAAATAAACAAGGCAGTTCCTAGCTCAGGGGTGCTGCGGAAGGGTCTCTGCAAACAGCTTTGCAATGGTTACACTTCCAGGCTGGGCCTTGCTGAGCTCACTGAATGTCAGTGTGTCTCTCTTGCACACGCAATGTTCAACTTCAAAGGGTAGTGAGAACCCAACCCTAAATTCGCGTATACAGACCAATGATTAAAGCACACTGAAATGCAAACAAACAGATTTTCAAGAGGAAAAACATCCCATGCAGATGGGCCATGTGTAATCTACACCACAGAAACACTCTTCTGCTAATACCGACCTTAGCAAATATTGCTCTCCCGCAGAAAGACAAATTATTTTTTTCCTTTTCTTTCTGTGACTTTTATCACCAGGCCTGTCACAAACACTCCCAGATACACCCCACCAGATATGAATCCTCTCAGTTTATCTACCTCAGTTCTGTCATGATTTTTTTTAAGCATCAATGTTTTCTTTCTCTCTTTTCCTCTTTTTTTCTGGCACCTTTGCTCCTGCACCTTGGTTGCAAAAACTGCTATCTCTCTTTAGGCATCCTGTATCTCTCCTTAAACATGTGGGAACTGACAACTGATATATTGCCTCCTTACGAGGCTGTCTCATCTGTTCAGTGCTTTCATTCGGGCGGCATTTCTTGGCAGTCAAGTAAAAATCATCATCACTTTGGGAAAAATGCCTGATCTCTCCTCTGACTTTGAACAATGTAACAAAGTTGTTTGTAATTTTATTTGCCATTGCGATACAATGTTTGCAAGAAAAGGAAGAACAAGATAGGACCCCCAAAGGAAAGAGTATGTCAGATAGGTGAAGCAGAACAATGTTGTTCTTAGAAAAATTTTAACTAAATTATCTAGTTTTTCCTACTGTTGTGTCTGTGCTCCAGAAACTCCTGCAAGACCTTTGATCAACTTAATGCTCTTTGATCCACACTCAGAGCACAAGAATAGGGCAGAAGCTGTCGCTTTGCAGTAGGATGTGTATATATTCAATATCTATGACAGAGAATTTAGTGGGAGAATTTACAGGAAAAAATATTGTAGTTATTTGAGTATTTCCAGGCTATATTTTAAGTCATTTTTAAACCTGTAGCAAGTCTACTAATTTTGAACCATAACTGAAATTGCCTAAATAGCCCTAGATTAATTCCCAATGCAGTGTAGACTGCAACATCAAAGTCTCAGCTAGTGGTTCAGTTCACCTATTCACAAGAGCTATTTAATTTCACTAAGTTTCACAGATCAGTTGGCAGCTCCATTTTAGAGCACAAACTTCCCACACATGCAGATGGAGACCTCTACAGATGTTCAGGCACTTCCACACCAAGGACACAGAGGAGGTGAGCTTGCAGACTTAGGCAGTTCCGCAAACTGCTACCCAAAAAGTAGGTGCTGCCCATCTTTAGCAAATGAAGCAGGTGTTTAGATCCTTTATCCAGACCTGGTGGGACACACTTCTAGGCTTTCCTTGGGCTTTGGAGGGTGGAAAGGGAGAGAATAGGAACTTTTGATCACTTTGATTGAATTTAGGAGGTCCAAAAACCAGAGCAGCAAAGTTATGTGAGGCCTCATGGGTCCTTTAGATGCGCTCAGCCAGGCTCCATGTTGGCTCCTATTTAGGTAACTGAAGACCAGAGTCTCCATGGGATATGAGCAACCCTCAGTCACATCAGGATGGGCAAAAAGAAAATCTAGCTTAAAATAAAAGAAGAGCTCATGCACTGGAGGTCTGTACTGGGGTAAGAAAATCAGTTTAGAAAATCATCTTTAGTTCATTTGCCGCATTTTTCTTCAGAGGAAAGCCCTGGGCTTCACACAGGGATGGGAGTACCAGGCAGCACAGCAGCACCACAGAGGCTGCTGGGTCCCAGCCAGCAGCTTGGTGACCCCCTTTGTGGTTGTCCTGGGCAGGAGGGGGATCTGGAGGGCAGAACCTGCTGCTATTCCAGGATTTTGTTTCTGTCTGCAGGAAGGGAATTGCTTGGATCTGGGCAATAAGCAGGTGGTCTAACTCCAAGCTTCACATACGTGGTTCCTCCCTGCAGAGGGAATTGCTTTGAAGGGGGGGAACGGAATGCAAGCGGAGAGCCTCACTTGGGTTTTCCTTCCCTTCCTCCAATCTCCCTTCAGCAAATTTCTGCAGTGGGGGCAATCTGGCCCCAAGATAGGAAGGAGTCCCTGGGTCCCACACAGTGTGAACAGGTCTGAGGGGAGCAGCATAAGGGCCTGCTGGTACTGTAAGCTGTGGAGGTAGTCATCAGTCATAGCTGCTGCCCCCCGTCCCTTCCTGGTTCCGCACAGTGCCGTTGTACCTCGTCAAAGTTAATTTACTGAGCTGGTTAAATGGCTGCACAGGGTACCCGGCCTCCTCTCACCTCCCGCATCTTTCTCAGCAGCTCCCCTGCTGAGGACTCTTCCGTCTGGGTGGTCCCAGCGGCACTGTGCAGGGTTTTGCTGTGCTGTCAGCAGCCTGCTGCAGGGCCCTTCCTCCCGCGCGCTTCTTTTTGCAGCCGGAGCTATGGGAGGCCCATAGCAAACGGTCTGGGGGACAAGAGGCAGCTCCGATAATGGGAAACGGCTGTGAAGGACTGGAACATTGGCTAGTAATCCCTGGACAAAACTGCCTCATTCAGAAAAAAAGGGAGGGAAAAGCTAGCAGAACAAAGATCTTATTTCATTTCATGAAATGAGCACGTGATGTTTTCTCTGGAATGTTTCACTGGCAAATGACTCCAGTTTTTCCAGGGTCCGTGTTTTTACGTAGACTCATGCAAGGCCATAACTGACTGAGAAGCATGTAAATCCAAGGTCTTGGTTAATTTGTCATTTCCAGGCCCGACACTTGCAGGCCAGGCTGCTGCCAGGTGTGGGTGTCCTGGGAAGCTGGATGTTGTGAGAGGCTTCAGTCCGGCTCTGCAGTGCTCCCTGAGGTTGTAGGCATTCCTGGCTGCGTATCGTGCTCATCGTACCTCTGTGGCTGTGCAAGGCACGACCCCATCTGGGCCTGCCTCTGTCGCCTGCCTGTTAAGCTCAAGGACAGTATATAGCAACAGGAGCCAAAACTGACAGATGTTTTGTCCTTCACAGGAGGAAGTGACCTGCCAAGGGGAGGGAGATGGGCAAAAGTTTGTGAAAGCATTGAGTGTGGGGGTCCATTCAACATTGGAATATAACCCAGTTGAATGGTATTGCATTCATTCTGTCAGCTGGGTTATATTTCTGAGCTCCACTTGAGCTCTTACTAAAGGGCTGCTCCTCTTGCTGTGGGAGCCCTGGGAAATGGACATATAATCAGAGGTGAATGTTCAGATCCAGTGAATACATTCCCTTTCTCAAGGTGGGAATGCTCCAGCATCAAGGTCAGTGAACTAGTGGGCTTGTTCTCTGGGTGGGATTTGAGAAGGAGCTCCACACCTAGGAATGAGCTCCCTGCACCACCACCCAGCGCCAGGCAGGCCCCCTCCATCTCTGTTCTTGTCGGCTGGAACCTGCTCGGCTCTTTCCTGCTCCCTGTGGTGGTGCATTCAGCCCTTCCTTCGCTCCTGGCTTGTGTGGCTCGTCTCTCCCAGTCCACTGTGTTGTCAGAAATGCATCTTTCATGTCCCTTATCCTCTCATCAGTATCATATCAGAGCGCCTCCCACCCTGCTCTTCCAGTTTCCAGTCTCATGGGACAATTTGTCCAGTTTGCAGTTACGGCTTCTTATCCATTTTGTTGCCTATCACTAACATTTCCAGTTCCAGCCCACCCTTCTCTCGCGCAGGGTGAAAGCAATGACCTTTCCCTTCAGATCTGGCTGTGTTTAGATCTATTTGTCCTACTCGTGCACATAAAAGGTCTGGCATAAATCCTGCCCAGTGAGGCAGCATGGCTGCTGCAAATAAAGGCCAGCATGTTCAGATATGGAAGTCTTAAGTCAGATGCTTCCTCCATATTTAGCATCTAATGCAACAGCTTTGTTTGTAGGTGCTCAGCACCCGCATTTCCTATGCTCAGTGGTGGAGCTGAGGGTGCTTAGCATCTCCTAGGAACTGATGGGTCTGTTTTAGGTCAAACATTGTACCTCCGTATGGGGGAAAACCCAAACCCCTCAGTATCCACAGCCTAGCCCAAGGTTGGGAGGGGAAAATATGATTTCATAGCATTGCAAAGCAATGACAAGTGCCGGTCTCTAGGGTGAGCTGTGTTTATTAACACATTGCACATTTTCTTGCTTAGCAGAACGGCTTCTCATTTTATGAGTCTCGGAGCTCATGTTTGTGTCCTAGATCAGCTGCCCAAACTTACACCGCCAACTCCCCAGCTTTGTCACAGACCACCAGAGCAGCCGCCCTGCATTCGTGTGTTGGGTGTTGCAACAGTCTGCAGCTGAATGTGTTTCTGTGGACCACTCCTCCCAGCCTCAGAGGGCCTGCGTGACGCACAGAGCTGCTGCCCCAGGTCCAGCCCTGTCCTACCCAGCCACAATTCCCACGTGTGGGACAACCCCAGCTGTCTTTTGTCCCTTCCTCACTTTGGCTCAATTGCAGAGCTACCCTCTGGTCTGTAGCTCAAGATAACAGAGATGCCTCCCATTCTGCCTAAGCTTCTCAGACATCTCCTTAAACATTAGCTATTAAAAATAATACCCTGCTTCCTAAGTACATCGAATAATGCTAAATTCTCGTCAGGATAGATTATTTCTGTGCGACGAAGCCTGGTTACTGATCCATACTGGCTATTCTAACTCGTGCTGCAGGCGTGGAGCTCAGAGCAGCTCCCGGGGCTGGGGGGCAGGAAGGAGCTGAGTGCTGCGGGTGGTGGGTAGCAGTGAGGTGGGGTGGAGGGGTGATATCACAGTATAGCTGCAAGGGCTGGGCGAGGACTTACAGAGTAGTATTTTGGCACATGTTTTGCCTGGTTTCCCAAGGAAATGAGGCTTATATGATCACTTTGGGCACACATCTGTGCATATGCTGTAACAAGGGAGAGGCTGCAGTTTTCAAATAACTCTTATTAGACATCAGAGAGACAAGAAAAATGTTTACAGTGACCCAGCAATAGAGAAGGCATTAATTGGATCTTGCCCTTTATTAAACACAAGAGGATGTATCCACCCAGGAGATGCAAACTCTTCAAAGCTCAGGCTTCATGTGCTCAACTTCTTGAGTGCTGGTTTCTTCCAAAATTTGGGGAGCATGGCCCACTTGGGCCCTATACATATACAAAACATTTGTATTACAAGTAGCAGTGACTGGAAAGTAAGTGTCAGTAGAAGTTGAATATTAATGTATGCAGTAAAATATCTTTCTTTTGGAGCAATGATTCCCAAGTGTTTTGGCCCATCAGAGCATGGGGCAACCTTCAGAATTTCAGGCAAGAGTCATGCACCTTTACAATCAAGCTTTTTAACTGCAGACATTTGTATGATACCACTTGGGCTGTGTGACCAGCAGGAGACGAATTACCATGTCCAGTATGGCCATAACTTTGAAATCACTCTAGTGCCTTCTGATCCAAACTCCTCGTTACACTTTTGTCTACCTGAATACCCGCTCAGAGTGAGGGATTACCACATTTCTCTGCATTTCATATTCAGTCTTCAGACTACCCAGAAAACTCCTGCTGACAAACTCATATGATCCAGTCTGGAGTCTGGTAGTCATCAAAACTGCATGAAGTGACTGCTCTGGGCACTAAGGAGCAATGGCAGGGTACAGGAGATCCCTTCTGTTGCAGTGCCTCCAAGAGCCATGTGCGTCACCTGCACCCTTTGGGGAGAGTGAGCACCACTTGAGCAGAACCACACATCAAGAGACCAGAATTCAGTGAATCTTTCTATACTGATTTATCATTTGCCACTTTTTTTTTCTTTAATTTAGTGTGGCACTTGCATCAGGGTAACTCAGAATGAGTCTGTTTCTACGACCTTCTGTCCGTCTGAGTTCAGCCATAGCTCTGCCAGCGCTGGCTCATGAAACAAGGGAATCCATGACTCCCAAGCAAAGAGATACGCTACAAAGGCGAGTTCATAACAAAATTACAGTGAAAACTACATCACTCATCACCAGCTGTGAAATAATTAGACATCTCTTTGGGCTGGTTTGTAGGTCACTTCCACTCAGACAGAAGCAGAGCAGGATGGGGATGATGCTGTCTATATACAGAATTGTTAGTGGTAGTCCTAAAACAAAATACAGTGTAACATCGGAGCGTGGGTGAGCCCAGGGAAGGAGGGCTGCTGCCATGGGCCCTTCAGAGCTGGCCTCATCCAAGACATGGATAGTTGTCTGTCAGAGTTCGCCCCTTCCAGGATGTAGGAGCAATACCTGGTGATGGCGAACGCTGCGGGCACGCACAGCACTTCCCTCCCTACTCTTATATGTAGCAGAGGGGATGGTGCTTGATTACAGAGCAAAACAGGGTCTCCAAGTGTCAGCTTTGGCTATCAACAACCCTATGACTTGAGGGGAGCCCCTGGCAACTGCTGCCACTTGTTGTAATGGTGAAGGTGGCTGTATTTGAGGCACAATCATAGGGCATGTCCAGGAGGGACAGTCTCTGTGCACTGATGGGTCCTGCTTCATGGCCACCCTCTCTTTGTGCCAGCAGGAGCTCCTGCCATACAGTGCTGAAGGTATCGAACAAAAGGATTGCAGGGCTTTATATGCAAATGCGGAGCACCAGGCATTCACGTGGATTGCGAATCCCGTGTGACTGGAATAACGTCTCAACTGGCTCTTTGGCTCCGCTAATGTGATCTGGATCCTTACAGACACAGGCTTAAGCTCCAGTTTTTCAAGCTCAGTGCATGCATTGCCTCCACGGTCATGGTGGGAGCGTCACCGCGGTCCTGCAGAGTGGCTACGCATGGTGACGTGCAGGTTTGTCCTGGGCACCCTGCAGCGCCTCACACCTCCGTTTCCTGTGCTCTGAGAAACAGCAGAAGGGGAGCGACCCCCTTTCCGAGGTGCTTTTTCCTTCTCCATCCCTTACCCTTCCCTCGGCGGGGGAGTGCCTTCTAAACCCGGTCCCCACCACCACCCTCGGCTCCATTTCCAGGGCTCCCACGTGCCTTTGGCCACAGCCGGGCCACCAAGCCCGGAGAGCGGACAGCAGCGCGGGCTCCAGCAGCCCTGAGGCGCGCCGGGGTCTCTGTTTACGGCGACACTATCTACGCAGCCGTTTTTTGCGGCGCCGTCATTTGCCGCGGCGCCGTTACTCGCGGGGGCCGTTACTCGCGGGGGCCGTTACTCGCGGGGGCCGTTACTTTTCGCGCCGTTAGCCGGCGCGGCCGCTCCCCGGGCGCCTCCTCGCGCCGCGGCGTCGGGGGCTCCGGGCG
>JAWLRI010000031.1:6395896-6422376 GCA_034781795.1 Crypturellus tataupa
AGCACAAAAAAAAAAAAAAAAAGAAGAAGAAGAAGAAAAGTGAGGTCAGAAGCAAAATATTTGGTAATGACGGCGGGGAAATGTGGAAGTGATTTGGAGCGAATGAAGTCAAGCTGCGGGGCCGGGGAGGGCGCCGGGCGCCTGCTGCAGGGAAGCAACGGGGGCGGCGGGGGGGGGGGGGGTCTGCCTCCCGCCCGCTCCCGATTCCGCTCCCCGCACGTTTCTCCCAGATGGCCGGCCCCACCCTAGAGCATCGCAACTTGGTGCCGTGCAAAAATGTCGAAATGTTCGTGTATCCCCCCAAACAATTCCCACCTCTGACTTTGCCCGGCACTGCCAGGGTTGGAGACGGGATCTGGGAGCAAAACCCTTTGCTGCTGGTGTGTCTTCATAAGTAAAGGTGTCCAGTGAGCTCCCCGCTTGTGCCTTGCTGTGCCAGGAAGAGGAGCGGTGCAAGTGCCGTAGCGTTGGGATGGCAGAGGTGAGGCTGGCAATGACGAGCTGGCCAAGGAGCTCCGCTCTCAGCAAGCATGGAAACGGAGCTGGAGGGCAGGCTGCACGTGCACTGTGCAGTAGTGCTGTCTGTTTTCTTGGAACCTTAAAAAAAGATGCACTCGCAATTAACAAATTCCAGGCAATGCACAGAGCAGCCTCTAAAAGGAGGAATTGCACAATAATGCATTCATAGGATTAGTAGCAACAACTAAATAGTGGCCGTGGTCTGAGAAAAACATAATGGAATTGGTGGCCAGCAGGAATACGACAAGGACACTTTTGGCCACTGATTTCTGATTTGTGCCACTCACGTTATGTTGACTCTGACAAACTGTTAAATCCTGCCTTTTGCCTAGCTTTGTCCAATTTGGAGTGCCTTGGTTGGCTGCCCAGATATAAGTAATGTTTCTATGCCTTGCTGTCCCCACCAAGGAAGCGCAAGTAAAAAAAGATGCGTAGCTATTATGTTCAAAACTTGCTTTTAAAGGCCAGCTCCTACTGGAGTGGTTAAATGAATGATTTGGGTGTTTTCCCAGGTAACAGTCCAGGTATCAAACCAGGGCATGTTCTGGTCTGTTTCCAGTCGATTCTAGCAAACCTCGAGAGCAAGGGCTGAGGTTTGGTCCTGGTCCGAGGGAAGGCTGCCACCTTCGGCGAGTTTTCTTTGGGGGCCTTGGTTTGGTTTCTTGCTGTTTGTGACTGCTCAGTGCTGAGTATCCTCTTCGGGGTTTTACCTTGTGGGGCGTCTGGGCATTTTTATCTTCACGGGGGTGAACCGTGTAGAACTTGGGGATGGCTTTGAAAGCAGTCCCTTCCAAATGCCCTGTTCCATTACCACTGTGCTCGGTAAGACTAGTATGCAGTGGGTTTCTCTTCTAGATTTTTGGAGTTATAGCCTGTCTTTTTTCTCCTGTTTCTGCTGTAGCTGGTGGTTGGTGCCTTTCAGGACATTCAGAACATTAACACGGAGCCATAAGCTGATAACCCGTTTGTAGGTAAAACTGTATCTGAACTGGGTTGGGTTTTTGTACCACTCTTATTTCTGTAATATTGTTAGGTGCATAATTAGAGGCTATACAGTAAAAAAAAAAAATTGCTTCAGTAAATGTTCCTGGCATGATGTTATGCAGACTGGAAAATCTGAGCCGTGCCAGAGCTCGGGAGCTTTTCTTGGCCTGGTTCAGCAATAGTCACAAGAGCAATAGACGGTGAACTCTCCTCCTCGGATGTAAGCCAACCCCCTGTTTCAGACAGTGCTTTTTATCTCTCCCTTCCTGGATCAGTCTCTCCGTGTGGAGGCTGTTTGCTAGGATTAACAGGGATGCTGTGGAGGTGACGTTGCTTGTGTTGCCAGCTGGTGCTTTCCTATGCAGGGGGAATGATTTTGGGAAACATCCACAACCCTTGAGGAAAAGGGAGAGGCGCAAAATGTCTGATGAGCGTATTAGAAGTTAATCCGCTGGCATGTAACTTGATCAGTTGTGCGTATCCCGGTGGAGCAGATAGCCACTTAATGCGGGAAAGGAATCCGGTCCCTTTGGCTGTGTTGAGGAGGTCTGAAGGTTAGTTTGCATGGAGGAGTTTTGCCTAGGTGTACTACTTTAATGAGACCAGTGTCATTATGTATCCCATCGGGATGCTTAGCTCAGACCAAGAGTGAGGATTTTGAGGGTTTTTTGTTTGTCTGTATTCTTTTCATTTTAGTTTAAACCTACTACAGAACCACCAAGAAGCTTCTTTTACAAGGAAACATTCGACATTAACAAGAAGGTTAGTGCCAGCATGGCTGTATTGGTGCAGCCTGTGGACAGGATCCAGCTTTGCTAGGAGGAGAGGTCACTGTCCCCAGCCTGTCCCCAGCTCTCCGTCATCCATTTGGCTTGATCCCGATAGCTCTTCCCTTAAACTGCCTCTAACGCATTCCAGGCCAAATGAGCCTGACTCTGGGAAGAGATATGGAAACGGTTTGAGCTGACTTGCCTCTCTGAGTAAAAAGGGCTTGAGGATTGCTCCGGTGAGGAGATCTGTTACAAGATGTGAGGGGGGCTGTAACCCTCAAGCAACAAGGGGAGTCCAGCTCCTGGAGCCAAACTGATACCTGTTGCTTGTGGTGCACATGTGGAGCAGTGCAGCACACGTGGAGCAGTGCATGCACCTGTTGAAGCCTTGCTATCCATCTCCATCCCCTCTCCTTTTCCATCAATGTAACTTATTTGTGTGAAAAGCCAGAAGGGGGGGCGGGGGGGAGAGGGGGAAGAGAAAATGAAAAAAGCTTTAGGCTTAGGTCTGTTTGCTTAACTCACATAAGTGCTTCCTCTCAGTTCGACTTGGCTGCTCTTGCACAGGAAGAGGACAAGGCCCTAGTGCTTCCAAGGTTGTGTGCTTCCCCCGCCCACATGCCCCTTTTCCAGCAGAGTGCTGAGAACGCGAGTGGTTGCCGTAATGGCTGGTATCCTTCTCCCTCCCTCCCTCCTTCCTTTCCTCCCAGATTCGGTTTCAGGCTGTTAATGGATTCTGGCTGACGTCCTTAGCTTGGTTTAGTTAAACTTTTCCTGCCTTTTGAGGATTAAAAACTGTTCCCTTACTAAGTGAAAGTTGGCATCCTAATGTAATTGCGTAGCTCTGAGACTAGACTGGAAATTAGCCCTGCAGTTGTCCTTTTGAGCAGGATTCATTTGCTTTGGAATTTAATGGTAGAGACTCTGTGGGATAGGTCAGTTCTCGACCCATTGACACTTTGGCCACGGTAGTGGGGGGAAAAAGGACTCCATGGTGCCTATCATGTGGTTATCTCAAGTTGCTTTTAACGTGTACTAGCTTTGTGTATTAATGTAAAACCCAGTCATTTAAGGTAATGAAACGGCGACGCAGCTTCCGCCTTTGGTGAAAGGAAAAATCACTGTCACTGGAAGCTGGTTTGGGACCGATCATGTTTTCCTCCCTGGAACCATGCCCTTGGGCTACATACCAGGCATTGCAGGAATCTCCTATCTCAGTGTGAGGCATATAGTCAATGAAGGAGGCAGGGAAAAGGGATTCTGCCCCTGCGCCAAATACTAAGGGACAGAACAGGGAGCTCTGTCTGGTGCACTTTGCACTCTACCAAAATCCAAACTGCCCATGCAGGAGGGTGTAAACCGCTCTCCTGGCTGTGTTGAAGGGCCTCTAGCCTCTGAGTTTGGCTGCACGGGTGTGTTGTGCCCTTTAATATATAGAGGTGTGTGACACCGTAATGCTGCTTCTCAGATGGAACTGCTGTTTAATGTTTGGTCTGAGCCACTTTGTGCAAATTTGCCATAGCTATCTGAGTGCCTTTAGCTGCCAGGGCGCACATTTTTGTGTGGGTAATTACCAGGGGGGCTGCCTCTTCCTCCTGGCACAGGAGGAGAGGACTGACTGAAAGTCTCCTGTTGCCTGTCGCATTTTTCTAGCTGCTCTTGTTGCTACAGCTGCTCGCCCATCAGGAGGCACTGGGACGCCTTTGATCTGTCTTGTGTGCTGTTACATGAGCTGGGGAATGTTTCTCTTTGTAGACAAGAGTGGGTCACAAATCTCGGCCAGATGTGTCTTTCCAAGCTCCCGGGACTCCTATTAACCAGGCTCTGTTTTAACTCCGTATCCTGTGAGCTAGAGGAGATTAATTTCCAAAAATGCCATGTTTAGTGGGGTTGGCTTTTCACCATTACCTTCATGGAAGGTAATGGTGAAAAAGGCTTCTGCTGTACTTGAGGTCTGAGCTGACCTATGAATGACCAGCATTTCTTTGCAGAGATCCAACCCTCAGAGCAGTGCTTGAGTTTAGCAGAAGAAAAGATTGGAGCACCAATCTGGGAGCAGTTGCTCCCAGAGCTGGGTCAGGCTGGCAAATGTTGGGATCTGTGTCTCCACGTTGCCAGAGGCCGTAGGCTTAGCCATAGCTCTGTGTTGCCATCACGTGTGAACCAGCTGGAGCAGGAGCAGCTTTGCACTTGCAACAGGATTGCAGTTTTGGGGCATTGTTGAAATAAGTGCCAGATAAACAGGCCTGGAGGCTTCAGTGCTGTTTTAAGGGACAGAAGGAGTACGCAGCATGGGCAGGGACTGCATGGCTTTTTGTGACTGCCTGCTCTCCTGTGCGTTCCAGTTCTGATCAAAACACACTCTTCATGACTACACGCGGGGGTGAAGATACCAGCTCCGAGTGAGCACATACCTTCTCTGCCATACAAACCAGCTATACAGAACTGTTTTTCTATGAATTCTTATCTCCTGTTCTATATCCAAGCATTCTCATTTATTACACTGTATTACTGGGTTTTAAAGTCGCACTGATACTTTGGGAAAGTGAACTAATCTATGTTGCCCATGAAAGATGATGAAGAAAAGAAAGCTCGTGCCTCAGTCTATATGTGTGGACTTCCTTGACTTTTTTTGGTCCATAAGTTGAAAACAATTTGGAGGTTCCTCTTGGGTGAACTTGTTTGAAAAGAACAAGAAATTTGGGCTGGAAGATCAGGGGAGTTGTTAGTATCTTAGTCGCTCATCTGTAGATGGATCCCAGTCTCTGCTGTTTGACAACTAAGCAAATATTTTGGCAGAAGAAGCTAAACCTAGCTTGAAGACTGAAATCTGTTCTTTGCTTTGTTATGGCAAGGGAGCTAGTATTCCAGTGCTTCTGAGAAAACCCCAGGAAAACCAGGAAATAGAGACAAAAGGCTTGTTCAAACCTGTCTCATTTGCGTGGATGTTGTAGAATGGTTCCCTATATCAAGTTCCCCTTGTTTGTAATTGGTCAACAGTAAAGTTTCCCTTGACTGTCCCAAAAATGGACCTCTAACCAGTCTGCCTAAACGCCATTATACTGTGTAATGGTCCTTTTAATACCCACCTGTCCTTCTTTGGTCATTGTGTCATTTTGTGACACTGTTGTAAAGCTGTAAGCATAAGAAGTTGGGTTCCGGTCTTGATTTTATCTTTGTAGAGAGGCTCGCAATATAAAGAGCAAATTTGAGGGGACAGATGAAAATGCTGGGGTAGAGCAGCTGGATTTCAGCAGTAGGAAAAGAAGTTTTGCACATGTTATGCTCCAAGCTGGGACAGCACAAGGCTTGGAAGAGCTGAATTGAGCTAGACAGCTGTTGTCACCACTCCTGCTTGTCCCTAGTCAACACCAGTCAGTACAAGTTCCTTCAGATCTCTTCTCCTGGGACAGGAGATGGAGAGAGACAGGTTGAAGAGCCCTGGGAAATATGGATGTCAGAGGAACTCTCCATTATTTTTTCCTAGTTAACTTTTTCCCAAAATTAAAATTTTCAAGAAATACTGGTAATTTCAAAGATTATCTATAGGCACAGACTGTTGCTTTGCTTCTTCACCTGTGAGGAGATCTAGGGTGGTAGTAGGACTTGCTGTGGAAGGACCTGTGGCAAGGCTAAGGCTCAAACCTAACAGTATCTTCTCAGTCTTTCAGATTGAGGTGGAAAGAAGAGGAAGCTAAAATCTTGAACGAAAGGAAAGCACGAGGAGGGTGACAGAGCTGAGCTAGAACATGCTAGCAAAGGTGTCCACTGCCAGTGGTGGGATGCACTGGGGCATCTTGGCCAGCACAGGTGCCTGTGACCCCACAGCAGCAGAGGCAGGTGATGCCTCTTGACCTCCTGAAAGGGTACAGCCTTGGGCTGAAGACATGTGGAAGAACATGGAGTTTCTGTCCACCTGCCAGGCCATACGCAAAGGAGGGGAAGTTTGAGCAAGCAAGTTACCGGGTTAACTTTCTGTGGGCCAGGGATGGTTTTGATCATGAAGTCTGTTACTATTTTCTGGATGACAAGTTGAATATGAGCAGGGTGCCTGTGAGGCCTCTCCACCCTGTAGCAGCCCCTGCCATTGAAGCACTGGTAATTGTAGCCTGAAGCCAGGAGCTCACCTCCTGCATGACCTAACTCCTTGCATATGCTCTGGGACTTTATTCTCCTCCTGTGTTTTGGCCACTTTTTTGTGTTTATGTTTGAGGAAACATAAACACAAGTAACCCACCTCTTAAGCATGAGGGCTTGGAATCACTGTCTTGTTTCCTGTATGTAGGCGGAAGAGACTTCCTCGGGGAATTCTTGCTATGTCTGGATCGTGTGGTTGTCTGGGTGAGTAAAATTCCTCAGGGAGGGCTGGAAAGGCGGTGACCTAGCTCCAGGCTCGAGCATAGTCATGGAAACCTGGGCCTCTGCAGGATTAAGGTAACAGGAGATCAGTTCACCTCAAAGGTATTGGTCTGAACTTGGCAGGCAGTGGAAGCATCCCTACAGGACACCATGCTTGTCCATAGGATGCGAGTTGTGGCCTATTCCAGCCTGGAGGCAATGATGCAGGATGAGTAATAACAGCCTAATCTCCTTCAGTTGGTGCCCCGCTGCTTCATTTCCCCTGGGGACAGCAGAGAAGTCAAATTGCAGCAGAGACTCTCTTTCTCACGTAGCTCCGGTGTGTTTTCCCCAGGCCTGGGGCTCGGATTCCATGATGGACGATGATATAGTGATCAGGGAAGGGAGTACTTGTTACCTGCCTGCCCTTGGCCTGCAGATGAAGGACAGACCTTGGTGCCTGAGCTTGTTGGCTCGTGCTGTTGCACACCATCCAGAAAGGAGCTATACTTGGCAGCCAGCGGGGCTGTCTGGCACCATCCTCTCAGTGAGAGAGCTGTGGAGGCCGTGTGTTGCCTCCCGCCAGAAGTGTCCCATGCCAGCCTTGTGGACAGACCGAGAGGCAGCCATGAAACATCTTCCTTCTGAAAAACAGACTATTTCCATGGCAAAGTGTTGTAGGGGGGCCCTGAGATTAGTAGCTGCTTGTAGAAACTGGAGCTGTTAATGTCTTGTCGAGTCCTGTTTTATGCATCCCTGCTAAGTGATGTCCCCTTCCTGTCCTGTGGCAAGAGGATACCACAGTCTCAAAATCAGTAAGTTTATCTTGATGGACCTCGTAAATGAACAATTAGTCTCTTATTATTCTGCCCTAGCAGATCTAATTATGCCTCTGTGTTTATCTATAGTGTGTAGTTATTGTACCTCACTATATACGTAGTGTTGGACCTCATTGTACTCAGTGAGTAGCCCCAAACCACATGGTGTTACTGCAGCGCCTAGGACACTCCTAACCTTTTGTCCATTAAAGCCTAAAGAGACAGGAGAGCAGCTGAGTGGTCTTCACAAATCACTGCCAAGCTGTTGCAGTGCAGCAGCGTGCAGCCAAGTGCCCCCATTAGTCAGGCTGTCCTGACAGCACATGCAAGGTCAACAGTAAAGCAATATTAAGCACAGACTTTTTTTTTCAGTTTTATGTTTATTTGCTGCTTTTTGCTTGGTTTTTTGGGGGAGGAAAAGCAAGAAAGAAGTCTCTCTGAGGATGTCTGGTTCAAGCAGCTTCAGAGCCCACAGGCACCAAGCAAATGCAAACAGCCTCCTCTCCCCAGATCTGTTTGTTCTAGTTCTTAGTCATCGTCATGCCCTGATTTGTATGTAGGCTTTGGGCAAAGCACTTCATTCCTCGGAGCTGCAGTGTTCCCATCTGCAGAATGAGGCTGACAAGCGTGCCATACCTTACTGAGGGCTTTGTGAGGGTGCCCCACTGAGGGCAGATGAATCTCTGCCAGGAAAAGTTTGAGCTTTGTGCAGAAGGGGCAGCACATACTGCAGAGCGTGCGTATCCTTATCGGTAGTAGTGAAATTAACAGGGAGGATGATGAAGATAACATCTGGATGAGAATTGCTATGCAGCAAAGGAAGTGATAATATAACCTGCATTTAAGATGTAGGTTGTATTAGTAGCCAGTTGTTCCCAGGTGGGAAGGAATGTTTTTACTAGAACCAGAAATGGGGGTGGGAGAGCTGGCGTGTCACACAGTGGGGACCGTGCTACTGGAGTGTGTTTGCTGCTTGAGGGGAACAGCGAGCATCTCTCTTGCAGTTGGTAGCTCATCTCCCACCTGCTTTCTCTGAGCTGTGAGGGGAACATTGGTGTTCTGCTAATGCGGATTTTTCTATTAGTTGCATGTTGCTGTTAAGCGGAGTATCTTACAGAGGGCATGGTCACCTGTATCCCCTGACAGGTCTATCTGAGGTTGACAAGATGGGCTAGCTATTTCCATGCGTTGTCATGGTAACTAATGGAGATTACTTTTTCTTTTACCCCCTCTTTCATAGGAAGATTTTTGCTAAAACACCTAGGAAACATTTCTCTTTTTTTTTTTTTTTTTTTTTCCTCTTTTCCCCAGCATTTCAACTACTGACTTTTGATTTTAAAAATACATTGTTAGCAGTATTTTTCTAAAGAAGTTATACTGAGTGCTGCAAATTACATGCTGGAGATGAGTATTCAAAGAAGGCAGCTGCTAGTCGTTTTTTTGTGTCAGGCCCGGTCTCACAGTGAGGCTTTGGGCAAAGCACTTGTGTGACCATTTTCTCCCCAGCAGGCGAAAAAATAGATGCCCAAAATCACAGGTGAATCTGAGTACCATCTCCTGCATCCATTTTAAGCAGATGATTAGCTCCTCTGAAAAAGTCCAGACTGGGTGGAAGGGAAATAATAATGTCAATGTATCGCCCAGTGAGTTGTCAGGCTGGCTGATGCAGCGATGATGAAAAGCTCTGAGCATTTCAGATTAGAGATGTGGATGAAACATGAGGTATTATTATTAGTACTACTTCACATAAACAGTAGTGTGTCTTGTCACTAAAATGTGTCTGTCTACCCATACTACTGAGAATGAAGCAAGCAATTTTCCCAGTAGATGGTGAGACCAGAAGATGCTGTTGTACTTTACTTCTCTGCTCCCTTGCATAATAGATCCCATATACCCAGCTTTCTGATTAATTCCATTTGTTCTGGACTCTAAAGCATGTCTTAAAACATCTAGTCTTCATTAAGTAATTACCACAAATGGAAAATACCACTGTGCTTGGTGTGTTGTAGCAGTGGCTAATTATCATCATGCTGTTACACCTCATTTCTAGCTTACATGTGTATAATCTTGAGCTACAGATGTTGAATCTTGTGTTTAATCTGCTAGGCAAAAGAGATCTTTGGTGCCATAACTTTCTTTCCTTCCCTTGTAGCTGTGGCATGTGATGCCAGTCCCCTGAGCCATATGGTTGTCGAGTCAAATGGTCCATCTGTAAGGCTCATCTCCTAATCACTAACTCATTATGGGGGCTCTTTGTTGAACCCCATTTAATGCTTCCTGTGCTGATTCTGTCTGAGATGCAAGGAGAAAAAAGGCTGAATTTGCCATGGCTGAGACTAAGGAACTACAATGCCCTTTCCTGTTCTGTTAGTGTTGCCTATGAGGTGCTTGCCCTGGGCCACACCATGGAAGGGCAGCTCCATGCCCTGCTGTTGGGGCTTCATCCAGCCTTAGGCAATATAAACTGTAAAAAGAAGAAAGAGGAAAAACAGCATGAACCTTGATTAAGAATATTAGGGAGACCACCTATGCAAAATCAGGATTTGCAAGCGGTGCTCTTTTCAAAATGACCATCTTGCCCACAGTGTGGATATGCTGCTGTTATTCCCGGTTACAGTCTTGATTTGGAATATTCTGTGATAAAACACGACATGTCTAAGTTAGTGTGTTATTAAAGACTTGGAATATCTAGAGTTTTCTCATCTCTTCTTAAACCCTGTCCATGTGATTGGAATGGAGTTGGGCTGGAGGTGTGCATGCTCATCTCAGTTCATGGGATAGATAGGGCCCCGTCACCACATCACAATCAGGTAAGACAGACCATTTAACAGCTCCTTTGAGCTGTGCCCTGCTACCTATCATACCCTCTCTGACTGAGTCATGAGCCTGCAGCTGCTGGACGCTTTGCAGCAGACCAATCAGGGGCTCAACCGGGGCGCAGGGTGTAGGGAAATGTGTGGTCTATCGCACGCCTGTGTTCACATACCCAACAAGGCAGTTCATAGAGCTGGGGGCGGAGAGCTGTTACAAGCTGCATTATTGACACTGATGAGCATGTCTTCGTGCCAGCAGATAGTGCACTCTGAAGTCCCTTGTGAATACCAGGCTGTTGTTTCTTGAATTAGTATTCCATTCCTTGCAGCAGAGGTTGCAGGATGATGGGGGCTTTGCTGGGAGGAAGTCTCAGGCTGGATGTGTTTAGGTGTAACTTGGTTATTTTTTACGCAGGCACCGATTCTGGGACAGAGGCGGCACAAAGGGCATGCAGGCTGCTTCCCTCCCAGAAAACTCAAGCTATTACTAGCAAGTCTGACCCAAATTGAGTACAGCTAGTGAGGAAGGCAGAGCCAGCTTTCTTGTAGTTCACTCCACCCTTCTCTCAAAAGATCTGTTTCTAACCAAGTAACAATACAGGAATTTCTTCCAAAATGAAGTCTTGCATACATGTTGTCCCAAGGGCATGGATGCTTTCTGGAGATGTGGTTGTACAGAGCTTGGTGCAAGCTGAGCTGAATATTGCCTTGGACCTTGGGAAGCTTCTCTTCTGGTTATGCATGCTTTTTTTTTTTTTTTTTTTTTTTTTTTTCTTTTCTTTCTTTCTTTCCTCCTTTCAAAGTGAATAGAAAGGTCCTGCATATTTCATCCTCTGATCCATTTTGTATCTTGAGAGAACCAAGAACCCAGCTTACCAGCCAGGATGAAGGTTTCTCAATTTGCATCTTCCAGGCATCTTTCTGCACGGCAGTGTTAAGTGGGCAGTAGAAGCAATCAAATAAAGAAAGCTCATGGATGTTTTTTGGCACAAGCTTTTTAGAAGACCTTTTTTTGGCTATTGATCAGAGGTGAGAGGGGGTGATTCCCTTCCCTGAGGTAGTGTTTTCATTGTGTGTTCTACCTTGAGCTCAAAACCCATTTTTAATGTCCAGCAAAATCCAGTGTTTGTCAGGGCTGTGACTTTTAAAACTGCATCCAAATAGTCTTACAAGGTACATGTAAAGGAACACTTCCACAGTAAGTGGAGGCCACCCTAGCTGTGAGCTGCTGTGGAAAGCAGTGAGTGCCTCCCGCATCCCCCTTTCATGTGAGGCTGTGCGCTTCCTCCTACTCCTCTTCCTCCTCCAGCTCCTCTGTGGTGACTGGTTGAAAATTAACTCTATGTGGGAGGAAAAAAAAAAGGAAAAAGAAAAAGAAAAATACACAAAGGAAAAGAAGGAAAAAGAAAAAAAGAGGTTTTTTTGAATCCTTGTGCATGTGTAAGAAGCTGATGCAGGAAAACAGCGTCACACAAGTCTGTGAGGCTGAGCCCCTACCCACTTCTACCTTATCTGCTGCATTCAGGGCTCTGCAGGGGTGAGTCTCCCTTCAGACTTTTGGGCTCTTTACTCTCTTATTTAGCTGACTGTGGCACTTCTGATTGTGAAGATAGGTCACACAGTGTCCTGGCAATTGCTGTGAGTCCCTGGAAAAGCAAGAACTTGGCCAGATGGACTTTTCCTCCAGCTTGGAAGAGCGTGGTAGGCTCAAGGGAACAGCTTGTAAGGGTCTCAGAAGCTTTGGCAGCTCAGGGATCTGGTCCTGGCAAACAAAAGTGGAATCCGGTAGGGGAGATGAGAAGTGCCACCAGAATGGTCTGAAGCGCTGCTGGAGCTTGTCCTGGGTATGGCCCAAGGGCCATGCGCCCATGCATACTTCCTTGCAGATAGCAGAGTGAGGCCCTAGAAGAGCCCTTTGGATGTGGCTCTGGGAACAGGAGTTGTCAAACATTCTCATTTATTGCAAAGACAGAAAGTCCAAAAATACTTCTTCCTCTCAGTGATGCATTCAAGACTGAAGAATACCATGATTAAAGACCAGATGCAGAAAGATTCATTATGCAGGTTTTGTGTTCTTGCCTACCCTCCTGCAAAATGTGGGCAGGGTTATGTTAGTGCAGTATAGACTGCAGTTACTGCAGTCATGGAGTGGGGGTTGCTTGGCAGGGCTTGCAAGGCCCTGTTTTGCTTCCCACAGACCTCCTGTGGTACTAGATAAGCTGCTGAAACCCCAAGCCATAAAGACAGATAAGCATCTAAGATTGATTGAAAGCAAGGGAGCCTCCTAAATGGTAGTGTGGATTCTTTCCCAGGTACTTCAAGGGTGTTTTGGTAGCATGCAGGGAGGGGGTGCATAGACTTCTTAAAAGATAGCTTTCTACCACACAAGTCTTAGTTAATGATGCTGTGCAATTCATGCCCAGCCCTCATACACGACTTGAAGAACATACCTACAGCTCTATTGCCTTTAAGATCAAGGGTTTTTAATTTAGAGAACAGGTGTCTCCACAACACAAAGTAGCAGAGGTACCAGATTCGGTCCCTTTTGTTGCTGCCCCATCCAACATCATCTTGTGTTCCTAAGAGCCTGTGGAAAGTTTTAGGTTTTACAAGAACAAAGTGCTTCTATATGCATTTATTTTCATGAGATTCAGCTTCTAAAGGTCAGGCATTCCAGGTACTGCTGACTGATGTCCCAGTGTCAGTGTAATCTGCTAGTTTCCAAGAGGGAAGAGGAAAAAATACCTCAGGTGCAGATACGAACTTTAGATAAGACAAAGAAATACTGTGAACTGTACCTACGGAGTACGTAGAAGTAAAGTGTGTATCTCCTGGAGGGTCTCCTTAATGTGTTTGATGGCACGAGAAGGGGAAAGAAATGACAAGGTTTAATGGGACACTGATGAGACTGAAGGAACAAGTTCCCCCTGGCAGATCTGTGCCAGTATCCTGGTATTTTAGGGGACTGATTGTTCAAGGTTGATTGCCTTCTGCTGTAATGAAGGATTCAGGCAGCCAAAGCAGCTACTGACCATGGCGATCTGCCCAACCCAGGGTAGAAATTGCCATCATGTATCAGAGGTGGCTGGGCAGGTCCCCAAGGGTATCGTCAGTCATTCTGGCTTACAGCACAGCATGCATTGACAAACTGAATTTGAGTTAGGTTGCTGTGATGGATGAAGCTGCAACACACCAGGAACCGCTTTCCAACCTGTTTTGACTGTCCTTGGCATAGAGAGCGCATCCTTTCCTTGAGGACAGAAGCAAACAACCATAGGCGGTATTCCTTTTAGGTAAACCTGATCTTAATCTGTCTCTGCATTCATCAGCCAAAGCCTGAGCATGACACTGCTGCCTGCAATGTTAAAGGCTTCTCTTACCACAATCCCTGGTGGGACTAACCTGAGTTTAGGTGCATGCATCGCAGAGTTGAGGGTACCAAGTGCAGGTGCAAATGGTACCTGCCTGGCTGCGAATTTGGAGAGTCATTCAGTAAGTGAGAATCATGATCAAGCAGCCTGTGAGCAAAAGGCTTTTCCGTATACCTGCAGCTGTGAGTTCACTACAAGGTATTTAGCCTGTTTTTGGAAGGGATAGTTTTTTTCAGGCTTAGCCCACTGAAATGACCTAGGTCTAGTCTGTGCAAGAACTGGCACAAGGGTGGGGGCCCAGAAAGGAGGCTCTGCAGCCAGTAACTGGACATGAACCCGCAGACCTCGCGTGAGAGAGGCGAGATACTGCAGGTTCCCATAAAGCTCTTCCCTTCAGGCTACGGGAAGATCTATGTTCTTCCCGTAGATCTTCATTATCTTGATTTTGCCATAGGTTGAAGGGAGCACACTTACAGTTAGTTCTGCTCAAGGGGATAACTTTCCAGACCTGGTATTCTGCTCTTCTGTCTGAGTCATCAGTTAGCCTGCCAGATACACTTGAAATCTCTACACCCTGACAGAGCTTGGACATTTGGCAGAAAAAGACAGGGGCAAGTTTTGCTGTGTTTGTTTATTTGTTTGCTAAGAAGGCTGTAGGAGATGCAACAAGAAGTTTTGGGGGCTCTCCATTCTCCATTTTTTTATTTCTAACTGAGCTAATGACTGGATATCCAAAAGGTAAGATTTGTTTTCTTTGAAAAACAGATGGAGAAATTTTACTTGAAAACTGAAATGCAATGTTCTGCTACTAAGCCTTTCATTGCACAATATTAGTCTTTCAATAAATGTAAAGCCTCAAGGAGGCCTGCAGAATGCCAAGTCTGTATTTTTGGAGAATATATTGTGATTTAGTACATTTTTATAATAGCACATTTTACTTCTCAGATTATATTAAGTATAACATATTTTCTTTAATTCCTACAGCCTGTGCATTTGTGCAGGTAGCATTTAGTATAACTTGTTCATCATGACAGTGAAGTGTACATGAAGTACATGAAAACCATTTCTGTACATGCACAGCAATATGTGCGTAAGCAATTTGTTCTCAGGATTCAAAAAGCAACTGTTGATTTCCTCATGGGCATGAGTCAAAGCCAGCTCTAGCAACACACTTCTATAAATGCTTGGGTGTGTGAATTTCCTTGGTTTTCTTAAATCTTTGTTGAGAAAGAACCTATTGTCCCTTCTCAGTTTCCTGGCTCAATCTCTTTTCAGCTTGCACCATTTTTTACACCAAAATTGCTCCCCTGCTTGAAGAGAGTCTTATTTAACCCTTTTCAGACTAAAAAAGCTGGCTGCTTTGCATTCAGATGATACAGTTTCTTGAGCGGAACCCATAAAATTGGAGGGTACTGTCAAACGCACAGATGTCAGGGTGAAGCAAGCTCTTGGCTTTATTACACATGATCCTGTGTAACTGGAGGCTGTGGAAGATGCTCTTGCTCTTGCCATGGGCTCCGGGCTAGCAGAGACCTGATCAGTGAAGATACTGCCTTCAGACCTGGCTTTATCTGCAATGCCTATGGCTCCCTTCCCTCCGGAACAAGCAGTGAGTAACCAAGCAGGTTCCTAATGGCAAAGGATTGAGAGTAGAGGCACTACAGGCATTCAGAGGTGTTTTTTAGACATTCTTGAGCCCATTTTCCTTCAAGCTGCTTCTATGCTGTTTGTGGTGGGAGAGACATTTTGTTCTGCTCCTTTCTGCTCTTCCTACCCATGCAGATGCAACCACAAATCTGAGACTTTACTGCAGAGCCATGACTGGCAGCAGGTCAGGGCACCCTGCCAGGCTGCGAGCTGCCCCAATGGAGATGCGAATGGGTGTTTCTCTCTGCTGACTTTATTAGAGGAGCCATAAATTCTGGCTGGCCGACAGGGTGGAGAGCCGAGGCCGGTAGGCAGCTGGGAGAGCTAACATCTTAAACCGCTGCTGTTGGGTTTGCCAGGGGCTGCCTTCTGAAAACCTTAGTCTGCTTCAGTTTTATGCTTCTCCGGGTTCTTTTTTTTTCTTTTTTTCCTCCTTCTGAAAGTAATTGTAGAAGTCTGCTTGTCTTCGCTGGCTACTTCAGGAAAACTTACCGACTTGCAGGCATCTCTGTAGCCTAGCTCTGAAGCCCCTGCTGTGAAGGAGCACGGCAGCCCCTTAGCTTCAGAGCTGAGCTTTGTGTGGCAATGTTACACAGGCCGGGGCTGTCCCCTGCTTAATTCACACTGCAAAAACAGCCTGGCCTCTTTTTCAGCTCTTTGTCATGTTCATTAAATGGTAAATTTTCTCTCTCCCATACCAAAATTGTTTATACTGCATTAAGCAAGGGAAAAGTGCCAAATGTTTTATGCTTGCTTAACTTAAAGTGTGTCCAAACTGAGAGTGTTCCTCCTGTCTTTGATTTGATTTTAACAGAAAGCGTGTAAAACACCGAGTTTCAGTCTGCAACAAACGTCTCTGTGGCATCTGTATAGTTTCACACAAACGAGGATTTGTAGAGAAATGTTCTGTAGAGAAATATTAGCTCAGCCATTTTTACAGCATTGCTAACAAAAAGAAATCATAGTCCCTGTATTGCTTTTGTGGAACTGTGTGTCCTAGAACAGAGAGGATGTCACCCAGTGTTAGGCTGATGCTGGCAGCTGGGTTTTCAGAGGCAGAAGACCACCTTTTCCCTTCTGTGTGGTTAAACATTTTCAGCACCTGTGAATATCATATGAATTGGGAAATACTCTACCCTGGAGAAGGAACCAAAGCCTTTCTGATATTTCCCCTTCAAGGGATGGTTGTGCAGGGTTGGAAATAAAAGGTTAGGAGGAAACCTGGGTAAAGTGTGTTGGCCTTCTGAAAGGTGATTCTGAAGAGGCCAGAAAGGCACCCTGGGGTGTTCCCAAGGTCACCCGCCTTCCAGGGAGAGGAGTTGTGCATGGGAGCAGTGGGAGTGCATGCGAGGCAGGTCACGCATGTTCTCTGTGGTTAGAGCAGCCCGACACAACTCCTGCGTGCCCTGACAGCTGGCTTCTTGCTGTTATATGGGAAAAGAGATTAAAAATAATATCAGTGATTAATGTATAAACAAAGCCCATATAAATACTCTATCCCAAAGCCAACTGAATTGACTTTGGTATTTAAAAAAAACCTTCTGTCTGTGTGGAGATCTTGGCTTGTGCTGCTGCTATAAACTGCTGGGTTTGTGAGTGGTTTCCCAAGGTCTGGCAGAATTACCTCTTCCCTGCTCAGGAAAGTGCATGCTATGCAGGTACCATTTACTTCAGTGTGAGAGCAACTAGCTTTTCATGTGTCTTGCTCCGTCATCTTGTTTTGCCTTGAATGCCCCCATCCCATCCTGTGCTTCAGAGCCTCCATCTGTGATGCTGGAGCCCCAACTGCCCTGAGAGGTTCATCTCTGTTGTGCAGCGTTTGCTGCTCAGCAGCTGCTGCTTGTGTGAGCAGGGCAGGTCATGCCTGGGAGCACAGCCTTGTGCAGGCAACATGTGGTTGCTCAAGGAGACCCCAAGCTCTTCTGAGCCTGAGTGCCATGAGGGGAGGCTGCTGATGTTGAGGAAGGAGAGAGCATTTGGCCAGCGGTGCTGAACTCTGGTTGTAATTGGTTCTGCATTTGGTTCTGCGTTTCCTGGTGCTGTCTGCCTTTGTGATACAAAGCATCTGTAATTACACTGTGCCCTCTGCATCATTTTTCTCGGCCCATTAGAGCATTTGCTTATTAATTGTTTAAGCTGCTGTCAAACTTCTGTAAGGCAGGCCCTGTTGCACTCTATTAGCAGGGAGGAAAACAAGCAAGTGAAGCTACCACCCCATATGGCCTTCATATTTTTTCTAGAGATGTGCCTGCCACTGCTGAGTCAGTACTCTTGGCTGGAGTGCAATACTCACTACCCTTCTCTTTCAAGGCAAAGTAAGGGAAAGGCAGTGGGGAGTCAGAGGGAGGTGTGAGTGGTCTGTATTTTTGGTTCTTAGATCCACAGAGAGGGGCTGAGAGGGAGAGCAGGTTCATCAGGTCAGGGGGGAGGTGCAGCCTTAGCCAACTCCCAGGAAAGGATCTGCAAATCCTGTACACTTGTGTGCTGAACTAGATCCCCTCAGTGCCTCGCTTGGCAAGGGAGCTAAGCACACGTACACCTCTTGAAAACACCCCTGGGGTCCACGCCAGGCTATAGCCACAGAAAATGGTTGTGCCTTTCCTGTCCTCTCTAACCTCAGTCTTGCCCAAAACCTGTCTCTTCTGTGTGAAACATCTGCTGATACTGATCTCCACCCTTGTGCTTTGTGTCCTAAGCTCCCGCTTCCTTCTGGTATCAGCTCTGCAACTTTAAATGACTGATGACCTGCAGGGGAATGCTTAGAGATGCAGGCAAATACCGGGCATGGAAAATTTCAACTTGGGCAAAGTTTGGTCCTGACAAAGCTATTAGCAGCAGAAGAGATGATTTTATAATGGGAAGTGCAGACTACCTTTTTGTTGTGGTATGCCACTTCTTCTACATATAAAGAGGGGGTTAGTTTTGACTTCCAGCCAGTTTGACTGCACACCAGTTATCTGAGGACTTTGAAAGGTCAGTCCCTGACATACAAAGCCAAGCAAAGTTCAAATACTGACACTACTGTTTGAGATGGCCCTGTTTCATTTCAGAAGATAAGCTTAACTTTTGAATCATAGCGGCCTATGCCTGTCTGGACATCCCCTGGAATATTCTCTTTCTGAGTAGTGTTCAAGAGGGGGGGAATTCTTCTAAAATTACCTCTCCTAGCACTTTGTTGTAAGAGTCTTTTCATACAATGGTGGCCCCAGAGAAGGAAAGCAGCCATCCTGTAGCCACCTCAGCTCTTCTTCCTGAGTCCCTTCTAGGCAGTGTTAGCTACTGCTAATGAGTTTGTTATGAGCCCTGGTGTAATACAGGTTGAATTACAACTGAGGCAATCTCATGCAAACGGCTGATGAGTCTTCAGGTGGTTACGATTTCTAATTATTAGTGACACTAGGCCACAACTGCAAATAGCTTACAGGCAGAAGGATGTGTCACTCCATTAATTGGTATTCAAGGGGGTCCCCAGTACAGAATCTGTTCTGTATTTCTGGGCAGTGGAGATCTGTGCAGCAAAATGCATCTCCTGAAAGGACATTTCTTCCTCCTGTCTCTCCATGAAAAATTCTTATGGCAACAGGTTGAAGGGCAGTGCTGCATTGCTCAGACAAGACAAATTGTAGAATTTGTCTTGGGAAATAGTATAATTGTAATTTTTTCATAACAAAGCCATTATACTGTCAAGCTTAAGGTTCTTTAGCCAACAGCCAGTAGGGATTGCTGGGAAAAGAAAGTGCTTAGTATAACGTAAATTTTTTTATTAGCAAGAAAGACGGAAAGAAAAGAAAATGAATTTTTAATGAAATAGATTTATTTCTGGGCTTTCTTATTGTGCTCTTGTTTGCTTTCTTGGAGGACATTTAGAGCCGACGAGCAGCCCTGGAGGCAGAAGTCCATTATTTACCTGTGGAGCAGATAATGGTGGAGATGACCACAATGCAGACTACGTCCCTTGCCTTCCTAGTCCTTCCCTCCAGTTTGCATCCCTACAGTGTTGCCAAAATATGCCTCAAGTTTGGGGTGCCTGGAGTGGTCATCTTTAGCAGGGAAAAGGGAATAAGGGCTGTGGGGAATGTTAACACAGGCGAAGAATTTGCACAAATAAGGGCAGGCTAAGGAGAGAACCCCCGGCTCCTTCTGGCCAGGTCTTCATGCTCTGCAAGAGCCCATGGCCCTCCACATACTCCATCTCTGCGGGCATGGGAGCTTAGATGCAGGGGATGATCATGGGCCTCCACAGCAGTTACTGCACATAGCGTGGTGATCTTAATTACAGGCTGTGTTGGCCTGGTTTATTAGAGAGGGTCCACAGTGTTGGTAAATGCTGCCTCTTTCTTTCAGCTACCTATTGAGATCACAATGTGGCTGGTAATTGGTATCAACTTCAAAACAGTAGCAGACTTGGTTCTGGAGGGGGGCTGCTCCTTCTGTGAAATACAGCTTCACATTATGAGCTGTCATTCTGTTCATTCCTAGACTAATGCAATCAAAGGCAAATCCACCCTTCTCTCTTTTTTCCATTAGTAATCTTACATGTCATATCTTGTTGTGTGAAGGATTCCTTTTCTCTGGAAGAAACAGGAATTTGGCAGAGGTGACTTTATCGTCCTGATTATAATCTTGGCTAAGCCTGCACTGTGACAAACATATTAAATTCTGTTTTGAAACATTTCTTCACCCTCTTCTTGGTGTAAAGTGGTGGTAACCTGCATATTTTTACCCCAATTTGGCCCGATGCCCCAGATTTCCACTGCAGTGGAAGATTTTTGGATCTCATACTTCCTTAAAAGAGTTATCAATATGAATCAAAACACAGATGACATTTATAAAAGAGTGCCATGCATTAAGACAGACATCTGTTATTGCTATCTAGTTTCCTCCCTTAAGCTAGGGGGATGGGGGAAATGGAATGCCAGGAAGGGAAAAGCACTATTTAAGTTAAAGGATAGAGCAGACATATGAATAAATATGTATGAATTGGCTGTGAATAAAATCAGCCTCAGCTTTAGAAGAAGGCTTACAACAGTAAAAGTGAAGGGTTTTGTTATCAAACTTTCAGTGAGAAAGACAAAAAGTAGCTTTGCAGTTGGGTGGAACTACGTAAATGGAGGAGTACAAAAAAGATGCAATAGTAGTGTGGAGTGGGGCTTGATGCCCCAAGAGGTCCCTCTGTGGTTCCAGCATGGGCCTGATCTCTATGCAGTTTTGACTGAAAGGCAAATATTTGTGAAGATCAGAGTGATAGGAGGGAAATACAAACCATTTCTTAAAAGAGTGGGCAAGGAAAGTCAGCTGGACATACAAGGTATGGGGAAAGGAAGCAAGAAGAATGAGACCTGGCTCTGTGGCTTGGATTTCACCTCTTTCTGAGGTCTTTTGAAGTTCTTTTCTCAAATTCCAAGGAGATTCCTGAACCAAAAAAGCAAGATTAAAGCAGAGTTCAAGTTAAAGGAACTTTAATTCCCCAACCCTTTGGGAAGTTCAAGTTTCCTTTCAACCGAAAGAGCCCAAACCCTACTTCTTACCTCGTATCATTAAAAGGCATTCAAAGGCCAAGATTGCCCAAGCACCCGTGAAAACAGTGAAAACTTCATCACTTCATCTTGACAAAATTAGGGGAATAAAAGCTAGTCAGGAGGAAAGAATAGTCTTCAGTCTGACAACACAGAGCAGTAAGAGCTGCAGGCAGCAGGAGGAAGTTGAACTCTAATAAAGAGAAAGTTTCACACTCGAGAAGAGAAATTAAAACATGAGGAAAGGTTGGGCAGGTGAGGGACAAGAGTGGTAATTGTCTGAGGGAACCGGGGTGGAAACTCTGATCTTAAGAGGATGTGCATAACGAGGCCCTTCTTTATCCCCTCTTCCCTTACTGGCTCTAGTCTCCCATGTGCATACAGCAGTCAGATATTTTGTATATTTGTGCAGAGAGTGCACAGGGTGAATCCGGCTGGCCCTGGGGAATACCAGTGAAGGGAAGTAAGAGAAAGCCTTTTTTTTTTTTTTTTTCCTCTTTTTTTCCTTAATGTTAATAATTCCTTGTCCTCCTGTGTGAAGTGGTGGGGCGTGCAGGCAGGGCGTGCAGTGGGGCTGTGCCGCCCGGGGGCATGCTGCGCTCAGGCAGGGGCACAGAGGCAGCCATTGCCAGGTGATGTTGCTGGTTCTGGGGTATAGGGTGCTGCCCAGGTGCCAGAAGTTAATGGCAGGGGCAGCGAATGGGGTTGAAGTCCTGCCAGAGCCCTCCTGCCTCTTCCTCCAATGCTCTGGGGGCTGGGCGGTGAGTGAGGGCGGGCACCAGCCGTCGGGAGCGCGGCCTGGCTTGGGGGGAGCTAGGCTGCGTCGGGAAGCACAAAGAACCAAGCGTGCTGCAGCCCCCGAGTTGGCGCTAAGCGCTGGTACACGGCTGCTGGCCCCAGCGCGGCTCTGTTTCCCTTGGAGGCTCAGCTGTAGCTGGCAGGCGCTGGCAGGCGCTGGCCGCCATCGCCGCGCGCCTCCCATGGGCCTCCGCGTCTGCCTTTGCTCCCCCAGCGGCGCCCGCGCAGCTGTTGCAAGGGAGGCCTCGCGCCAGGAATGCCTAAGGGCTCTGGGAGCTGCGCTGGGCCACTGCCTTTCATCTCCATGAGGGAGCCCCGCCAGGCTGCGGGGCAGAAAGCAAAACATTCTGGGGAAAGTGGGAGAGTTAGGGGATGGTTGGTGCCTTGGGCACTGCCTCCTCCTGCCATCTCCACTCTAGGAACAGGAGCCCCAGGAGGCACTGGGAGCCCCAGGGTTGCTCGCGGCACCACACGGAGCCTCCTCGCACCATCCAGGGCAGTGGCGCTGCATACATCGAGCCCGTCGCAGCGCGGGGCTGTTTCAGAGCAGGAGGGAAGGAGAGGGGCCCGGGCATCCTCACTCCCACACCTTGTTACTAACAAGCTCCTGATGCCCCTGCAAGCTGAATTTGGCCAGTGCTGAGCACACAGACAGGACTGTGCTTGGCAGGCACTGAGATCCGTGGTGCTTCCCCTGGTGCTCAGAGCCCCTGGTGCTCAGAGCCCCTGGCACAGGTGCCTCCGAGAGGGAAAGTCATGGGAAGGCACCAGGCCTCAGCGACGGGGCTAGAGCGTGGTGGGCCTGGGGGAGGTTTTCTGTAGCCCCTGTGAAAACTCCTGACTGAGAACGGCCACATTAAATCTGCACTCTGTGCTGGGCTGGAGCGACTCAGAGGAGCGACTGCTTTCCCTGAAGCAACGTCTGTTTGGGTTATCGCATCCACAGAATGGAACTTCATGGTTTTGTTTTTCTGTTTGTGTTTTTTTAAAAGTCAAGCCATGGGAGTGGAGTGAGCATCAACAATTTTCATAGCTAGGCAGGAAAAAATTCCAGCCTCTGTGACTGCAAGAGAGAGATATGCAAAACTTCATTATTTCCAGACACTGTCACGAAGAGCCAGATGGAAGGAGAAGAAAGAATGAGATGGCTACATTGCTCCAGACCCCAAATAATGCTGTTTTAGCAATAGAATGATGGGAACCATTATTTTTTCAACTCCCTAGCTGAATTAAAGTCTTAAAAGAAAAAATTTATTATAGATCAACTGTTTTTTTTTTTTTTTTTAACCCTGACAAAAATCAGAACTGGCCAAACAAAAGATGATTAAGCTTATCAAAACACTATTATACTGTTTTTAATCTTTCAATTTATGTATAACACATTCTGAAATATATTTTAAAGTAAAAAAGGGAAAAGTTTGTTTCATTTTAGAATAATTTGAGGATCAAAACTGTTATGCTGACAAGGCACAAATCTGCAAATAGTTCTGATCAATCCCAAACTGCATTTTCCAGTGAAAAATCTATCTGTCTGAAAAATGTTTCCTGACCCTCTTTAGGAATTATAGGAAATCAATAATCATTTCTTTTGTTACTTAATCACAGACTTGCCCTCGGGCCTCAGAGGCTGCAGTGCCTCCTCTCTCAGCCTGGCTTTGAGGCCCCAGCAGTGATATGGAGCCCACCACAACTAATATGTGCAACAAACTGTTCCATCCCGAATTAAGGTGCAGCCCTTGTTTTGTATATGGCTCCAGTGTTGCGAGAGGGAGCAAAGTCTCAATGAGTTTATTACGAGAGCAGCAGATTGGGAGCTAACAGATCAGGGTGGTGTTGCAAAGCCTGCCAGCCATTTCCTCCCCAGCTGATAGTGCACACAGCATGATTTGTTTCCTGCCCCCCTGCTGTTCATGGTGGATTAAATGAGGAATGAGACATACAGACCCTGCTCAGCCCGCAGCTCCCACAGCAGCTCTGCGTGGGTAGCATCCCCACGGAGTTCAGGCTGCAAGGGGCTCTGGATTTCATAGCGGATTTTGTGGTGAAACTTCCAATTTCCCCATCTTCCTTTCTGCCACGTTCTTCATGAGAAATGTAAAACAGTGTTATGTCCACACAAGGAAGGTTTCAGTGCTGGTGCCTGCACTCTGCACATCCTAGGGGACAAAAGGAGCAGCAGGACTTGAAAAGAAGTAGTTAGCAGTGACTCAGGCTCTGCAGGTCTCCTTGTGCTGGGTCCTGGGTGGCCTAATGCGCTAGTCGGTGCTCACGGTGCTGGGCTGCAGAGAAACTGCCCTTGCAGGTTAATGGGGTTTGCCCATTACCCCTGTGGTGCTTCTGTGAGCAGTGAAAAGCACATGCGCATCTCTCCCTGTAGCTCCTTGCTTCTGCAGACATGTTCTTTTTCCAGTGAAGATTTTCACTTAGTCTCACAATGGTGCTTTTCCTCTCCACTTTCCAATATGAATGGTCACACACAGCTGCTGGTTGTCAAGTCTTCAGTAGCAAAAATAAGGTCGTAAGAACCTAGAGAGCTTTCTTTACACCTGTCCAACCCCTCAAATGCTTGGTCATGTTTTGAGGGTTACAGTATGGCCACACCTTGGCAGATTTGTTTGCAGATCCTTCTGGTTACAGGGTCACACAGACTGTTGATGGAGTTGTGCCTTTTTGGCAGATGTACCACTGCTCAGCTAACTCCAGCCTTCCCAAATCTCCCCACTCTTGCAGGTTTGTTTTTCCCTGCTCCTGTTTTCAAATCTTCCTATTCTTTCAGAAAGGGGAGACTGCAGGGCAAGCGAAGTTGCTTAGACCAGTCTTGGGGCTTGTTCTGACTCTTCCTCAGTGATCTCACTGCATCACTGCATGAAGAGGCTTCCATGGCTTTTCCTATAGGAAAGAAGCTTTGAGGAAGGCTGTGGCCAGAGAGCTCCAGCAGAGCAGATGGGTGGAGGAGCCTAGTGTGAAGCTGAGTGGTGTCCTGCTGTGTTCTCACTCTCCTTCCAATGCTGTGACTCTGACTCAGGGCTTCCCTGCAATTGCCCAGCAGGATTTTCATTGCTTTTTTTGCCACATGTTGTGGTTGAAAGTGGGTAAGGAAGGAGGAAGGCGAAGGCACAGAGCTGGGAAGAGGAATCATCATATCCATTACATTAGTACCGGGAACAAAACTGATGAAGAGTCTTGCGCAAACAGCTGGAGGCTGCTGGTAAACCTTGGCATTTTCATGTTCCTCTTACGCTTCTAGTTATTGGAGAAGGTGAGGAGATGCCCTAGAGTTGTAAATCCTGATTTGCCTTCAGCTGCACAGCTGACTCTTCCCTCCATTGGAGCTAGGCAATGGCTGAGAAATGTGCCAGATTCATATCCTGTTCATAAGTAAATATGTGGGCACACACCAATCATCTGGCTGGAGAAGTGGGCAACACAACTTCTTGGCAGGACCAGTCAAATTTTAAGCTTCCCCAGGTACGTTACTGCTTGGATATCTGCAGGGCTTCTGTGTGTGCGAAATTACAGAAAGAGCTCACAAGGAGGGACTGCTATAACACAGAAGGAGTTAAGGGTTGCCATAGGTTGATGCTGACAGAGAACAGGCCGTGTATGTCACAAACAGTGATCTGTCCCTTGGATCTGGGAGCTGGTGACGGCGATCTGGGCCTCATGGCCTGTTCAGAGGAGGAGCTGCTCTTCCTCATGCCCACCCTCTTGTTGCCAAGAGCTTCTTCTGACCACCTCTAATTCACTCTGACTTCCCATTCTGCCCGCATACACACCAGTACCTCCTGGTAAAATCCAGGACAGCAGGAGTTACACTGGCCATGTTTGTACGTGTTAAACCAGGATAGAGAATTGCATCTCCCAGGAATCCACAAAAACAGAGCCTGGTCCAGAGAGCTGTGAGTCTGGGAAGGAGAGTCATGCCCCAGCAAGGAGCAGGGTTTGTGTGTCAGCCTACAGAGTGGTCCTGGCCCTGGACAGGGTAGGGAAGGCATTGGGCCATTGCCTTGTGGTAGTGCTTGAGCAAATCCCCTTCCCCAAGGCTTTTTTTTACAACCTCATGATACCAATTCTCATTCTGCGGGGCCTCTGAGGCTGACTTCATTTAGGGCCTTCGGAGTGCAGGTATGGTTTTCATACCCAAATACAAAGTGATTAATAGAATTCCTCCCGCTAAGAATTACGGTGTAGCAGCAGCATCTGTTCTCCTCCCATAGGACTGGATCTGCTGCGCTTGCAGCTGAATTCCCTCCAGCTGGCTTGGCATGTGCAAATCAGTCTGTGGTCTCTTACCTCCCTGTCTTGTCAGGAGCCAGTGCTAGTAAGAAAGTTCCTGAGAGCTGAGAAGGAGCTGCTGATTTTATTGCATGATGCGGCAGAAGGAAGTCCAGTCCCTAATTCCAGAAATGTTGCAGGGCTTGGTAAGAGGGAGAGTGCTAAGAGACAGTGCAGTTGTGATCATTATAATTTTGAGGTTTACTTTTTTATCTGAAGGTGAGGAGCTGAGCTGGACTGCGTTGCCAGATGCAATCTTGCTTCCCCATGGCAGCGCTTTTTCAAACTTGTTTGTTGTAGAGGTTTCCTTTCCTTCGATTCTCTTGTGTCATTGTTCCCTTTATGAGGCCTCACAGGTCCTAGCCTTGTAATGGAAAATATGAGGTTGCGAGGGCCAGAGAATAGCCATTCCTACTAGTTTAGAAGGAGAAAGAGACTCCTTGTACAGTGGAGTCCCCGAGAGAGAGGAACTCGGCTCCGTATCTGTAAGCAGTAGTAAGACAAATTAGCTCTATTCAGTAAATGACTTTCTCCTTTTCCCTAGAGTATGAGGAATCATAGAATCATAGAATGCCTAAGGTTGGAAGGGACCTGTAGAGGTCATCTAGTCCAACCCCCCTGCACACGCAGG
>JAWLRI010000031.1:6422476-6448033 GCA_034781795.1 Crypturellus tataupa
TTTTTCCACATTCTGTATACCGCCGCCTTCTGCTTGAGCATTGCCACAAGCTCCTTGCTCATCCACGCAGGTCTCCTTCCCCCTCTGCCTTGAGGACACACTCACACACACTCTTCATAGAATCATAGAATAGTAGGAAGAGAGCCTTCTGCCTCCAGTTCCTGCATCCCTTTTCTTACTTACCCCAGCTCTTACCCACTTGCATTGGAGCACGGGAAAGCCATGGTCCTTGCCATACAACCTACACTATGCTTAGGGTCACAGGGGTTGTAGAGCTTGCTCAACCTTCCTCACCAGCTACTGCCCTGGAGCAGGTTTCCAGGACACTGGGGCAGCTGTGCAGCGCTGGTATTTTTCCCTGATGCAGCAGCCTTTCTCTCCACATATAGCTGCAGCCTCTATCTGCTTCCCTCTCAAAGAGGGTAGAGCAGCCTTGGCAGGCAGTGCTGCCAGGGCAGTCTTCCTTGTTGCAGGAGGACCTCAGCCATACTCATTTATTAAGTATTAAAAAGCCTTAAAAGGGTTGCATTTTATTGTGTGATGTAGTAATAGCAAGCCAGTCTTGGATGTCAGCTGAGAGTAGGCGATATAGGGAAGGATTTGGGAAGAACAAGAGGTACTTGTGGCTGGTAACTGGGTGTGTGGATTGGTGGCCTGGAATGTTTACTTTTCCAAGGTGGATGTCCTGCAGTACAGCAGTTCCCAACACTGTGTCCGGATGGCTGTTGGCAGCCTTGCATTGCAGCTGGCTAAAATACCTTAGGGGTGGAGGCTTTGACAGGTGGATGGAAGCGGGAGAGAGATGGGGACTCTCTGGAACGCAAGGGAAGTGAGGCTGAAAGGGGGTTGGAGTGAAGGGCTCTGTACAGAGCAGGTTGGTGCAAGGGGTTGCCTGTAGGGCCACAGACAGTGTAGCTCAGCCTACCCAGAGCAGGGAAGGGGGCTGGAAGACTGTTCTGTGGAGCAGTGCAGAAGTGTTGGCCCTTAGGAGCCATGGCTGTGTCAGGACACCGGCTATGCCGGTCTGCCTCACCTCCCACACCTCTGGAATCTCCCGGCTTGTTTTGCCATGGCTGATAAAGCAGTGAGGCCTCCCAGATAATGGGATCCAGCTGGTTCGGTGGCTGTAGATGACCGGATTGATGAAAGGGGCCTACGAGTAACCCCTGGAGGGAAGAGTTCCTGAGCTGCCTCCTTGCCAGCTGACAGTCGCTCGTGCAGAGCATGCCTGGGAATGGGGCTTCGTTAGTCCTGCTCCTCACTTTGGGGCTTGGGTCAGCAGGAGGAGGAGATGGACTCCTAAAGTTAGACTAGCTCCGGGCTCCTTCATATCCATCACAGGCTTTGTGCTGAAACCTTTCAGACAGGACTTTGTTACTGTTGATGGTGTTGTCCAACGTGCTGGCTGGCAGTTCCCTGAGGAATCCATTCCTGGTCCAAGCTTTACCACACACACTCGGCATTGTTCCTTCTGCTCCTGGCCTTCAGCCCGACAACATTTTTGCTGGATGAAGCTCTAGGACATGTGTCATGTATCTCCTGAAGCCAAGGGGAGCTCCTGGAAGTGGTAGCAGAAGGGAGGTGATAGTGCCCGTGGAAAAGTGACACTGTGGAAGCTGAGGTGGCCCTACAGCAGTAACTTCAGAAACATCTGGTGACTCCTTCTTCCAAAGGATGGGTATGGATCACCACACAGCCACAGCACCAGGCTAGTATTAATTCTGACTGGGGAGCTTGCTTTGACTGGAAAACTAGTCTTGAAATCTCACATGGTTCAGGCAGTGCAAGCCAAACACTTATCTACCCTCCAAGAGTTGTAAATAAAACTTTCAAATAGGACTTCAAGGTAGCTTGTGCAGCATTTATTCCAGAGCCTGCAGATGTCCTGAGGCAATAGCCCTAAGAAAGAGAAATTGAAATGTTCATCTATTTATTTATGACAATCCCAAGGCCAGGTTGCTTGCTTGTTTTGTCGCTAATCTGTTCAGTTTATGCAACTGCCAGAGCTGTGCCCTGTCACATCGAAGTGTTAGGGGATCTAGGGAGTTGCTGCAGGAATCAGGTCAGGTTTGCTGGGGAGGGACAGGCGCAGTGCTCATTAGTCATAAACCTGAACAAGGGGAGGGGGAGGCTGCCGACCCTGTGGCACGGAGGACGGGAGGTAACAGGCTGTTCCCTCCAGCAGTCATGGGCTGCTCCTCCCGCTCCAGCAAGACAGTGTGCTGCCTAAACTGCTATCCTGCACGGAGGCACCACTGAGTGATGGGATGAAGCACGTGAGCCAAATGCTCTCCTAGTGCCATCTCTGTACAGGAGTTGCTGAATGTCCCCAGAGCTGCCCATTATCAGTGTGTACAAATACCTTAAGGCCGGGGGGTGGGAGTGTCAAGAGGGTGGGGGCAGACCCTATTCAGCGATGGCCAGCGATAGCCAGGCACCGGCAGTTCCACCAGAATTTGAGGAGAATTGAGGGTGACCAAGCACAGGCTGCCCAGAGAGGCTGTGGAGTCTCCTTCTCTGGAGATCTTCCAAATCCGCCTGGATGCCACCCTGTGCCACATGCTCTAGGTGTCCCTGCTGGAGCAGGGGGATTGGACTAGATGATCTCCAGAGGTCCCTTCCAATCTCAACCATTCTATGATTGTGTGATTCTCCCTCCCAGCCCTGCAGCAGGCAGGAGAAGCTCAGTAGTCAGGAGACAGGGCTTCTTTCCTCAGCTTTCCACATCTTTGACCCAATAGCTCCAAATCTTTCTGCATTGAGGGGAAAACATTGCCAAGACAAGAACTGAATGAAATATTAGATATCATGGCTGGACATTGAGTTGGTTTATAAATTACTCAGAGTGCTACTTGTCAGTGCTCCTTTGGTGTGTTCTTGAGACCCGCAATATGGATACTGCTATGGAAGTCAATGTCACAGGGAATGGAAAAGATGGGATTGAGAGTAAAGACAAAAAGAGGACTGGCTGAAAATATGCGGCAGCAGTGCTTATCTCTCCATGTTTATCTGAGGAGAATCTGCTGTGAGTTTTACTGGTTATATCTGAAGTGAAGGCTTCCTCCCAGCTTCAGCTGACGTCTTCCTTGAAGAGTAACAATCTGTGCAAGCTTTGCAACTCTAACCATCATTTTCTTGCCATTTACTTTGCTTTATCTACATAGTGCTCAATTTTGTATATGAGATTGCTTCCCAGAAGAGCTTTCATTGTCACCGTTTTAGAGCATTTTGATTTGCTTGCACATCAGACAGGGCAAAAACGCAAATCCTTGATTTTACAGCAAAACGCAGAGCACTGTATGAGTAGCTGAGTCATTTTATGCATTTCCACAAACTGATAGCAGAAGAAAAGAAAGATGCTGAACCTGAAGTAACTGTTGATAGCCCAAAAGCTATTTACTGATGTCAGTAGGAGCAGGACAGTGCTTTCTTGTGCTGCTGAGAAAAAGACTTCTGAGGTCTCTTAAGAAGAAGAGATTTCCTGTGGAAGGACATGCAGAAAGCGTTTTGGGGGTGGTTTTCCAAGCGCATCCATTCCCTACCTCACGCGCTTCACAGTAGCGTGGTCTGTGTGTGGGTTCAGAGCATGTGTGAGTGTGTGTAATAGCAGGACTCCCATTCCCTCCGTGTGCTGAGCTATGACGGACATGCAACTGCAGTTCTTTGCAGGCAGAAACTTGTTCTTCCCCTCAAAGTTGTTCTGTTGGTAAACTATCAACCTTTTCAGCAGACTGCAGTCAGTCTCATGTATCCTAGAGTCATACACAGGCCATCCCTAATGCAGTCCTTACCCCGCTGCAAGCGTATGGAGGTGTAAGTTTGTGCAAGCCCTGGGGCACCAGCACGTGGGGTTGGTCTCTGCCAGGCGCTTAGACTGGGAATGGTCACACCAGGTGTGATGCATGGCCACGTGTCTGCAGGCAGTGCGCTCTTGTGAAGCGGCCTCACCAGTGCGGGCAGGTGCCACCACGTAGGGCCCTTCAAGCCCCTTGTGTGGATCCGTGCACTGCAGCCCGGGAAGCACATGGAGCCTTGCTCCAGCCTGAACATCCGGGCTTGGATGGGCTCGGGGATGTCCCCATCATCTGCGCTCTCCGCAGCACTTGTTCTGCCCAAGATGTGACGCGGCTCTTTCCACTACCTAATTTTAGATCTCTGCCTTGAGGCCCTGCTCTGCCAGTTGCCATGGCAACTCCTCACCGCCAGTCGTTCAGAGCCTGGATGCACCTTGAGTGCTTGCTGCTAACCTGCTGCCTGCTCTCTGGACATCAGAGCAGTGCTTGAGAGCTTTGCCCCAGCTGGACCGGCCCACCTGAGGCAGGAAGAGCAACTGTCACGGCTTGCGGCTTGGATGCTGCTGTGCAGCAGTTAGTCGTAACTCCAAGCCCTTTCCCCAGTGCCTGCCTGAACGCCTCTGCGCAGCTGGGAGACACAGAAAGGGAGATGGCAGCTCACCCAGAGGAGGCAGTATGGAAACATGCTTCCAGGCCCGCAAACCCCGAGGTTAGGTTGAAGATGATGGCATTTAAATACATAACACACTGCAGAGTCTCTCTGCTTGTCACCTGCTATTTCAGCTTTTGCCACTCGCATTTTCAAGCGTTTCTGCAGTGGCTGTGAGGATAGGCTGTTTAATATTGAAGTGACAGCTGATGTCCTCACCTCCTCACATGTCTCCAAGAGGTAAAGCTTAAAAAAAAAAAAACCAAACACCACAAGGCTCAAAGCAAGCTCAAAATATCTGTCACAAGAAATGGATTTGCAATTTGTTGCAGCCTTTGTTGCAGAAAATGGAGTCTGTCAGCCCTGATTCCCAGAGCCCCACCGAATTCACCTGTTTGTTCACCACCACCTCCTCAGTTGCGCTCTTGGTCGCAGAGGGAAGACTTGAGCATTAGCCCACAGCTTAGCCTGACAGGAAGCTCTGGGAAGACGGGTGGCAGCCACTGGATAAAGAGCTCCTGCTCTGTGGTAGCCCATGAACCACTTAAGAGCCAGGCGGCTCAACCAAGCCGCCATTGTGGCAGCTCCTATCTCCATCTGTGTGCAGGTTCACAGAGGAAAACGGGTCCTGGTCTCAAAAGAGAGCAGCCGCTGGCCCCAGGCTGAGATGTACACAGCAGAGAGGCAGGTGGGAGACACTCGGGTAGGAGATGTGGGAAGCAGGAGGGAGGAGCAGGGGCAGGCAGCGAGTCCTAAAGGTCTGTGGCGGTGTCGCCAGCGATGGCTTGGATTGCAGGGGCTGGCTCTTTGGCTGTGAGGCTGCGGCGAGGGCAGCAGTGACCAGCACGGACATGTTTCAGGGCTGATCCTGGGTGATCGCTGGTGAGGCGACACGAATGTGGCCACTGCGGCCAAGCTGCCCAGTCGGCCTCGCTGAGGCCAATTTCGCTTCTGTCGCTTCTGTAAGTCTCAGCCCCTGAGGCAGGAGGCAGGTTTGGCATTCAGGGAGGCTGCTGCGTGCTGTGAGCGAGGAGAGGCAGAGCACTGCCACCTATTGCCAGCAGCCTGGCTTGCAAACCTCACCCCCCCTCCACGTTTCAAGCCATGTCCAGTTCTTCTTCTGCCCATCTTTGGCTCCATGCAGGACTGGGGGCTTGTTCGGAAGCCCTTTGCGGTAAATCAGCAGTTAGGCATCGGCAGTGCAATTTAGATGCGCGAGTGACCAAGGCAGTTTGCAGCCTGGGACAATTTATTTTGATTTTCTTTCTGCCTTTTGCAAAGTAATTTATTCTTCCTTTCCTGTCCGAAGTTGTGTGAAGTGGCTCTGTGCAGTGGAGTGCTCATGTTGCTCCGTCCACCCTCAGAGGAACAGCCTTCCCACCAGAAGTGCTTAGATCATTTATGCATCTCTCCACAGGAGGCAGCTACAGGGATACAGATGTTGCAGAAGAGGCAGAATGTCTTTTATAGCTCGGAAACTGTACATGATTGATCAGCTGGGAAGAAAAAGGAGAGAACAGAGTGAGGATAATAAACTGTATTTATGGAATGAGAAAACCTGTAAAGGGTTGTACGTTTCTGAGCTGAGACCATCATTTTTGAATATTATTTATTTTTAATGTAGAAAACAGGATAAGCCATGAAACAGTAACATTTGCAGAAGGTAGGAAATGCCTTTATGCCCAGATAAGCCAGGAGAGAATTACACAGTGCTTTGGAAATACCTCTTCAGACTGGATGACTGTGCAAGAGGCCAACAGAAAATGTGTTCTAAAGACCAGGGCAAGTTCATTCAGAAAATGATCTGATCATCACTGTGGGCAGTTCAGTGAAGAAGCAAATGAGTGTGTAACTATGGTTTAAAAGCAAAGTAAAAAAAGGAGGAGATGAGCAACAGGAGAAAATTCAGAAAAATGCATACTCCACATTTGTCATTATACACATCAGTAATGCTTACTCCTTTGCAAATTCTGTTCTGGTTTGGTCGTCTACTTTCAAGAGTATTCAGTCTTCCACCTCCAGTAAAAAACTGCTGAGAGAGCCAGATTTCTCAGCGGTTCTCAGCAAGCAAGATACTAACTATTAGGTGTCAAATGTTATACATAATGAGGGTCACAAAGGAAATTAGTGACAAAGCATGAAATTACACCTAGTCTCTAAAGTACAAACCTCAGGAACTGTCTTCTCTTTTAAGAGAGTAAGTAAAAACAAACATTAAGCTGATAAAAGCAAAAGGTGGTTTTATCAAAAGCATGGTTAATCTGTGGAATTCTACCCTGCCACCAATTTGGGAATGCAACAGGGCTCAAGAAAAGATTTGACAGTTACATGAACCAGAAGAGTGCTTATGATGACTTTGGCTAGGAGAAGACTGTAAAGCTTACAAACTATGCCTCAGGGCATAGCCAACCACTCACTGTCAGGAGCCAGGAAAAAAAATTCTCTGTGAGAAGGTTACAGTGTAATTATCTGTGACAGTGTTTCTTTCTTTGAAGAATGTAATCTTGACCAGTGGAAACAAGTTACTAGGCCATGTAGCTTTGTGAAATGTTTTGTGACTGGGGCATTATCTAATGCCTTGTGGTGTTTTCTTTCTCACTTTTGGTATTATACTTTGGAAAATATTTTCTCCAAGGTTATATTCATCTCTTTCCTAAATGTCTCAGCCAAAGACATTTCTGGTCTTTATCCTTTGTGAAGAATTTTTGTGAAGTCAGTAATTCTTGACAACAGAGAATTATTCTTGCCATTTGCCCTAGGTTTTCTTCTGCTCATGTTTGCTTCAGTTCTCTCAGGTGAATTTCCTGGAATGACCTCAAAAACACCCTCCTTCGCTGGGGCTGTGAACCCTAGTTTTTGTTTATGGTCTGAGTTCTCCATCTGTTGAAGTGGCATCTTTCTTGTTCTTGTTTTGTCATCTGTGTGTTACTAGTGTGATGCCCTTTGACCCAGGCTAAAGGTATTTTTTTAAGCTAGGTAGTGAATGTTGACTTGACATATTTTGTGTCTCTTGCTTTGTGTCTTGCAGGAGGAACCACGGAGCAAATCCAAAATCTGTGCCAATGTTTTCTGTGGAGCTGGACGAGAATGTGCTGTGACAGAAAAGGGAGAGCCAACCTGTCTCTGCATTGAGGTGGGGAGGCAGAAGAGCTTCTGCATCTGGGGAAGGCATCACAACCCCCCTGCCCAAGATTGGGTTCAGGTCACTGGAAGGGCCCCATGGCACGGTGGGGCTGGAGGCCATCAAGGGCAGCTGCAAATTCAGTTTTTTCGAGCATTAGCGCCTATGGCTGTGCTATTCACACAACTGTCTGGAGTCTTTAAATGCAGGGACGGCTTGGCTAGGGGCCTGTCCTGTTGGGAGAGCCCTGTGGGGTGTTGATATGTAAGGAGTGGCCTGCAAGCTCCAAGACAGCCTACTCTCCCTGGAGTCTTGTTTGAGGAGGTTACAAGCACCCCACTAAAAATCAACTTCCCTGAAATGGAAATAATTTTGTCAGAGCGCTGTGAGGATAAATAGGTCTGTCCAGCAGGGAGCCTGGGATGTGTAGAAGAGCCTCTCTGAGCTGTAAAGCAGCAGTCTCTTTGCTGTGCTCTGCCCTGTGCTTTCACAGCCATTCCTCTGGGGCCTCTGGAAAGGGGTGCGTGGCACTCTGTTCCCACTTCCCTCAGACTGCAACTCAGACACTGTCTGCCTGGACACTGGAAAGTGAAATGCTCCATTAACAGGAAGAGAGTCTAACACTGGCCTGCCTTGCCCGGGCTGACTGAGGTGCAGGAAGGAAGTGCAGAGCACAAACAGTGCCGCTCACTGGTGAACTCTCGCTGTGCCACAGGCACCTGCTCTTGGCTGCCAACCTATTCTGATTTCAGTGGCAGAGAGGTGGAGCAGATTCTGCCAGGAGTTGCGACAGAGTTGACCTGCAGGTGCAAGCAGAGGTGCCCAGAACATACTCAGTAAAACATTTCCAGCGAGGCACATCTGTGACACGCAGAGAGGCAGATGCAGGTTTACGTTCAGGGTTTATTCTGGGCCCTGATTTCTCTCTACTGTGTTCTGATTTCAGGAAGGCTCCTGTATGATGGCAGGGTTGAGGCTGGGTTAAAGAAAAGCCTCTGAATCTGCACCCATGGGTTCCTCTGACCCTGCAAGGGTTTTCCTGGGGTGGGAATGGGAGTGTTCAGCCTGTTCCAGACACCTTTGGGGACAAGAGAATGTCGCAAAGGTTGAGCTGGTTTGATGCTGGGACTCACGTGCCTCCCTCTAGCTATGCAGAAAGGACAGGTACAAAGCTCTCTTACCTAATTCTCTCACAGCAATGTAAACCTCACAAGAGGCCCGTGTGCGGTAGCAATGGCAAGACATACCTGAACCACTGTGAGCTGCACCGGGATGCCTGCCTCACTGGCTCCAAGATCCAGGTGGACTATGATGGCCACTGTAAAGGTAACCCCATGACAGAAAGCACTCAGGGCTGGCTGATCCCTAAGGTGGCAGGGGGAAGCTGGGAGCAGAGCATCATAATGTGGCCAGTAGGGCAGGTGCATTACTAGTCAGGGACCTCTCCCATAGTAACTAAGCAAGGGAACTAGGAAAGCCTGGGAATAGAAGCCAGGTTCAACCAAGAGCCCAGATCATCAGGCAAGTTTATGACGATGAAGTAGGGCCAAGATCAAGCCATGAAGTCAGGCCAGAATCAGGGCTGGTAATGTAACCAAGGTCAAAACCAAGGGACAGCCCAGTGATTGCCACTCAAGTCCATAGTGATGAAGCAGGTCTGACATCAAGGTGGGAAGGTTGCCTAGAGGTCAGGGCTTGGATCATCAGGATCTGTGGCCAGGTGTAGACTGCAACACAGCTAGAGGTGGGCAAACCTACAGCATTTCTAAAACAATATCTAGGGGCTCAGGCCTAGTTTTAATTGTAGCTCTTGCGCCAATGGGTAGCGTATGTGGGTGGAGACTCTCAGTGAAGTTGGCAACATACATTATGATCCATTAGTGCACTTAGTGTCCTAATACCCTGGCTGTGCTGGGCTCTTGGAGCTGTTGTCTACCTGTGTTGCAGGTAAATAAACTAATAACTAGTTTTTGCAAAGGCTCCCAGGCTCCTCTGCTCTTGCCCATGTTTCAGTCAGGATGGGAAAAAACTCTTAATTGCTTCATGTGGCATCATAAATGTCCTCTTCTGTCTTTCCATTAACAGAGAAGAAGTCTGAGAATCCAGCTGCAAGTCCAGGTGAGAAGTCGTCTCCTGATTTTGCTGGGGCCTGAATATGTGTTTAGGAAGAGAAGCAGGAGGAAGGTCTTCTGGGGCAGTTGCACAGCTCTGTATGAAGGTGGCACCTCTGCACTGGCTGTGACAGGGTCTGAGTTGATAAGTCAACTATTTATCATGATTGCCATTAGCATGATTGTCCAACTCTGTACTCCTGGTAACCTTTGATTGCTCATGTGCACCTCTCCTGGGCTCGTCACTCCACTGGGATATCAGGGGGCTAGGTAAGAACAAGGTGAAAAGAAACCCGGTTGACCCTGTGGATCCAGGTTGAGTTCATTGCCCAGGATGAGGGAGGAGACAGTCTTACACAGCTCACTGGGGATCTGAGACACAGTAATTGTGGAGCTGCTGCCCCCAGCTCCAGGGGCACTCTTTTAAAAGGAGACTTACGCATCAGGAGTGGTTAACAGGTAGGCCCAGGTACAGAGAAGCAACACAGGGTTGTGTCGCCTCCATTGATAGTGGGGCAGGAGGTTAGCTGAACCATCTGTCCCATCTAACAAGTCTCTGATTCTTGTGCTTGGCTTCCTCCCTTGTCCTTTCCATGTGTTTTTAGGCTATGGATTTGGGGGGCAAGGCATGTACTACATAAGGGGACACTTTCTATCCAAGGCATCTGAGTGCTGAAGCTCTATAATCATTAACCTTCGTGTCATAGGACAGACAAGAGCAAGCCCTTGTGGAAGCCTAAGGCAAAGGACCATGTCAGGGCACAACCACCACACCAAACTGGTTGAGGGGAAGTTCAAAAAGATTCTTTTTTTCACCTGTCTATTTGGTTGTGACTACAGCAGTTGGGTTTGGAAAGAGATCCTTTGTGTGTGCAAGGGACAAAAATACTGCTCCCTCTTCTGACTCCATTGACCTGTGGGCAGATGTGATAGCTCACAAGACCTAGGCTTTCAGTTTTGCCTCTAAATACAAAGTTGAGTCCCAGCACACAAGGTGATAGCCACCTAGAGAAATCTTGGACTGCAGAGCACAGCAAATAAGCATAATTTAAACCCATCTAATTTCCAATCTAAATGGGCAAGCCAGGGCTTTGAAGAATTAAATCTCCTGAGATAGTGGGCTCTATGCCTGGGGACACTGTCCAAGGCTAGTCAGCTGCCTTCCTCCTTTTTTCTTGGATCTCTTCAAGCCAAGATGAGTCAGCTAGTTACTATTCCACAAGCTTCAGGGACTGGAAGACAGAGTGGGGGAGGTGAGAGTGTCGTTTGCCATCCTTGCCACATGGTGTCACCCACAGCCCGTGCACTGTTCAGCACATGGCAGCTCTGCTTTGATCTGGCCATGGCTCATCTCCAAGGACCAAGGGGCCAGCAAACTGCTATCAGGACTGCCTGTTGGGTTTTTATTTCCAGTCGTTGCATTATGGTCTCCGCCAACTTTGTTCCTTGCTTCCTTTCTCTCCCGCCATCCTTTCTTTCCATGACAGTTGTCTGCTACCAGTCGGACAGGGATGAGCTTCGTCGCCGCGTCATCCAGTGGCTGGAAACTGAGATTATCCCAGATGGCTGGTTTTCCAAGGGCAGCAACTACAGTGAAGTCCTGGACAAGTATTTCAAGGCAAGGAGCACAAGGCTTGCCCTGGAGGCCAGCGAACGTTTCTTCTGTCACTGCGAGACAGCTGCCGCGTCCTGCACCAAGAGGCTCTAGTGTGTGACGTGCCAGTAGTGATGGGGGCCAGAGAAGTCTGATGTATCCTATAGCATCATGTGCTGTGAGCTGCCTGCAGCAGCTGCTGCCAGAGCCACTTGCACGGCCAACAGGGAGCATGAAGCTGGAATATCTCTTGCTCCCGCTGTCTGGCCTGCCCTGTGGAAAAGGGAGAGGGAAGGGCAAACATGCCTGAGGCAGCAGGAAGGACCAGTCTCAAAAGGCGGGAGAGAACCAGAGGAGAAAGGGGGATGACAGTGTTGAGAATACAGGAAAGAGGGGCAGAGGGAGGAAAAAATAAGAGGCAGGCTAAAGAGGGAAAAAGTACCGGCTTGGTGCAGAGACATTTTGGGTGGGAGGGTGCTGCTGATCCTTTGTTCCAGGCAGCCCCAAGGCCACAGAGGATAGAGAATACCTGGGACTTTGAGGAGGGGGGGTTCTCCTTGGGAGGAATACGCCCCAGTTGTGGCAGAGCTCTCAGGGCCCTAGCCCTGCACTGAGAGGGAGTAGCCACCAACAAGGTTCTTGCCTCATGGAGGGCTGGTTGCTCCTACCTCCTGGCAGCCAGGCCCCCTTCTCTGCTCTCCATGCCGAGCTGGCGGATCGCACGCGCCTGCCATGCTCCTGCCACATGCACTGCGCTCCCTCCCCCTCGCCGCCTTCTCCAGAGACCTCCCAGTGCTCCAGGCGGAGCAGGTGGGGGGGAATGGGGAGAGTGCTTAAATCAGGAGCTGTTGACAGGGAGAGATTAATGGTGCCTGACAGGAGGCAGCGCTACAGGCGCCTTTGCCATGGCAATGGCACCCCCTGGTGAGGCGGGCGGGCTGCCCCCCCGCTCAGCAGAGCGCCGTGGCCGCTGTGGCCGTTAATACTGGCACCTTCTGTGGAAACCCCCAGGAGCTTCCATCCCCCACAAGCGCTGCTGGCACCCAAAAGCAGCAGTGTCCCCATGAGCGGGGCTGTGCGGCCCCTTCCCTGCACACAGGCAGCCACGGGCTCTGCGCACGGCCGTGGCACAGCCTGGCTCAGCCCCCATCCAGGCCCCAGGCTGACAAAGTCCTGATGAAATTTGGGAGCTGCCCTCCGTTCTTGGGCTGCTCATCCCCAGCACAAGCGAGCGGAGGGTGAGGTGAAGCTTTTTGCCTTTTCCCATGATCAGGGGTTAGCAGGTGCACTGTCTCCCACATAAGATCCTCACTCGTGTGGGTCACTCAGATGTGGGGCACACATGTTGGGGCTGCAGACCTAGACCTTGAAAGACATCATACCAAGAAGCATTAGGCCAGTCATGGGAGATTGCTCCGTTTTGTAGGGCCTCTGATGGGGAGTGTAAATGCAGACAGTAGCCTTGAAAGGCACAGTAACAAGCCTAGCTGAATCTGGGTCATTAAGGGAACTGTGGCCACTCTCAAAGGAAATAGGAGGGGGAAAGGCTCTAAAGTCTTGTGGAAGTTGAAACATGTTAACAAGGCAGTTGTGCATAGAGCTGTTTATCTTGTTTCCTTTCCTTACTGGCTTCTTCTTGAACCACGCCTAGGTAAGAGCAACCTGTGTCTCTCTGGTAACACTGCGCAAGGAGGCACAGTAACCTGCCACAAGTCACACACGGAAAATGATCCAGTATCTCTTGCAGCAGCCTGTATATGGGGTTCATTCCTTCCCTCACTGCAATGCAGCTGTCTCCGAGGGGGCCCAGCAGCTCATGCTGAGTGCCCAGCCCTGTGATGTGACAGCCCCAAACAGAAAAGCAGAATGCAATTACTGTGTTGGGAGGGCAGCCAGGACTTGGGGGCTAAAAATCCTGCTCTTCCATGCCAGGAATCCTGCCAGAACCTCCCCAAGTTGGTGGCAAGACATTGTGCTGTTGCATTAAATTGTTCCTTCTTTGGGACTGGCAAAAAAATAACTTCCTGTGTTATTTGTTTTTATCACGACCACAGTCCAGATACAGCTTTGAATTTGGATGCATGTGGGAAAGTTGGTGCCTTCTTGAATGCAACTGGTTTACTTTATGGCAGGATGTATGAGGAGGCTAAAGACAGCCTGGAACAAAGAGAAGAAATGGGGCTAGAGCCATAAATCAAACAGCAGGAGGTAAATGAGAGGCAATGTAGCTTATCAGTGAGCTCAAGGCTATGATCATCTCTCCCCATTCTGACGCTAGCAAGTATGTGTTGCTGCTTTTTCCCGAGCCTCTGCAAAGCAGAGATGATTCAACATGTTTACTAAAGCCTCAAAGATGAGAAGTACATTTAGAAGAGTGGAAATAAAAGGCTTCCCTAAACTGTTACATCAGACCATCTCACATCTTTCCATCTTTTCCTACAGAGCTTTGACAATGGTGATTCTCGCCTGGACTCCACCGAGTTCCTGAAGTTTGTGGAGCAGAATGAGACAGCTGTCAACATCACCACCTACATGGACCAGGAGACCAACAAGCTGCTCAGGTGGGGCAGTGGGAAGGAGACCAGAGGGAGAGCTAAGGGGCAGATGTTGTGGGTAGTGGCAGCTGCCCACTTGTGCCATGAAGATGCCTATGCATAATACCAATCTTCCCTGGCATCAGCCAAGATGCCTGTGTATGAATTGGCTTCCCACCTAATTTGCTGTATGTGCCACCAAAGGGGCAGGCCCACCCTTATTCTTCATTTAAACTATGCATTCCTACCTGCTTGCACTGAATCCAGTGGGTGTGCAGCTAGAAGATGAGCTGTGTGATGGAAAACTTGTCTGCTTTTTTATTTCCTAGACGTTCAGTTTTCCAGTGGACTTTTCTTGCATCATAGTTGCCTGACTGGTAGATCCAATGCAAAAAAAAAACAAGATGGTGGGAATGTGTAGCCAGGGATTAGGAGGAAAACAGTGGCAGAACAAGCTTACAGTAAGAGCTGATGAAAGCATCACATGAAAACCTAGCTGGAGAGGTTTCCCTTTTTCTCTGTGTATCAATGTGTAAGAAACCCTGAAGAGAACTGCCCTTATGGGCAGGCTGTGCTTTTGTCTGTGTGAGAGTACGTAGATGTCAGCAGAGTGGTATTTCTGCTGCCTGATTCTTTCTGAATAATCCCCACCTTCTCAGCCCTTCCCGCCCTTCTCCAACCAGGAAGTATTTTGTATGTGTTTCTCTTTTATCTGTATCCAGTGATTTGTTTTTGCCTTTTTATTTTTATATATATACAAAAGTTGTATCTGCTTTTTACATATGCAAAAGCTGTATCTGTCATCTTGAAACCTTCCTGGTTATTACTGTTTTTCCTCCTCAGTACTCTGAAGCTGGAATAGTAGGGACCAGCCTGTACCACCATGTGCAGAGCCTGCATCTGTTTCACACAGAATCACAGAATGGTTAAGGTTGGAAGGGACCTCTAGAGATCGTGCAGTCCAACCCCCCTGCACCAGGAGGGGCACCTAGAGCACATGGTACAAGGCGGCATCCAGGCGGGTTGGGAAGGTCTCCAGAGAAGGAGACTCTACAAACTCTCTGGGCAGCCTGTTCCAGGGCTCTGTCACCCTCACAGGAAAGAACTTCTTCCTTATATAGAGATGAAACTTCCATTATTTCAATTTGCTTCAATTTGTTTCCAATTTGTGTTTCAATTCCTCCCAGGGGACTCTGTGTAGATGCCCTCATCGAACTGTCTGATGAAAATGCTGACTGGAAACTGAGCTTCAACGAATTCCTCAAGTGCCTCAGCCCATCCTTTAACCCACCAGAGAAAAGTAGGAACTCCTCCCTCTTATTGGGGAACCAGTGGGAACTCTTAAGAAAGGAGGAAGGACACCAGCTTTAAGCCCAATAATCAGTTCCATTCCTGTGGTTGTGTTAGTATACCCCTACCTCCTGCCCTGGAGCACCCCTTGTTCTGTGAGCCTAGGGCTGTCCAAAATCTTGCTTTCTCTGCCCCAGGATACTCACAGCTCTTGTGATGAAAAACGTATCGATTTTAGAAGCAAGGATGTCAGGTGGGTAAGGTATGTGTGGAAGGTCAAGGCACATATTTAACAGTGTGGATAAAAGTCATGTGAGGACTTCATGTCTGAATAACTTAGGAAAGTCAGACCCAAGCAAAGTCCTGCTGTGCTCTGCTTTTCACACAGGCACACTTCCTGGTGAATGTCTCAAAGTTCACCACCTTTCCAGACTATGCCACACTTCCCTTGGAAACAGCTGCCAGGCTGACTAAGCATTCCTGGCCATCCATCTGAGTGTCTCCTCGCAGGTGCTTTCTCCTGCTGCCCAGAGGGTGCTGGGTTTGCATCCCGCTGCAGTGGCACCACTGACACGGGCAGTGCTCCTCTAGGAATATGGAGTTGAACTGTCTGGTTCCTTTTTCAGTGGGAAGCTTGGGATGTTGCAGCTCTCCCTGAAAACATGATCAGCTGATTCTCACCTAACACAAGATAGGCCCTTGAGTTAACTACAGAATAAAGTTGTGAGAAGGCCTATGTGCTGAAATGAGTAAGCTTTCAGAGTAACCAAAATATTTCACTTTAGAAGTTCTCTCATATGTATAATAAACCAGGAAATTCAAGCAAATCTAATGTTGAGATTTCATTTGGAATTGAGAAATTGCAGGTATTATTTTGAGCAAGTCAAAGTGAAATGTTTGACTTTCCCCAATATTTTTGACTGATTTCACGCAGCAGATGAGTATTTTAGCCCTTATGTTCCACCATCAACTGTAATCTGTGGATAGGGGGAAGAAGGCTTCTTTAAGAATGTTCTTCCTCCTTCCTCTCAAAGCGTCTCCAGAGCCTGTTCTCCTCTGCCAGCTCTGTGTCTCACAGTCCCTGCTCTTGTTTTGTACCTCTCTAGAGTGTGCTCTGGAAGATGAAACCTATGAAGATGGAGCAGAGACCGAGGTCGAATGCAACCGCTGCGTCTGTGCTTGTGGGAACTGGGTGTGCACCGCAATGACATGCGAGGGTTTGTTTGCTCTCCAGAACATTATTTTATTTGGTTCTGTACAAAAGGGATTTTTACTTTCTAGGCTTTGCAGTGTAGCAGCTGTCCAGATCCCTTCTCTCTCCCATTCTTCCTAAGGTTGTATGAGAATGGCTTCTGCATCACCCCTCCTATGTTCCAATTTGGCCAGAACCCTAGTTCTGTTCCAGAGAGGAGAAAGTGTATTGGGGGAAATGCTGCTAGGGGTTGCAGGTTGGGTTTCGTGTTGGGAAATTTCAGCCTCAGATTTTCTGGGCCAGAGCTAGTTCGCATCCAGCTGACTTGGGGCATACACAAGCCAAACATGTGACTGCCTATAACCATATGTGTAGGTGTAAGCAAGGTACTTTTCCTATGTATGTGTCAGTATCTCAGTATATCTGTATTTACAGCACCATAAAAAGGTCCTGCTCGGCCCAGACAGGAAATACAAGACATCAGCCAATAATGTCAGGAAAACACTTGCATTCTTGTAATAAAACCTCTAGAAGTAGAAAAAAATAATGGTGATAGGACTGCAGAGAGGTAGTGTTTATATTATGGCAGGGCTGTTGATCTATCTGTTCGTGCTCTGGAAGGCCCTTTTTAAGCTTTCTCAGCTGTGGGAAGCCCTGGTAGGGTTCTGAACCAAGGCTCTCTGTTCTACCTTCTCCCAAATGTTTAAACGTGCTGGGCTTTTCCAAAGAGTCAGGCACACCCTGCCAGTACCGGGCTGCCCCCTTCCTCCCTAGAAGTAGGGCCTTTGCTTGGGCTTTGTTGGCAGTATTGTGCGAGTGCATATCTGTAGCCAGGCAGTGTTCGCTAGCTTGGACAGAGAAGGAGCGAGGGAAATGACAGGTATGAACGAGTTCCTTTCACAGCACCTGACAGTCTGCAGCACACACTCTGTGCTCACCCTATTCCACATTCCTGAGACTTTTTGTCTGCAGTAGCAGGAACTCACCTGAGATCATTGTAATGCAGTACCAAGAACTGCCTTTGAGATGTGGGCAGGTCTCAGGAGTTAGGTAAGCAATTGAGAGACTTATTTTTACTGCTGGTTTGGAAACAACTGTCAAAGTTGCCGTGCAGAATGCGGTGTTGCTGCCTCCTTTGCTGTGTACATCCGTGGCAGAAGCAGGCAGTCGCACAGGAGGTCTTTTACTTTCTGCCCGTGTCAGAGCAGCAGAGCAGTTAAAAGCTGTTTTGCAGGAGATAATCCAACAAATCAGATGGGTGAGATGCATCAGCACAATGCACATGGCCTCGCTGTGCAAAATTACTTCTTCGTTAAGCGTCAGTTATCACTAAGCCGCCATTTATTCCCTGCAACAGGCCTGAATAAGCAGCTAAATGGAGTGCTCTGTTGATATTCTTATCTACTAAGAAGTTTAGTTTAGCCAGCCAAGGTAATTCAACTAAAGGTGCTTCTTTTAAGTAACAGTGGAGGACAGCAAAATGAAGCCTCTTTCTTGTGGTTTTATTTGTTACCTTCAGAAATGGAGGAGGGCAGGCTGGATACCAAGCTTTTGAAGTGCCAGGCAGCCATATTCCTTTTCAAAGAGAGTATGGTCAGCTCTCCCAAAATCTCCTTAGCCTTGAGATACTCTGTGGTTGGATGCAGCCTCAGGCTAGCCTACCTCTTCCGTTTTCTTTGGCTCACACTCTGAAATCTGTGCCACCCCATTTCTATTTGAGTTCAAAGTACTGAACTCCATTTCTGTTTGCAGGAAAGAATGAGAAGGTCCCTGGTCAGAGACGGCAACCTGAAGAAGACCTGACTGAGGAGGAGCTGGCTAGATATGTTCAGGAACTGCAGAAGCATCAGGTAAGTGTGAAGCTGGGAAGATCTTACATGAAGTACCTGCTCACTAGAATTCCCTCTGTCTCTGTCACTTGGTGACTGCCTGCTGGTAGGGGAGCACCTTATTCTGCAAAGAGCAATCTTCCTTATTGCCCATAGAGACAAATACAGGTGCAGGTGTGTCACTTTCAAGGAAGTCAGTATTGATGCTGCTTGTGGATGGATAAAGACTTTGGGGAACTGCAAGTGCCTTTGCAGGTGCAGAGCTTCATTTCTGGGCTCTCTTCCTCCAGGAGACGGCTGAGAAGACCAAGCGAATGAGCACCAAGGAGATGTAAGGGGCCTCCCCACAGGAGGAGCCCAGGAGGATGGGCCCAACCTGCCGCCCCGTCCTCCAGTGCTGATCTCAGTATGCACAAGTGTCTGCTACAGTCGCCCAGTCACAGATATTTACATTGTATAGCAATGGGTTATTTGTTTTGTAATTCACAGAGAAATGGGGCCAGGGAAGGGGAGCACAGCCCACCTGTTCAGGGAGCTTCATTGCTGGGGCCTTGGAAGGCTGGGAGCTCCCCCAGTTCATTGTGGGCTCCAACACAACACGGTTCCTTTTGACCTCATCTCGCCCTTACTCCCTGCTCTCTCCTTAAAGGTGCTATTGTATTTTTTTCATATCACATTCACGTGCTGACTCCCCCTTTTGTTTTGTCTTGTTTTGGTTTTTTATTACTTTATTTCCTAAGGTAGTAATTCAGCTTTTGTATGTTTTGTAGCTCTAGATCTTTCAAGAAAACCCAGCTTGTGGGGTTTTGTTCCTGCGAGTGCTGTAATGCCCATGCATAGTTTTATCACACTGCACTCAGCTACACAAGCAACACAAGTGACTTGTGAGCCCAACACTACAGGGTATTTCTCAGTTGGGGATGACAGTGTCCCTCACGAGGAGAAGAGATGGGGTTGGATGTGATTAGTTTTGCCTGACACAGATCGACACTGCAGCTCTCTCTAGCTCTTGCTGCCTTGGCCAGCACTGATTTTGTGCTCAGAGTCCAGAGTCCATGCATAACCCTTCCTAAATTGCCCAGACAGAAATGCCAAGTAATCTACCCATTATTAGGGTATTTTAAAAGACGTAATTACATAGAAAACTGTTCAGCTGAAGTCTAGGTGGGGTTTGCTGTCTTCCTGGGTCTCGTTCTCCGGCTGGGATACGGCAGCAGCATCCTTTGGTTCCAAGGCTGGGTTTGGAGTCAAGGCTCCCACCCTCATTCCTGAGGCTTTTCACAGTGACTCTGATCTGACCATCTTTGGCAACTGTTGCATCCCTTCACGGGTCATTGTTTCTGGGCTCTTCCGCAGAGTCTTGGTCCTAGTTAAGAATGTAGTGCTCTTTTTTTGCAAATCACCTCTCTAGCCTCAGGCCCCGCTGATTTTCTCCTGAAGTTGGATGTCTTTCCTGGTGCTTACACAAGCAAACAACCTGTTTCCACATTCCCTTCACGCCTCTGCTATTTATCCCAAGCAGTTGCAGATAGCCAGAGTTGAGGGGACTGCCTATGACTTCAATCTTCCTAATCAAAAACAATTTCAGCGGCTTTTGCCAAGGTATTTTGTGGTCCTTACTGCTTACTCAAGCAAAACTTCCACTTACATCAGCAGAAGGTTGTTCCACTTGGGTGAGGATCAGCAGGGCTTGTGTCCCAACCATCCCCCTAATGCACAGGGCTTGAAAAGGCAGAACAAGCTTGTGCCTAGCAAGTGCAGGAGGAGAAAGCCTGCTTCATGGTATGGTCTGGTTTTTGCAGTGGGGATCAATCCACCCTACCATGCTTAGAGATCCCGACATGATAAATACAGAGAGGGTCTGCTTTTTCTCCCACGATGGTCCAGATTTGGACCAGTGCTATCACCTGTGGAAGTGAGGAGAGTCAGTCCATATGAGATGAAGGGAAGGCTGATGAGTTTGTGAGCTAAATAGCATGAGACTGGGAACAGGTGTGAAGAACAAGTTAAGAACAAGTGTCGAACAAGAGTCAAGTTGTTTGTGTTCCCTCATTCCCACTGACGGCACTGGAGGAAATGGTTGGTGGAACAGGAGCATCCCTTAGACTTGCCCTCACTCCTCCCCAATGACATGAGTCAAGCAGCTTTGTATGCTGGCTCTGGAGTCACAGAAACACTGTTAATAAATGTCTTCCTTTATTCCAGTCCTATTCTAAAAGTCAGTTGGTGCCTCCCAGCTTCACTCTCAGCTTGGATCATTAAAGTGCCTTAGAGAAAACACAGCAACTTGCCTTAAAGGCTTTCCCTGGACAGGAGCAACATCTTATTGCCCAGTCAAGAAGATCTCCAACAAGGAGAAGCATAGCGTGTGCAGATAAGGGTGGCTAGTCTGTAGCTGAAGAGCTGCTGTAGGCTGCGTTTCCTCAATCCCTTTTCCGGTCGGCTTCCTCCCTGCTGCGGCTGTGAGGTTGGCACCTGGGGTTACAGGGCCTGCACTCCTGCTGAGGGTGTAGGGTGGGCAGCTGCCTCTCGAACAAGCCAGGCTGAGTCCTCTAAAAAGCCATGCAGGATAAACTCTAGCGTGCTGTGGGGCAGCAAAGTACAAGGGCAGTGAACTGAGGTCCCCATGGGAAGAATTGTGCAGCCTCATCCTCGTGACCTCAAAGGGAGACTATAACCCTGGAGAGCAACGCTGTTTCCAAGGGCTGCAGTAACCAAACAGCACCTGGGCAGCTTGCCTGCCCACCCAAGGAGGGAGGGCAGCCCCCAGGGAGTGGGGCCCAGGACGGGCCAGGCTCTTGCCGGCTTCCGCAGGGTGCACAGGCTGGTGAGGAGGGGCATGCTGAACCTCACGAGTCCTCTGGGACAACGACTGTCGGACTGCAAGGGCAGGGAAGGCTTTTCCTTTTTTTTTTTTTTTTCCTTTTTTTTATTTTTTTTTTCCAGAAAGGCAAATTTAAGGGAAAAAAAAAACCTCCCACTCCTCTCTCTATATTCCTTCCCGTACGTGTGTGAAGTTTATCAGTATTCTGTAGGTTTTCTTAGTGCACTTATTTTACTTGATTTTGTAATTTTTTTGAAGCAGGGGGGATTGGATATTACTGCCAAATAAATGAAACAAAATTTTAAAAAGAGCGTTTGTTTTCTTTTATTTCTGAACTCTCATTGCTACCTTCCTCCTTTTTCTCTCCCCCCCTCCCCGCCCCCCCCCCCAAAAAAAAAGAATAAAAACCTGTCTGTCTACCTATCCCACAGATCCATCTGCACTCCTGGGCACAGACCCTAGCACACCTGGCAAGTGTGAGTCAACGTGGCCACCAGTTTCCTGGCTCAGGGAGCACAGCAGCAGGGAGATTTCCAAGGACTCTACAAGAGAGCAGAGTTGTCAGTTTGTCATGGGGTTGCTCTGTGATCTTGCTGAGCAAGTGTCTGGCCAGCACCTCTGTGTGCTACAGTGCTCACTGTCAGCTCCCTCAGCCTGGCTCGTGGGTGTAGGGGAGCAGGGAGGGCTGCTGAGATGGCAGAGGCAGCGTGTCTGCAGTGTTGAGGGCAGCATAGGCACTCACGCTGTGTGCCCTCAGCAGCAGCAGAGATGCCACGGCTCACACCCAGGGGAAATGCAGCTCAAGGAAACCTGTTTGTGCTGACTGTGCGCTCCTAAATGCCTCAGCTGTGCCAGACTTAGGCCAAAGTTTCTCTGTGGAAGTTTCCCCAGGTAGACCTTCTCTGTCTGGAGATCAGTTTCCCCTCTGTCAAATGGCGCAGCACTGTTTTATTTTGTGCTCCTTTTCATCTTGCCTACCATTTCCCATCCATGTCACGTCAGTGGTTCCTTGATCCTCCATGTCAAAGTTACACCATGCCCCTAGAACACACTGTCAGCTGCTGCCCAGCCCCCTTCTCCCAGAGGCTCTGTGAACAGCAGGACACTGCAGCCCAGATGTCTGGGTGTCCCCAGTTAGGCTCCTTTTTTGTTCTCAGCTCTTACCTGTCTGCATCTTACAAGAGCAGAGTATTTCTAAGGTTGCAACCAGTCTTTCAGATTTTAGCCAGAAGTGGTCTACTCTTTCTTTCCCCACACACCCAAGAGTCTTTTGGATGGAGAATGAAACCTATGTCTCATTTTCTGGAAAAAAAAAATCTATTTAATGGAAACAAAATCCCCAGCTACTGTGTGGTTAGCTCAAGGCCGACCTGTTTGCTGTCACTTAAGTAGTTCTTTACTTACAATAACACCTTGTTCTTTCCGCTGCAATTAGGTATTCTGCATAACACACTTTAAGGCATCTTATAAAGCCCTATTAAAACCAGGAAAATTATTTTTGATTCACTTTTAGCAATACTCATTACCCTCTGCTTCTTTCCCCGCTTAGCCCTCAAATATTTTAAGGAACAGCTGCCTTTGCCCCAGTTTTTCTCTACCTTCCCAACAGGCTGTCTTGTTTCTATTGCACTATACCTGCCTGAGAGAATAAATATCTCTGCCATTGGTCTACTGCCACTAGGCCCATGCACATACACAAACACATGTATGCACACATATATGTCTCAACCAAGAAGGCTGAAATTAGACTCGTTGCTTGAAATATTTCCTTACCTGCAGTAGGTGCTCCCTTTCTGCCCCAGCTCAGATGGAAACTTTGAAACCCATGTGATATCAGGTGGCAGGACAGCCACCAGTAAGCTATGCAGTTTCAGGTTGGAGAAAGTTATTTGGAAGACAGGAAAAAAATCAGACATATCTTCCACCAAAAAATGAAGGAATGAGAAGTACTCATTTAATAAGGATCAAGCTAGAGTTTTGCAGTCTGCACACCTGATTTCTGCTTCTTCCTGCAGGCTGGAACCTAGGAGGCAGTTCTGGATAAAAAGACTGTTATGCTAGCAGAGGACAAGCTGAAAGCGACTTAGGATCACACAGCCACGAAAAAAAATGCAGACTTTTTTAGCATTTTACAGGGCACAGCCTGTAAAACATGGAGCAATTACTCTGTTCCATGCAGCATCAGGGAGGCTTTTGCAGGAGCACTTTCCGGGCAGCGACTTTCAGGAAAGAGGCATATTAGGCGGAAGGAACCCAGAGACACACAAAAATAATGAATAGTCTTGAAAATACGATGTGTGAAGGCAGATCAGAAGCCTCAGGTATAACTAAGAGAAGAAAGGAGACTTCTCTAAATGTCCTTGTTTTTGAACCCAAGGGATAGAAAAGAAATGGAAGATACTTGCTTGAGGTTTCACAGTCTCCTTCTCCGAAGGTCTTTAAAGCACATACTAAATAAGCAACTATTAGGAATGGCCAATGTGTAGCTGACCCTATTCCAACATGGGAGAACAGACTGGTGACCCTATTGAGTGGCTACTGAGTGGCTAAAGTCCCCTTTGCCCAACTGAGTGATGAAACAGCTTTTCATTGTGTTGTGTTACATGAACAGAGCCTCTTTACATTCCTCTCTCGCAAAACTATACTGGATTTCACAGCTTTACTGTGTGAGCTCTTCTGCACAAATGATAGTCTGAAAGAGCAGACGGTTTGGTTACTTTGTTTTAGTTGATATGCTCCTTTCAAAGCTGTTAAAAAAATAACATTGCTTCTCACGTGTTACTTTTTGCATCATAACAAATAATGACCAAATAACATCTCTCCCATATGCCAGCTGCTGTGTATGCAAGTCTTCAACACAAGCATTCCCTGGCTATTCTCAGCTTTAAAATTTCCTGACTTATTTTCTGCTGCTGGAATTTCCCAGGATTTAAGGAAGGAATGAAGCAAAGCTGCAGATTTGGCTACATGGCACTGTAAATACTTTATCTTGTGCATACTTACTGAAGCTAAGTGATTTTAGCGGGTGGGAGAGAGGAAGTCTGTTCCTCATCACTTGAGAGGAACCCACTACAGCACTCCCTTCCTCAAAGCTTGGACACAGCTATGGCAAGTCACAGCTCTCAGGTGAAGGAGCTGTTCATTCCTGTGTTTGTTTTAGAAACTGGGTGTCCTTGCAGTGTCCAAAGAAATATAGGTGGACTGTGGGTTTTTGTCCATGATATTCTGGACACCTGTTAACACAGCATCTTTGTTGTTTCACACCAAAGTGAAATAAACCATCTTTTTAAACAAGCCAGCTATGGTTTGTCTGCATTTCTTCAGCTCTAAGAAGACAGAGACTTTGCGTAAATAAAGTATTTTGAGTGGAAAGGAGACCACCCTATGCATCACAGAGGCAAAAGAAGTCTATTCTTTTAGTGTAGACTTTGCCAGGGCAAAAGTTCCCCTGGGCAGGGAATCTTCTCACTCTAGTCACTCATTGCAGCTACTTCTTCCAATATGTGATTACAGATTACATAACTTTTAGCCTGTGTCCAAAGGGCGATGAACTGAGAACCTCGTTACTGACCCAGTCGCAGATGCAGCCTGCATTGCACGTCTTAGCCTGACAAACTCAGTGAATGCTCTGGGGACAGTGAATCCCCAGTGAATCCCCGGTGAATCTTAGTGAATCCCTCCAGGGGATATCCTTGCTGAAGAACCGAGCTGTCCTTTGACATGTGGCTAGGGCATACCTCAAGGTAGCTCTGCACACACAGCCTTATTCCAGAGCACCACCAAGAGCAGGTCTCCAAGGCCCCATTTGCAGCTTGTCTTGGTGCAGATGCGCTTCCCTAGGGCAAACTGTTCCCTCTCGACAGAGGACCAAAATCAGGATCGTTTAGGAGGCAGCTTTTACAGTACATAACCACGGGGCACTGAGAAATACCATTTCTTCTAAAGAGCTGAGCAGGAGGGTCTCTGGGGAATCTGAGGGTCTGTCTGAGGATGTCGCTGCTGATGTTGTGGAACACAGAACATGGACCAGGGCAATATATTGGGGTGGGAAATGTGGGGGCTGGTGGGGCTGCTGGCCTCCCAGGTGGCCCTTGGACTGCTATGGACCTTCAGCCTGTGCGGCCCAGAAGCTGGACAACCCAGGGGAGAGGCTGACTTTCATTCACCTCCTCAGCTCTCCTCTTCCCCTGAGTTTTGCTCTGTCAGAGATCAGCGTTGGATTCGACTGCGAAGATGAGAGAAGATGAGAACAGATCCCCCTCCTGGGCCCTCTCTGGACACCCTCTGGCGCTACTGGGAAACGCTAACACGGAGAGGGCTGTAACAGTGATGTGGAGGGCAACGGCAAGGCGGCAGGTGTAACGGCACCGCGGGCGGGTATAACGGCACTGAGGGCTGGTGTAGCAGTAACGTGGGCTGGTGTAACGGCAAGGCGGACGGGTGTAACGGCAGGGCGGGGGGATAACGGCAGGGAGCAGGGGCTCGGGCGAGGCGCGCCGCCCCCGGGGAGTCCCTTTGGGGCCGCCGGGGCTGCACGGACCCCGCTGCCGCGAGCAGAGGGCGCAGCCCCGGCCCGAGCGAGCCCAGCGCGGCCGCACGCGGCCCGGCCAGCGCCGCTA
>JAWLRI010000031.1:6448414-6468943 GCA_034781795.1 Crypturellus tataupa
CGGCGCGGCGGCTGGTGCTGTCGCCGCGGCGGCTGGCGGGCCCGCTGCCCACCGGCCTCGCGCAGTGGTTCCCGGCGCTCGAGGAGCTGGACGTGAGCGGCAAGGGGCTGGCGGAGCTGGGCACCGAGCTGCTGGCGCTGCCGCGCCTCCGCACGCTGCTCGCCAAGAACAACCGGCTCGGCGGGCCCGGCTCGCTGCCCAAGGGGCTCGCACAGGCCCCGCTCGGCCGCTCCCTGCGCGTCCTCAACCTGAGTGGCAACCGCTTCGCTGAGGTGCCGCCTGCACTGCTTGGCCTGCGCGGCCTGCAGAGCCTCAGCCTTGGCGGCAACCGCCTGCACAGCATCCCGCCCGACATCCAGGAGCTGCGCAGGTGAGGGCCAAGCCACCGTGGCCGCTCGTCCCGCTCGCGTGCAGCCGAAGTGTGGCGTGCGGCGTGGCCCGGCCTCGGCTGCCTTCAGCTGCTGCTGATGGCCTCTTCATGTGCGTGCCAGGCTGGCTCTGCGCGCTGTCAGCCTCGTGCCTGCACATCAGGGCCGAGCCTGTCAGGATTGCGTGGCCCTCAGGCCACCGTGGGGTAGGAACAGTGTGGCAAGTGCTGCAGGAGCGTGCGCCCTTTCTTTGCTTTCTTGCAGATCTCTAGGTAAGGGCAGAACCAAAGCTCGGCTCTCGCACAGCGCGCACCTGGCTGCGCACGAGAATAAGGAGGTGCTTGTGGCGTGTGTGGACAATAGGGCCCTTGTTGTTGATAGTGCTGCAGTCCCGGAGGGTTTGCTGGCACAACTGGCCTTCTGTTTGATTCCTCTCCACCCTCGTGGCTTGTGTGGCCACTTTGAGCTGACAGGTCTCCTGGGGCATGGAGCCCCAGGCTACACTCAGGTGCCACAATACATTCAGCTCTGGAGCTGGATCGACCCTCTGCAGGTCAATAGCACAAAACCCTATGACTGAATCATAGCCAAGAACATTACTGGTTGGGGACGTCTTGCGTAGGCTTGGTTATTTGCTGGCTGCACTGGGCCAAGGGGTCGTACCTCCGAAGTCTGCCTTAGTCGTGAGCAAGCTGGGAACTGTGTGGTGTCCCTCTTGTTACATGTGGGCATGTAATGTGTTCAGCTGGTTTCTCAAGCCTCTGACTAACCTCTTTGCTAAGTGTGTCTCTTTGCTAAGACTTGAGCCTGAGCTTTCTTCACCTCAGGCCCTTTGCTGGGAGACCCACTGGAGTCTCTCTCTCTTGTGCAAGCTTCAGCAACCTTGACCCTAAGAAGCTGGATTTGGCCCAGTGACTCAGCAGAGCCGGATCCAGTAGGAGCAAAAGATGTTGCATGTGATGGGCTATCTCCTGCAGTTCTAGTTGGAGGTGCTAAAGCCACTCGAATGCGGCTCTGTCTGTCACAGGTGATATAATGCAGCCTGGCATGCGTTTTTTTTGCCCTGATAGCAGACAACATGCATCTTCTGGTGGCCTGGAGCAACGCTAGGCTAAGCTAAGCTCCAGAGGCGCTACTTTGGTGCACTGAGAGCTAGAGAATGTCCTTGCCCTTCCCAGCAGAGCTAGGCCGCATCCTGGCCTGGGGCTAGCACATGGAGGATGACTCCTTGCCGCCGCCTACCTGCCCTTATGTGTGGCTGTGTCTTGGGCACTTCACTTCTCTGAAAACAAACCTTGCCAGCATGTTTTCTGTGGTGCTGGAGTAGCCTAGCCCTGTCATATCCTTCCTACTCTGGAAGTTGCCATTTCTCAGCCTAACTTCTAGACTGCCCAGTGCTTCATGTGAGGCCCCAGTGGGCTGTGTACAGTGCTCTGATGTGCAGCAAACTACTGCTACCTGGTTATTTATTCTCTTTTTAATTTATTTATTTTCTCCACTTTATTCTCTGCCTCGCCCTAAAGCAGGGCTACTGCTTGTCCTGTCCTGCAGCTTTTCTTGGGCTGCTCCTGCTTGAACCCCAGAATAATAATTCCGAGGGCTACATGGACAAAGCTATTGAACTGGTTGTTTATCATGACAAAGTGATGTGTCAGGTAGAAAAACTAAACGACACACGGTTCATGCCTACTGCCTGTGTAATAACTGTTCACTCGGTGAACCTCTGCTAAAACGTCACCCTAATAAAATTGAACTTTAGCTCAAGATAGCAAATTCACGTTGCACTAGCATTGTCAGCATCTTTGCAGATATTGCTGTCAGTTACTCTTTTTGGTTTGTGGGACCACTTAAGCAACCAAAGGGCTGGTCTGTTGCCAGAACTGGGAGAAAACAATACTTTCATAACTTAGTATTCCTGCACAGGGAGTGTTGAGGCTGCTGCTTGGAGCCAGATAGCCAATGACCCGGCACCTATCCTAGTGATGGAATTCACTATCCTTTTAGTGAACTAAAAGGATAGTGAATATGTACTGAAGAGAAACCACTGTCAGACTCACCTCTGTCTGCCAGCGCAAGAGGTATCTTCAAAGTGAACGTGGATAAATTTGAAGGTGGGCAAAAGAGCTTGAGCAAGGACAGAGCAGAGTCAGGTTTTGTGACGAAGCAGCATGGAGGCATCTAATAATTCCAGAGTGTTTGAGTGGAGGGAGGGGAAGGTAGGAAGATGGTATAGATGCTAAGACCCCTCTGCTGTCCTCAGCCTCACAGCTCAGGCTGCAAACTGACTGTCTCCTTGTTGATGGCAAGCCAAGCTATTGAGTCTTCTTTAACAGGACGCTTCCTGTCAGAGAAGCTTTTGAAACCACAGAAGAATGCAAGCAGCGCTTGGACCAAACAGGTTCCTCCGACTGGTTCCTGAGGCCAGCAGTTCTCTTTCCTGTGACCCTGGCAGCTTCCCGTTTCCTCCAATCCTGATTAAAGAGTTGGCCATAGTTGTAGAGATCTAGAAATATTTTTATGGGCTATCAGAGAGTGACTGAGCTCTCTAATTCTGAATATACAAGCTTCATATTTTTACTCCATTTCCAGAATATCTTTCTATTGTAGTATTTGAAGAGACAGTGCATGAGTTGTTTTGATGAAGACTAAAGAGGCAGCAGGTAAGGAGCCTTCATGATGAACCTGCAAGAGTAGAAAGCTGATGGAGCTGTCCTGAAAAAGGAGAAGGAAGATTCTGGCAGTTGCAGAAGCGAAGCTGACACGAGGCATGTGTCATGAGTGCTTACTCACGTGAAGGCAGTAAATCCTTGTAGCAAGCCAGGCATTTTGTGCAAAACTTTCTGAGCATGTTCCTGGGGATTTGGCAAGTGACTGAACTGCGGTAAGAGCTACAGCTAGTCCTAATGTCTTGTCTTACCTCTCCCAGCTTCAGCCGTCTGCCCATCCTTGCCCACAGAAGTGTTTTTGCTGGGTGCTGCGTGAGGTCCTGTGGTGAAAGACGGGACGTTTCATCTTCCTCATAGACTATCAGTAACTTCTCGGGCAGTTTTAGAATGACCACTTGAAAGCATCCTAAAGGTTGAAGTTTCCTTCAGATGTCTCCATCAGCACGATCATTCTTAGGATAGTAACATGGTGATGCTGGTCAGAGCTCGCCAGCACCAAGGGCGAGTAGCCTTCACTGCATGTTTTCCCCTGGCGAGGCACTGTGGAAACTGCTCTCTCCTTGTGATCTGCTGACTGCTCACAAGTGTCAGGATCGTGCAAAAGCGGAATTGCTGCCCTGGGTGTTACAGTGAATGCAAAGTAGAAAATGCACCAAATGAGTGTGGCCCTCCTTGCATTTGTTGCCTGATAAAAGATGTGCTTAGAATTGTTGGTTGTCAGCATCATCTCTTCCATAGTTCTGCCTGCAGCATTGGTTGTGGAGGGCTTTCAGTGTGAGAGCTCATGGTAAATGCCCTCATCTACTTGTGCCTGATCTGAACAAAATTAGCCTGGCAAGGCAGTCTGATAAAGGCAATTTTGACCTGGCCTGTCCCATTGAGACCTTTGGCGTACGGCTTGTCCTTATCCATGTGTGATGTGGAGAGGTAAGTGTTCCTAGGAGGGACAAACTTGAGAGGTTAGCGAAATGCACTCGGTACCTTGAATCTCCTGATATGAACTTCAAGTTTCGCCTTACTCTTCTTGTTAGTACCTTTTGGGTTCAGCAGAACCAGCGCTGGGAAGAGGCAGAGAGTAGGAAAGAGCTGGGCTGCTTCTAAGCGTCTGTCATGCAGGTTCCTTTCCTGCCTGCTTGGGTATTTCTAGGTAAGCCCGGTTACTCAAGGGCTGGGATCAAAGGCCTCAGGCTTGTAACTGGATTCATGCAAGTTTTGTGTAAAGACTTCGATGCAGTGAAAGCCAGAGGATCTGCTTTTATTCAGGGGTAGCAGAAAGCATGTTAGACAAGCAAATGCTCAGGAATGCCAGTTATGGTGTGGGAAAAACAGCAAAGGATGCTTTGATAAAGATAGAGCGTTAGGAAATCTTGCTCTCTCCCTTTTTTCTTCCCCTCTTCAAACGCTTTGCAAATAGTTTTCAGACAACTGTTTGATCTTAAATTTGTGTGTCAGCAAAGGCTGTGTAGTTCTCTCAGGAATTAATAAATTGCAGAACAGGGTGAACAGGAGTGTGCTGTGGGCTGCTTTTAAAATCCTCACTTGCATGAGACTCAGAACTGCTGGGGGAAATTCCTTGCTGAAAAGTTTATCTTAAAAAGACCTGGAGCTATTTCAGGCTCATTGTTTCTTTTCAGATTAGCTAATTAGATGCATCCGTTTGATGTCAGCTGTTAATTTTATCCAAACAAGTAACTTTGGGGAAACTGGATGGGTTGAAATGTTGAGTCGCTTCTGTACTGGAAGGCAGTTGAAACAGCACTACGAAGTGTTACAGTAATTGATAGTGTGTTAAAAATACCTCTAGTGTTCTGAGTGGGCACTTCCTATTTTCCAAATGTTTTTGAGCTTTATGGATAGTTCAGTGGCACATGATGATGTGGAAGCTTCCAGCTCATATTCAAGCAAAACCACATGGTCCCTTGACATGTTAAAAGCACATTTTGAAGCCACCACCAGTATCAATTTCTAAGGTGTGAGCAGTTCTAAGAACTGCTTTAGAATTCAGTAGCCAACTTTAACCAATAGCACTGGGGGAATGGAGGTTAGAAAATGTCCCCAGATTTGAAAGAAGCTCCCAATGTACAGCAAAGAGACATCTAGATCCCCTCATAGTGAGGAGGGAAAGGAATGGGAATGGCAAAAACCTGAGATCTGCTGTTTTCTGGTGTCAGCTACTGGTCCCTTGTCGATTCCCTCATGCCTAATAGGGAATGTGCCTGTAGTCACAGTATAATTATGATCTGAGGCCTTCTGTCTCTAGTGAAATTTGTACAGCCGTATTGTTTGTCTTAGGTTAGAAATGCATAACATTCCAGCTGCAGAAATAGGGGCTATTCTCACGTTCTCCTCAACCGACAGGAAGGGGGGTTGCTCACTGGCTTTCCTGAGATTCTGGACCAGCTTTTGAAAGAGCAGCAAAGCTCCAGCTCCCCATCTGTGTGTGTGCAGTGCTGGGAACCTGCATGAGATGTGAGGAGAACGCAGCTTACTAAAGCTGGGGAAAGGTCAGGAAAACCTGTCTCTTCACGTGAGCGCTTCCTTGGAAATCTCCCTCACTAAAGTCAGTCCTTGTCGTACCTTCCGGTCCTCCAAATGCGAATGCGTGGAAACCAGTTTTGCCTTGCGTGCCAGGTACGACATGGAAGTCGCTTTGGGAACGGATGAGCTGAAGTCTGTGGCCCTTGTAGCGTGGTGAGCACTCCTTGCAAAACAGTGGTATCTCTTTAACCCCTTGCCCGAGCCATTAGCTCTGCTTAAACAACTCTTGACATTTTAATTTGATCCAGAAGCGATGGTTGTTAGTTCATCCATCTTGCTCAGCCAAGGGCAGGCCGCATCCTTCTTTCTAGCAAAATGTATTTCTTGAGGTTTTCTTGTGGGTTGCTTCTGCTACTGAGCAGTATTTCAACAGAAGCTATAAGAATATCTTCACTGTGTGTGAAATAAATCTTTTAATAGTCTTACTAGTCTCCAAAGCCCTGTCAAGTTTAATAAACTTGCCATCTAATTCATATCTTAAATTGATGTTGGAAATCTTGGGTTTGATGCATCAGACTGGGCCTCCGTGGTTGTTAATCTGCTGACCTCTGAGAAGAGATACATAAAAAGAAAGCAATTTTTAAGCCCTCTGTCAGGAAAGGAATTGTCTCTAGTGGGATTTTTGCATGTTGAATTTATGCAGGCTGCTGCTCCTGAGATCTGTGCATTCGAAGCCTTGAACTGGTTTTGGTGAACATTATTTCCCATATGTGTTGCTCCCTTCCCCCCCTTCCAGGCATTACATGTTTTTACGCAATGTGGCCTTACTGACATTATTGTCTTCAAACAGAGAGGATGCAGAGTTAATTATTCACTTTTCCTAGGAAAAGGAGACTTGTACATATCTAAAGCTTGTTTAAACATTGAAATCCACATTGCTAAAATTCCCTTGCCCAACAGTTTTCAGCAGGGCCTAGAGTTAAAATTTGCATAGGAACCGCAATGTCAGCAGTTGCATTCCTAGTGAGAGCCTCGATCCACCTGGGGAAACAGTGGGGCTCGAAGGAGGAATTTGGGTTAAAATTTTGGGCTTTGTCAGGAAATCTAAATTTAATTAAAACTAATCTCCCCTTGCCATGTTCTCTGCTCACCAGCCTCTTCCTTGCCTGCCTCGGAGTGGGGCCGCTGCAGAGCAGTGGCTGGTAGTGGGTGAGGGAATTGTTTCTGTGTGCTGTTTTTGCAAGTATAATTACTATGTTTCAAATGACCCATTTCAGTTAAAACTGCTCAGAAAAGACTGGATTTTGTAGCCACTTTGCCAGATCTCCAGTGCTTTTGGCATCCTTCAAAAGGGGAGGCAGTTCTGAGGCAAGTTAAGCCTTGTGAGCCCTGCCATGTGTTGCAGGGCTCTGCTCTTCTCCCCTGTGGGTACCTGGGCTCTGCACTGTATTAGTGGTCTCTGCAGCCTGAACAGATGCTGTCACTGGATCCTTGGGTTCACGTTTCTTGGAAGAGCAGAATAAAATAGTCTCTTTCTGCCATTCTTGTGCTCCATGTCGGGGATGCCTTGGGCAGGAGTTTCTCTGGCGCTGCGTGGACGCCCTGGCTGAGGTCCAGGGTTTAAACCTTCCCTGCCTCAGGCACTGTGCCCCTTGGGAGCTTTGGCCATGTGCGGTACGTGTAGCTTCATTCCAGAAGCTGAGATGAAAATGTCTCCTGCTGGAGGGATGCTGCGAGCCGTTCCTGAGAAGCGCTGGCAGTCTCGTCTCTTTCTGCTTCTCCAATTTTCCCAGGGCTGCTTGTCCGCTGTGGTGGGCTAGGAGGGGCAATGAACACTGTACTTAGCTTGTCCAATAACAGGCTAACGATCGGATCCTGCACCAGTGCTGCACGGACCTGCACAGCACCAGTGCTGCACGGACCTGCACATAGGACTGTGGATGAATCTGCCTTTTGGAGGCACCAGGAAAGAGTTGTCCGAATGATGATACTGACATGGTTATGTCTCATCCCAGCCAGAGGTGCCAACGCAACCTGTTCCCTTGACCCTCTTCTGAGCAGCGTCTGAGAATGGGGAAGGAAGAATCCTTGACTGATAGACAGGGACATGGAGAAGTGGACTTGCAGCAGTTAATCTGAAGCTGTGTGTGACAACCTCCTTGTCTCGGGAAGCGCAGGGATGCACTGCAAATGCTTCCATGTGGCAGGGAGCATCCAGGGTCCCCCCCCGCACTTGTCCCCTTTGCAGAACACCCAGTTTCGGCAGGACACGCTGTGTTCTCCCAGCTCCAGTCCAGCCTGTCCCAGCTCATGTCTGCAGTGGCTCTGGGCTCCGCAGCTTGAGTGTAATGAAATCTGTCCCCTGAGAAACCATGCGGGTGTCCGTGAGTGACTTCCTCAGGTGCTGGCCGCGCTGGTGCAACTGGGCCGCTGTCAGCCTGTGAATTTTAGCAGAGCAGGACTGGCTGCCTTTCTCTTGTGCTGGAAGGTCACAGTCAGCGGCTGAGGAATCGAGTAATGCTATAAAGAGCAAGCAGTCCTTGTGGACGGCTGAGAGCCACGGGCTTTTCAGAGAAAACTGGCAGAGTCCTGCTTGACTGCGGTGAACCGGAGATCCCCTGCTGGCTGTGGCTGCATGCGTGGCCTTGCCTGGGGACAGAGGGGTAGCAGGAGGCCAGCACTGCCCCGCAACGTAGTGGCGACCATCAAAGTGCGAGTGAGAGCACAGTGCAGTGTCACCTCTGGCACAACAGCAGCGCTTCTGTAATTCTGGGGTGCAGCCCTTGCTTTTCTGTGGACTCTCCCTCAGCAAATTAACTCGTGCATAGTCAGCCTAAGTTTGAGAATCCCCTTCAAAAAAAAAAAAAAAGTTTAGATGTAACTTTAGGGAATATAGAGTGTGAGACGACCCTAGTGTTAAATTAAATGATCTTAATAAATGATGTGGTGTCTTCTCTTTCAGCTTAGAGTTTCTGTACCTTGGAGGGAATTTCATCACTTCAATTCCACCTGAATTAGCAAACCTGCCTTCTCTAAGCTATCTTGTTTTATGTGACAACAAGATCCAGAGCATTCCACCTCAGCTGGCACAGTGAGTATTTACACTTTATTCTGCATGTGTACATAGAAGTAGTTGGGAAGATCTGTTTGTCCTTCATTTCTTTTTAATCTAGCTAGACCACAACAGGAATTTCCTTAGCATAGTGCTCTGCAAACAGACCACAAATATATAATAGGAAAGTCGCTGTTAAAGGATTGTGGAAAAAAAATGTCACGGTGTCTACTTTAAGGTGACTTAATGGATTTCTAGAGGAAATCCAGAGAAGCCCCTGAGTGACTCAGAGAAAGTAAACAGCTATGCTACTGTGTTCTTGGTGAGGAAAGCTTCTATCTGTTTTGTCTTTCATCTAAAGCCTTCTTTGTGTGTGTGTATGTGTATGCGTGTCTGCTGTACCAGCCCTTGTTTTCCCTTGGCATTTCTTCTTCAGGGATCTCGGAATGTTTTAGCATTCATTAAAACCCTCCAGCACAGCTGTAGAGGTTGTTACTCCTTTATGTGTTACATAATGGGAGAAAGAGGACACTTAAATGCTGTTTGAGTTGCCTGAGGTGAGAGGTGAAGAATTCAGTGTAGACGTAAGTAACCCCCAAAGCAATTGGATGGGACGTAGACATTTTCTGAGTTGGAATTTGATGGCTTAGCTGTGTCATTCTTGATAGATAAACTTTAATGATTCCAGTTGTCTTGGAGCTTGCATTAGGTGGAGGCCGTAGCATCCTTGGAGTGTTACTTTGTGCTCCCTAAGCAGAGAAAACCTCCCCCTACAGCCTAGTAGAAACTGCTCATCCCCCGTGCAGATGCTAACCTGGTGGGCCCTGGCTGAGTTTCTGAGATCTGATAGCATCACAACACAAGATGATGCAGCTGCAGGCAGTGAAAACATGGGGCTTTCCAGAGCTGGCCACCTACCAGCATTCATCTTTAATGTATGAGTGAAAGCAGGTGACTTCATCAGATGCTGCATGGAGCCATGCACTGTGTATAAGGAAACATTATCTCCCTCTAAAAGTACTTTTTGCATTCTGAGGGAAAAAAAGTATACATATATATATATATATATATTTTTCCCCCCGGGGGAGAAGGAGCAAGAGGGTGGGCAACACATCATATTTCAAACTGTATTTCTTTAACAGGCATTCAGGAACAGAGCCAGGTTTTCTAGGGCATTGGGTGTGCTCAAGTAATAGCCGCTCCATCAGCATGCCTTATGCTTCAAAAGGAGGAAAAGCAGAGGGAAGCAGCAGGTGGGAAGCGGGTGAGGAGTAATGAGGTCGGTGTGTAGTGCAATTGTGGAATGATTTTGCTTGCACCGCTTGACCGGGTTTCCCTCTCCATGCGCAGGCTGCATTCCCTGCGTTCCCTCAGTCTGCACAACAACCTGCTGACTTACCTCCCTCGAGAGATTCTCAACCTGGTTCACCTGGAGGAGCTGAGCCTGCGGGGGAACCCGCTCGTGGTGCGCTTTGTGCGCGACCTCACCTACAACCCGCCAAGCCTCCAGGAGCTGGCCGGACGCACCATCAAGACGCGCAATGTGCCCTACGCTCCCAGCGACCTCCCGGAGAACCTCGTCCGATACCTGAGCTTGGCCAGCAACTGCCCCAATCCCAAGTGTGGGGGTAAGCTCACCTTTGCTCCCTGCTTTTACCTGACACTTTTCTCTCCCTGTGGCTCACTGTGACTTCAGTAGTTCAGCAAGGCTAGATGTGCTGTTGCACCCAAATTCTGTAGAGCTCCATTTCATTGGCTCCAACCCTTCGGCAACCTTGTCTTTAAGCAAGCTTGTTCTGTGCCATTCCTTAGCTTAGGAACACCCACTGAAAGGAGCAGTGCTGGTTTGTTGTGGTTGCGTGAGGTATAAGGCAGTGGTTTCTTTCAGAGTCCTCTTGGCTTATCCTAGCTCACCATAGTGTTGGTATGTCCTCAAGTTTCTCAGTGCTCTGCCCTGCAGTAACTCCAGATGGTTGAAGGGCAGGAGAACTTTTGCAAACGTTTCTCCTTGCACTACTGGACAATAGGCTCACTTTCTCATTGGAAAAGAGGAGGCTGTAGTGTTACCAGCTACCAAGAGCAGTTAATTTAGCTCTTGCTTGGGACAGCTGATTTACAGCACCTCTATGGAGGGGGCTTTATAGATAAGCCCAGAATGCTTAGCCTAATTTGGCTTAATGCTTAATTTTCATCCAGCATAAATGATCTGTGCATTCTGTCCATAAAAGATTATCACCCCCTCCAAAAAAACAAAATGCTGTTCCTTAATTGCTCTCTAATCTGTAGTCATAATTTAGTCCGTATCTTATCTCCTTCTAGGACAATATCAAAGCAGCTCTGTTAGCAAAGGTGGAAGAGCTGGAATTTGCACTAGAAGAGAAAGTTTTCTGCCTCTCTTTTTTGAGTTTTTTTTTTTTTTTTCCCAGTATGGATAACAGTGGATTGGTTCATCTTAAACTTACCTTTTTTTTCTTCTGAACTATCACATTGTTTCAGTATTTCCCTAACCCTCCAGGTAAAAAGCTTGCTCCAAACCTGATAAGACTTAAACACCATGGGAAACTTCTGAAAATGCATGTACCTAAAACCACTCCCTGTGCCAGCACTGTTGCCATGGGAAGCATCACCCCAACTCAAGGTGGTATCTTGACTCAGGCAGAACAGCAGTGGAGCCATGAAGGAGAGAGTGTTTTTTTGCAGACACATCTTTGCTAGCCAGTGGAAGAGTTTTTACAAACTTGAAAGCCTGGTGGTTGAATTCATTCAGCATTTAAGGAGAAGTCTGCAAATTTCCAGCCTCAGATTTCTCCTTAATGTTTGGAAGAAATTGCCTCATTCTTTGGAATTGCTGCCTTGTGTCTTTTGATGTAGAACTTGCCATCTCTGAATCATTCTCATTAGACTTTTCCAGGAAATTTCTTTTAGTCTCCCGAGAAATTTCACACCTCCAGTTTCTATGTGTGTCTTCTTTCTTCCCTTTCATCCCTTTTGCTTCCACGTCCAGTGCTGTGTCAGATGAATGCTAGTCTGAGGCACGTGCATGTGGCACTGCAGCCTTGCAGAGCTTACAGATCGCTCGTCTCACTGCCTCATGTTTTGTTCCTGTGACCTCTTCCCTTACAGGTGTCTACTTTGACAGCTGTGTCAGACAAATCAAGTTTGTTGACTTCTGTGGGAAGTACCGTCTCCCGCTGATGCACTACCTGTGCTCCCCGGAGTGCTCCTCTCCCTGCAGCTCTGCCTCCCAGAGCTCCACTTCCCAGAGCGAGTCCGACTCTGAGGACGAAGCTAGTGTTGCTGCACGCAGGATGCAGAAGGTCCTCCTGGGATAAAAAGCACAGAGAGGGAAAGACTGGAAGGAAAATACGAGAAAAGAAATGATGGAACTGCAAAGCACAAGCCTCTGGCCTGAGGGACTCGCAAGAAACTGTCCTCAAGTCCTTGTAAGGGTGTGTAAGAACATCCTTGCAAGGCTAGACTTGCTTGTGCAAGGCTAGTTAGAACTAACTGGGTGCCATTGTGCCTGCATGGTGCCTGGAGTCAACAGGATCCTCTGCTGCCTGGGGATCCCCCCTCGTGCATCTTGGGCAGGTTTTTTTTTTTTTTCCAATGGGCAGATTCTAAAGAGGGTTTAATATATGACACTTCCCTGGAATTAAGTCATCCTGCAGAGCAAAGAAGGCTTTGCCCAGGGCTTATAACACTGGTAAATCAGAAAAAAGTTAATGATGCTATGTGGGTATATATGGATCCCAATGTTTTGTACTGTGTTTTGATTCTTTTCTGACTCCTTTTGATTTTAGTTACAGATTTTTACACTCATTCTTGAAAACGTTTTTTTTTTTGATCAGGAGTCAATTTTTCCCAAACTCTCTACTCTCTTTCATTGCCTACAGGCATGGGATCTTTGCGCTTTTGTAGCCTTCACAGGCCTACAACTGAGTTGGCTTTTTTTCTTCCTCATTATACCAAGCTGCTCTTGGAATCAAGTTAAGAGGAAACACTTTTTTTTTAAATTCCCTTGCTCCTTCCCATTACACTTGGAGAGCTGCTGTCTTTACATGGCCTCAAGACAGCAGACACGTTGTTCTCGAGGCTTGGGGGGGTTTGGGTCTGTGGCCGTGTGTACCTGTGCTAGGGACCAAATGCCATGTTCCATATCGTGCCTTCCACCTAACAGCTTGCTGGAACAGATCTGCTCTCAGCTGTAACTTGCAGGGTCTCAGGATGGAACTTCCCAGTGTTTAAACAACCACGTCCACCAGTGTGGCCAGCCCTGCGATACTCAGTACAGTTGTTATTTTCTATCAAGTTGCTGCCTGCTTTAAGCAGATGAACTTAGTGAGTTAAAAGTACTATGCAGAATGTTGCTTTTCTTTTGTTTTGCTAGCATGAGAAGAAAAGCCTATAGGAGGAAAATAAGGCACATTTTCTGGGTGTCTTTCCCTTAAGTTTGTTTTGAGACCTTTTTATAGGTTTACATTTGCCTCTGTTCTAAAAGCTTAGACAGTCTATTCAGGTAACACATTCAGCTATCTAAAACTGTGTTTAAAAGAAAGCTGAAGGAAATAGCTCCATTTTAGGTATTGAGAAATAACTTTTAAAAAGTACAAAAGTGACGGATATTTGTAAATCTGTTTGTGGGGTGTTAGTTCTATTCAATCAGGGCTACCTCTTTATTGATATTTCACAACACATAGCCCTTTTGATGCAGTTTGAGATGCTACAGATCCAACCATGCACTCAATTACATGAGCACAGTAAATACTGACAGTGGTAGGAAGCTAAATGAACTTGTATTTTTTTTTTTTTTAACCCACTTTGGGAGGGAAAGTGCTCTTCTCCCCCATGGAGAAAACACATGCAGCCATTTGAATATCTTACGGAGCTTTGTATTAATGGTTCTTTTTAATTACGCTTGACACTTTATTAAAGCACTTTGATAATTTTACTCTTTATAGCAAACATTAGTGATTTTTTAAAAATTGCGTTTTCTTTTAATGTGACCTGAAGAACAAGGTCTGTGAAATTGCGTATGTGCCAGTCTGTCTTGGTGGGCAGGTTGAACTTCTTGCTGGGAAGCTGCTTGGCAGTGTGAGCTCAGTTCCCCAGGTTCCTTTGTAGAGAGCACTTTGCAAGAAAGAATTGATTTGCAAAATAGCACCCCTTTGGTTATTAAGCATTTTAGCATAGCTAAGGATTACCCCTGTGCCTACACAAATGCCTAAAGGTGCCTTTTTTTTTAATGTACATATTTAAGACACAGTACAGTAAATATCCAAACTGGATGTCGCTTTAGCAAATTCTGTGAGGTTTCTTTGGGAATAAGAATAAAAAAAGTTTGAGAGGAAACAACTGCATGATGTTAGCTGGACTGGGATCAGTGGCTTTTGTCTTGTCCTCCTGTCCCAAGTGAGTATGGTCACACCAATGCTAGATTGCGATAAACTGACTGCAGAGCCACAGTATCAGATTTACTGCTGGGATAACTACAGTGAGCAGCTGAGTGATCTACAGCTTGGCTCTTCTGCCAGTGAATGAACCACACAGCTTGAGATCAAGATCTTCTGAGCTCAGGGCCATGCGGTACTATGTTCTCTTGAGCAGCAGCTTTTCTTCAGCAACACACTTTTCAGTTCAGAAAATCAGATTTTACAAACATTTTTTTTCTGCCACAAATCCTGTTTGCAGTAACCCCTCTGGGTGATGGCTTAAGACCAGTGGCTCCATACTGGTGACTGGTTCTAATTTAGCTCCTCTCTTCACTGTATTTTCTTTCCCAGCCAAACTAGCATCCACTTTCCAGCCCATTTCTGCTTGGTTAATAGGGATCTCTCTTCATTGCTCTTTCTCTGTAGCTGGGTCAAAACTTGGCAGCTCATACATTGGATATGTCTATGCAGTTCTTTGAAATCTTTTTAGACTTTATCATAAAGTTTCTTGTATCTTAAAAATTTATATGTATTCCTGAATGTAGCTAATGATCTTTTTCTTTTTGCCTGTGAGCTTTAAAGTGCAATTCAAGTCAGTATTTAAAATTACCCAGGACTTATAAGAAATATAAATGGTGGGGTTTTGTTTCTCTTTTTCTTTCTGTCAAAGTTAGACTTGAGAGTGCCACAGTGCAGAGCTGAATGTACTGATCTCTCCAGAGCCTTGTTTTTCGGGCCTTGTTAGCCCCCAAACAGACAAGACGTGAAAATAGGAGGAGGAGGGCAGGAACTAGTTTCTGTTGTCCCCTTCCTCCTGCTGCACAGGCCCTGAAATGGTGACTTGGCAAGACCTGCGGCTCTTTTGGCAGTTTTCAATAGTGGGTTTCAGCTCCTGCAGATGCATCTCTGCTGGCGAAGCCTTTGGTCAGTGTTTTGGTGTCAGTCCCCTTGTTGCTAGAGCAGCCCCATGTGGGGCTTGGGAAGCGGCTCCCTTGGGAAGCAGCTGCTGCTGTGGCTGGGAGTGGCGGTGCCAGCACGTGGGCGCCAGCGCATGAGGCGTGAGGTGAAGCCACTGCCTCCACCTTGACCGCACGGCACCAAGGGCACTGCCTGCGCTGTCCTCTGCCCCCGAACCTCCCTGCCAGCCCCTTGTGGGTAATTCTGAACGTAGGGACTTAACGTGAACAGTGGGATCACATTATAAAAGAAGCAAAATATCAATTTGACTGGAAGCAATTTGTGTAGTTGCCAATTCTTCCGTGTTTCTTTAGTAAGAGCTGAGACTTGAGGAAGTCAGTAATGAATATTTAAACGTACTCCGAAGTGGCCAGATGCAGTTTTTCATGGGCTTCTGTCCTGGTCACTTGAAGTCTTTGAAATCTGGTATTGAATTATAATTGGAGTAGGGGGGAGGGAGGGGAGAGCCAGCTCCTTTTTGTTACTTACTCTTGTTGGCAATAATGAATAGGAGGAATTTAATCCAATGAAAGTAATGAAACTTAATCCTTGCAATGTGTCTTTGTTACCCGGTTCAAAGAACTATTTTAATGCCTTTTATTCACACCAGGCAGATGAATTCCCTCTCTCTTTCCCTCTCCCCCTTTTTGGGAGTCTCAGGATCCTTCAGATGGGCCACTTGAGGGTACACACTAATACGCCAGTAACTCTGTCTTGGAAGTCTCTCTATTGATTATTTCATTTGCCTGCCTGACCAGAGGATTGATCTTTTACTGACCTGGATGTTAAGGGTAGAAAGGGTTCTCATCTAGCCCCCTTGTGAATTTTTATCGGGAGCATTTGGTTTATGAAGTCATAAAGTGCCTTACATTTTTAAAAGTATATTTTGTTAGAAATGTATGAATATAGAGTATCTCTGACAGTATTTCTTTTAATGAGCTGTAAAACAAATTGTAACACTAAACCAAAACTGTTATTTCTACAATTGTCTGTCTTTTATTTAACAATATCTCTGTTCTTGTATTGCTGCAGGCAGCAGTACTGTGAGCATTAGAAATGGGGTAATACATGGTCTGGAGACAGATTAGACCTGATTCATGCTTTGGAAAGCCAAGAGCAGGGAAGTCTCCTAAAGCAGCTACTGAAGCTCTTGGCTTATGGGGCCCATTTATAACAGAGCAGAAGATGTGACAGGGAAATGTTTTACTTCTGAAAGTCTGTTGCATGAATTTGCTGCACAATTTAAATGTCAAATTAATGGGTAAGATAAAAACAAAAAAGTGAAGACAGTGTTACTTTATGGAGATTTCTGGTAACCTGAAGCAACTGTCCCGAAGTTCTTGAATTGTTTCGCTCATCTTAAGGGGCTAACTTTGAAACTTGTAAGTAACTTCTAAAATACTAATGTTCTGATTGCCTTAACTGTCTAATGTGTTCCCATTTCATGTGTAATCCCATGCTTCCTCCTACATCCTGGAGTTCCTGTGATTTTATTGCCAAAATATTTCCATTCCTGCAGTGCAATTACCAGTTGTCAGTGCACAAGTGGCATGTTAGAAAGTGCGGTAGTGTAAAACAAGAATTACTTCTTCACAGAGGTGATTTAACAACATATGTAATAATAAACCTCCCATATTGTTCAGCAGCTCAGTTTCAAATAGCATAAAATTTTGTAGAATCCAGTGACCTTGACTGTAAAACCAGGCTAGGAATATTCTTGCTTCTTTTGTGTATAATAGAAGGTGTCTCTCTTGGGAACCTTCTTAACGAGGAAGCACAGAACTAAAGATCTCCTCACCCTTTAAGCAGGACTGTTTCCAGCACCATCCAGGTCACTGTTGGTTTCTTTAGCTTTATCTTGGAAACCTCTGAGGATGGAGAGTCAAGAGTCTTTCTGGGCACCTGCTCTGGTGCTGAATTCTTTCTAGTGCAGAAATCTTTCCAAATGCTCAACATCCTCCTGTCACTACTCGCTTGTCTCCTAATTTAAAGGAACGACCTCAGCTCTCAAACTCTTATCTGTTTTTGTTGCTAATGCAATGAGAAGAATGGTGCCACTGAAACCTGATTTATGTAGGTGCCTGCAGCAGATGCTGAGCATGCCAAATTGACATTTTTAGGCTCACCCATAATTGTGCAGATCTTAAAAGAGGAGAGTACGTTGCTGTTCTGGAAATGTTCATTGTAAATCAGAACCATACATTTGCTCCTCAGATGCCACAGACTCTCCTGGTTGTCCAAGGTAACTAGGAACTTGCACAAGTGTAGCTTTCCCTCTACCCTGAGCTCCTGGTTTGCAGTATTAACCATTGGGTCCTAATACTGCCACATAGCTGCAGAGATGGAGGTCAGGGTCATCTGTAGCCCTCAGCTGCCATCCTGAGATGGTTTGCCACGTCCAGGTATCTCTTCCCTTTCCATCAACCCTTGCTGAGACCTTGAGAGCAAGTTTTCAAAGGAGAATTGCCTAAATTCTTGTACAACAGCTTGCTGTGGTCTCCTGTCTCACCAAGCAGCGAAATGGAGAGTTTCATCAAGGAAGTTTAGCAAGGTCTAACGTCAACCAAGGTCCTTTTAGGACAGAGGAGAAAGTCATTCAGGGCAGAGTTCTTGGGTCGTGCTTCCAGCTCAGCTTTGTTTTTTATGGCAGGAGTAAAGGTTCAACTCTTCTGGTTTCCCTTCCATGACTGGTGCTAGTCACCATGGGAAGGTTGTACATGGATCTCTTTATCTTGGCCTGAGATTTCACTGGTGGCTGATTGAAGTTTGCTATCATGCTAGCAAAGAACCAACATTATCTGCAGAGTGCTGTTCAAATGCTAAGTCTATAATACAAACTTTGAACCTGTGCAAAATTCAGCTTAAGATAGTACTGCCCAGCAAGCTGCAAATTTATTACAAGTATTATATGTTGATCAAAAATGTCCCACCAAGTTGATTTCTATGGAGAGAAACTGGCATCAGAAGTGAATGGAGATCTCTAAAGCTTCTGGAATGCTACTGAGATTCATGGCCTTAGGCTACCCGTTGCCAGTGCTTGTTTGGCACGTGTTCCCCTGCATGCTTTGAGATTGCACAGAGGCAGGAGACCTTAGTTTGCTGCTGCTGTGGCTGTGTTGGGTGAGGAGCACATGGATATCCCTAGATTTTGGGGAGCAGGGTGTGCTTGCCCCAGTGCTTTGCACGAGGCTCTCAGGCACATGCTGTAGACGTAACCTGGACGAGTCTCCAAAAATCCACCTGGGTGGAGCAGTTGGCTCTGTTGAATGACACCTTGAGCAAGAAGCCAACTCCTGGTCATTCCTCTGATCAGATTTCACATCCACCTTGGATCTTGATGATGGCTCCATCCCATGGTACTCTCCAGCAAGAGTGACTGGCTCAGGGCAGCATTCTGTGAACTAGCTGCTTCCGAGCGGGCAGAGCACTGGGAACTCCGCACGCTGTGGAGTGGTGAACCCATTAGTATAGTTTTTGTGCTAGTGCTCCCTTGAGTATAGCATAGGGAGGCCCTTGTCAAAGAGTGTGGAGGGGTAGAAGGAATAATTTGACAATCATTCCTAGGGAGAAGCCTTTCTCACTATGGGGGGATAAATGAGCTCAGTTTTCTTTTTGCTGGTAGCTAGCAGTGTGCGATGACTTGTCCTGTGTTGATTCTTGCAGCTCAGGTGTTCGCTGGGGTCATCGCAAGCAGAACTGCTGGGGCTCAGACGGGCTGCAGCAGCTGTCTTGCACGCGTGACCTTAGCCTATTAAAAATGCAAGGTAGAACTGATGCCTACTTTGCCAGCACATTTGGCTGCTGTTCTCCATCTCAAAGGAGCTTGAAAAACATGAAGAGAAATCAAAAACTGTAAAGGAAGTAATTTGAACTCAGCAAGACTGAAAAGCACTTAAATAAGCAGTATAATGTTCTTGCTTTTCCTTTTGAGTCCCCAGGGAAATACATCGGTACAGTGAAAGAATGCCTTGGCCTATGGGTCTGGTCCCCACTGCTCCTTCAGGGATCTCTCTCTGTTACATTTTTGCAAAATGTTTGGCACTGGATTTCTTATCTCCCCCTTACCCAAAGCAAGTAGTGTGTGTGTGAGCAATTCTCTACCAATTCCCTGCATCAGGGATGATGCTGGGATACTTCAGAGAAGTGGTGAGCACGGAGATATTGCCAATGGTTCAAAACATCCTGCCTGGCAAAGACGGAGTGGGCTGTTGGCTGCACCAGGGTAAATGCAGGAGAGTTTCCATGCTGGCGGGAGAAGATGGCTGCCACTGGGCCAAGAGAGCCCGGGACAACAGTTCTTCGAAAGGCATAAATCATAATGCTACTTCCCTTTCTCAGGTAACAGTTGCTATGGATGTTGTTATCACAGCTCACAGCTGGCTTCGTGTCTTCATGCCTCCAGTAAATGTGCCAGGGGCCTTTGTAGACAGGGTACAGCTCTTCTGCAGGGGGTTCTTTACTAGGTGCTCTTCCTCTGGCCAGATCCAGGTAGGTTACAGTGGTCAATGCCACTCTTTCTCAGAGCCCTTGCAGATGTGGTTCCCTCCAGCTACAACTGCCGATTTCTTCTCTGCCCACATGGAAAGGCCTTCTAGTCAGATGATAGTGATATGGTGATGAGTCTTAGCGCTGGAAAGTACAGAAAAGCTATTTCTTGGTTGATCTGGGGCATGGCTTTATCACAGGGCATATCCTTGATCCAAGCCAGGTCACTGGATGGGAAGGTCAGCCCTTCCTGTGACTGGAAACAGTCCTGAAAGATTACAAACAGACTCTAGAGACAGGAGTGACAAAACCCATACTTACCGCCATTTCTTCTTTGAAATCTGCTCGGGATTGCTCATAGCTCCAGAGAACCTGCCAGTGCTGGTTTGGCCAGTGCAGAGGAAGAGTCTCAGGTTATTCTTGTCTTGAACTGGGACCATGAGGAGCCTGTTGCTATCACAGAACCATTGCTGTTGGAAGGGCCCTCTAGAGATCATCTAACCCAATCGCCTTGCTCCAGCAGGGGCACCTAGAGCACGTGGCGCAGGGTCACATCCAGGCAAGTTTGGAAGATCTCCAGAGAAGGAGACTCCACAGCTTCTCTGCGCAGCCTGTTCTGGGCTCTGTCACCTCCCTGTGTTTCATTTTATGCCTGTTGCCTTTTCTCCTGTCACTGACCACCACAGTCACATATTCCACTCCTATGTAGAGTATGCAGGGAGCTTGTCTCTGCTGAGTGGTGACTCCCTATACACCAGAAAGGAGAAATCTAAGAACAAAGTCCCTCAGGACTAGGAGGGATCCTAAGAATCTTTGGGCAACCATTTTCCTCAAGTTATGGATCTGAGATGCCCCTTGATTGATTGAAGGCACATGGATGTTTTGGAAGACCACCACTAGTATGCTGGCCACAGAAATGATTTTACTACATCTGGAGTATTGTGTCCAGTTCTGGGCCCACCAGTACAAGAAGGATGTGGAGCTGCTGGAGAGAGTCCAGTGCAGGGTCACAAAGATGATCAGGGGCCTGGAACATCTGCCCTATGAGGAGAGGCTGAGGGAGCTGGGCCTGTTCAGCCTGGACAAGAGAA
>JAWLRI010000031.1:6469043-6480200 GCA_034781795.1 Crypturellus tataupa
GGGAGGTTGGACTAGATGACCTCTAGAGGTCCCTTCCAACCTTAGGCATTCTATGATTCTATGATTCTATGATTCTAGGTTGCTGCAAAATTTCTATCTCTTTCCATTGAAGGAAGATCCCTCTGATGCGCTTTGCTTCCCAGGATATTCCCCAGCTTTGTCAAAGAGCTTGTGGGGCTCTGAACACAAACCCGAGCTGGTAACACCTTCCCAAAGGCTGGGTGATTCAATGGAAGCACTGTCCGAACCAAGTGCCATATTTCTGTTACGTGTAAAGCCTCTGAAGAGGACTCGCTGGAAGATTTTAAAATGTTCATTGCATTTATACAATCAAGCACATAATCAAAACTGGAACATCTAGGCAGTGAGAGACTGTCTGAAAGAACCAAGTGGTTTGTAAAAGTGTTTTAATCTTCAAATAAACACAGCAGTGTGTTTTCCAAAGGTCTGTAGTTAATTTCTTTAGGTATTTGGGATTAAATTGTGCCTTTTTGTTTGTTTCTTTAAAGCAGCAGTGAGTCTTCTACTGAGAGATACAATCATGAAAGGCCTTGTAAAAGACGTGTGACCGGGCTCGTTGAAACATGTTTCAAAACACTCTAGGAATGTTTAAAACTTTACATTTCCTTTTCATGACTTGCAACTCCATCTGGCTGCTTTGAAAACCTGTTCAAAAGACTTGCTGAAGTGGTGTAGGGAAAATGCTTCCTGAAGGGCCCGGACAACCGGCCATGGCTTGTCTTGCTGCCTAGTCCCAAACATGGCCCTTCAAGCATCCTGCATAAAAGAATTTCATAACTCTTCAAGGAAAGTAAATTTTATTTGGTGTGTATGGCAGGGGGAGAAGTAGGTCTTTAGGAGGCAGAAACTTTCCTTGATCCGATGCTGCCAACTGGCACGCTCTAGGCTTGTTATGTCGGTGGGTATTTTCAACCCTGGACTCCTAGGTCTGCCTGGCCACAAGGAAGCAAACTGCTGTCGAGTGCGTCCAGGAATGTCTTGTTAGCTTCTTCATCCCTTGATAAAACGTTTGTGTGCATTTCACTCCATTCATGTGGAGCCAAGGAGTATGTTTTTCCTCTGAGACAAAAAGTCCCAAATGGAGTTTGATTAGAGGACTGCTCTAGTCATCTTTTACTACTGTTTCCGGAGTCTGGAATATGTATTTTCACCCAGCTGACTTCCCAGATGCCTGGAACCTACTTGGATTTAACTAACTGGTGCAGAAACCGAGTTGATGTTTTATGCAAAGAGCCGAGCACTGGCACTCTTCGTTACAATGATAAAGACTCCTCTATTGGCCATGTTTTCTCCTTATAGCAATGTATCTGCACATCCCAGGTAGCTCAGCCATTTCAGCAGTAACTTTCTTTTCACCTCTTTCCTTTTGCAGCAGCAAAATTTCCAGTCCCAAAAGTCCTGTTGCTTTTCTCATTAACTTTTTTTTTTCTAATTCTCTAGGGTGAAGGTAGCTGACAAATGTCTTGTCTACATAATCTTTTATCCAGCAATAACTTTCTTGCCTATGCAAATTTCATTGCCAAACATCTATTCATAAATTTTTTCAAAGGTTCCTTTAAAAGGAAAAAAAAAAAGGTGTGTTTCTTTTATATTTTAAAGCAGTCCACGATGAATGGTTTTCATAATCTTCAGAGAGACTGGGGAGTTCACAATATCAGAGCTGGCGCATGTAGTTTTATGAAGTCTGTGATCCTAATGCACTTAAATGGCAGTAACATCTCATGTAGCAAAAACTGTTGTGGGTTGTAAAATATTTTCCCATCTTAATTTCTAAAGATCTGGTAAAGCAATCTACAATTGCTGCTTCAAGTTTCTTAATAGCAGCAAAGTGCTGAATTTATTTACTTAAGTGCTTAAAAGTCTAGTTAAAATTATGTACTCCTACTGAATTGTGATTTATTTTCAAGTACACATCCTTGAGTCAGAATAATTTTAAGGGATTGGAAAATCCACTGTGCATTTTAGGTGTAATATGTGAGTCTATTTAGATCAACCCCCATTACCGATAAGACACACTTGAACAACTGTTATTTTGGTAACATGGTTTCAGAGTAAGCTGCTGCAAAGCCACATTTGAAGTAATAATTTTCCTTCCTAAAAAATTCTTTTGTGCCAGCTTGCACAGAGAGAGGGGGCTTTCCATGTCCAAGTCTCCATAATCAGGTACCAAAGCCTGACATCTCTTTGGCAGGCTGAGAAGGTTTACAAGAGCCCAGAAACTAGGTTTCTTGGGTACCCCTTGGAGTATATCCAGAATAGTCATCTTCTTGAGGAAAACTATTCCCTGGAGGACTATTCCAGGGAATAGGACATTTCCAGCCTAAATTTATCCCCACCTCCTTCATGCCTGTGTGTTTTCCCTCTGACAATGCCTTCCACTGCAACACACAGCACTTCGCTTCATGGGAGTTCATCTTTGCTTGTCTTCATTTTGCAGGAGTGAACAAGCCAGCTCTCTTAGCCTTCTCTCATATAACAGACTCTTCTTTTCTCTGATCATTTTAGAGACTTTTCTGGGTCTGTTCCTGTTTCATTTCTGCCTCCTAAATGAGGATGACTGAATGCAATGGTACCTTCAGCTGACAAGCTCTTGGCTTGTATGAGAAAGACTCAGGTCTTGATCTTTGTCTCTAAGGACTACCACAGCCATGGTTTGCCTTGACTGTACTGACCCAGAAACACGACATGTTACAGACTATGTCTGGTAATAGAGAGCTTAGCAATGAGCCACGGCTCTAGGGAGACAACTCCGGCCTCTCCTGCGGCAAAGGACCACTTTAAAAGGTGGCTAAGCTTGCTAGCTGGTATCAGGAAGATATTTCAAATGTGACAGAGAGAGAGAGAAGCCAAGGATGCTTCTGTTTTGTTTTGGATGTTAAGGCATGCACTAACAGAATGGTGTTTGTATTTGTTTTATCCTCTATTGTTAGAAAGAAACAAAAAATCTTCACATTATCAGGTAGAAGAAAGAACATGGTGAATAACTGAGGTGAGATCATTATATGACTTCATGACCAGTCACAAACAGCTGCATTTGAAGGAAACTATCATTTACCACCTATATTTAGCAGACAGGCACAATGAAACTCAGCTCCATTGCAGACTTTATTGTTTCATAGCCAAATCCTAAGAAGCTGAGATACTTCCCAGGAGACTACTAATCACTGCTGGGGCTGGGTGTTGCTGGCAGCACTAACTGAACCTTAAAAGGTTTGGTGGTTCAGTCCAGCATCAAAGAGACTGAATTCTTCCCCTGGGTTCCAGGTCACACTAAGCCTTTAATAAAAATAATACACTGAGACTCAGTATTAAAGGAAAAAGCAGTTGAGTTTATTGCATACATTTGGCATGACCAGTCACTTACCTAAAATTAGCTCAACTCCTGGTATCCTGTGTCAGCATGCACTTGGGCTTGTACAAACCCTGACTGGCTTCCTCAGGTCCTCTGCAGTCTCTCCAAATGTTGGTGTGGGATCCAACCACCTAACTTTGGAGGGCACTAGTCTCTCCTTCACTAAAACTCAGGTGACTGGAGGGGAAAAAAAAATTCTAATGGAGAATACAAATAGAAAAAGAAACAAGCTGAAAACCACTAAGGTCTTTGCTTTTCATATTATGGTAAAGGAAGCATGTAATTCTATGAGCAGCTTGATTGAGGATGCCTTGTCTTCCCACCAGCAGGCCCTCTTGTTTGCCACAAGGTGTGATTCTGGCTGCTCCCATCCCTGTGAGCTGGATTTGCTGGTGTCTAATAAAAGTTGTGTACATGCTCCCTCCCCACGCTGTAGTGGGAGAGGGAATGATTCACCAGATTTCTCTTTCCTCTCTCCAGCCACTGAAATTTGTAGAAACTTAATAGCTGTAAGACTCGCATCCCACTGATAAATGCGGTTATAATTTGCCAGTAGATTTTAAAGCTGTTGACAAAGAGGGGACAATGGTCAGACAAATGCATGCAGAACATGACTGTATAAGTCACATTCCCGTAGGGAAATGAGCCTAATCTCTAATTTGATCAGCAGTTGTTGTGGATCTTGTCACAGAGGAGGCAATAATTTTTGCTAGATACCTGGGACCAAATCTGTATAAACGTCCTGGTTCACCAGAGCCAGATATATGTTTTGTGTCTCTCTACAAAGCCTGGTGATAGCTTTCGCTCAAAACCAGCTCAGTCTGCTGCTTTCTTGGAAGTCCTATTCTGGCTCTTCCTTGCTTGTATATGGTACCTAATTCATAATCTCCTATTTCCTTCTTGACACCATCCTCCAAAAATAATAATTAGAAAAGAGTGTTATAAACCAACACACAAACCTGCTTGCAACCTCTGCCCCACATCTAATGGAGGATTTGCCACAGCCAGCTGCCCTGTTTCCTGTTTTTGGGTCTCTGCCCCAGCTAGAGATTGGTTGATCCTCATCCAAGGCTACCATTGTCAGTGTCTGTCAGAAGTTGGTAGTCTCAGTGCATATCTGTCTTTTCCAGCTCCTTTAAGTCCAGGGATGCAGAGTTTATCCCATACTTGCTAGAATATAGCAGCCTTTCCAAAGGCTTCAATCCCTAGCTCACCTCTTACAAGGATACAGTCAAACAATGCCTGAGAAGAGGCAACGTCGCAGGGTCAAGCTTTCTACAACTGTTTGACCTTCTGTCACATGAGTCTTTGATCAGTCTAATTTTTGCATATGAGACATGCTAGGTGAGTAGGTTGTTACTAGCAAATCATTTTTGACTGGTGTGAATGTGCTTGAGTTCTGTATGTTTGAAAAGAAATCTATTTCCAGTTAACCACCCTTATGCTGTGAGTCCATGCCACTTTAACTAAACACTGGGCATGGAAAGACACCAAAGACAGTAAAGGGCTACACTTTCAAAGGGAAGTGGCAGCTCAACAGTCTTATATATAAAGCTTCTGCAATCTCATGTAGAACATGTATGCTGTCCCACTGCCTCCATAGGCACCATAACCTCAACACTGACAGAGTCTTCATGCTGTGAGACCTTCATGGTGCTGAAGACATTGCCAGTTACCACTCGACCATCACTGCCCTTTGCAAACAGCTCATCACTACTCACAAGAGCATGGCAGAATACACCCTAGAGCTGCTATTGCTGCCTCTGAGGCCTCTTGAGCAGACTTTTTTTTGTGTGTCACAGTTTTTGCTCCTGAGGGGAGCACATAGTTCTCCTGCTATTAGTAGCTGTTGTTCTTTCACCATATTCTTGAAGTCTTCACAGAGTGCTTAAGGTTGTAAGGGACCTCTAGAGATCATCCTGTTCATCCCTCCTGTTCCAGTAGGGACACCTAGAGCACGTGGCACAGGGTGACATCCAGCAGGGCATTGAAAATCTCCAGAGAAGGAGACTCCACAACCTCTCTGGGCAGCCTGTTCCAGGTCTCTGTCATCCTCACAGTAAAGAAGCTCTTCCTCCTATGGAGATGGAACTTCCTGTGTTTCAACTTGTACCCATTACCCCTTGTCCTGTCACTGGCCACCATGGAGAAGAGCCTGGCCCCATGCTCCCTACAATCACCCCTCAGATACTTACACATGTTGATCAAATCTCCTCTCAGCCTTCTTTTCTTCAGACTAAACAGGCCCAGCTCGCTTAGTCTTTCCTCATACGGCAAATGCTCCTGTCCCTTAATCTTTCCTCCAGAGGAACACTTTGTTTGGGTTCCTCTGATTCTTCCCACTTTTATATATTCCACTCCTCACCTGAGTAACTCCTAAGATGTTGACTTGTCCACCTAACAACAGTGAGTTCCACACCAACTACACAAAGATTGTACAATCATCTTTCTGAGAGATTATTTCAAATCCCCTAAGAAGATGCAGGGCTGTGTGTTACAAAGAACTTTTTTTTTTTTTTTTTTTTTACTTTGCTCTGAATGGGAAGCACCAACTAGGCTAATATTTTGTTATGGAAGAAGTGACTTAGAAAGACATCCTAAGGTTCTTCACAGAAGCACAGAAAATAGTTTTGAAAGGGAATAGATATAATTTTCTATATAGAAAGGAGAACTTCTTCACAATGGGTCAGGGCCACGAAATTGCAAAGAGCATTGTTATGAAAGTGTATCTTATGCTTTACAGGCCTAAGCAGCAGCACCATAAAATCAAGCTTTTCATTGAATCCCACAAGTATCTGAGAAAGAGCAAGGTGAGAGATTGTCATTCTCCCAAAGAATGAGAATGAAAGAGACCACTGGAGCGAAGCCAGCACAAGCTCCCCTCCAGGTGAAGGTGCTGGGCAGCTTGAAATGAACTCTTTTGGCAAGGGTGGTAAGTCTGATCTGAGAAGTCTCTTTATATACGGCAGCTTCAGAACAAAGTCATGAGCGGGCAAACTGGAGCTAGAATGAAAGGGGTTTTGGTATGATGTATACACGTAGTTGCCATACAGCTGCAGTAGCCGCAACTAATGATGAAACAGCTACTGTGAAGATATATCATTTTTTAGCCCTTTCATGTTTTACTTACAACAGAATTACTTATCAGACTTGGGAGAAAAGATTTCTATAGTCCAGAAAAGCATGTAAGTGCATTGCCTGACACCCAGGCAGATGGGAAAATATCAGCCAGATTCTAGGATTGTGACTGAATAGGCAAGGAGTAGAAAGATCAACAAAAAGCAGGTGGAAAAGAATAGAAACTAAGAAAGAGGGCTCAAAGTGCATGTTCTAAAGGGAAAGGAGAGACAGCAGGCACTCCAATTAGCTGGAGGAATTTAATTGTAAGGAGGCTCCCAGCCAGGTGGCTACAAAGCGCTTTCCAAAGGCATCCTGGGAGGACTGCAGCACAGCAAGCAACGGGAACCCACCTCAGGGCAGCTCTTTGACTCACTTTGCAATGTCCACATGTGTCCCCAGACGCCACATCCAGGCAAGCAATTATAACGGGCAGCTCCTATTAAGAATGAGGAGGAGTTAAGAAGAGCTAGTTTAGCAACTTATTCTACTAACTAGAGCAAAGAGGACAGTATGGAAAAACAAGAGATTATTCTAGATTTCAGGAGTCTCAGAAAGGAGGAAGAAAGTCTCGGTGATCATCCCTAAGGTCTTGTTCCTGTAGGCTAGAGAGGTATAGGTCAGATAATCCTGGTGCTCAGATCAGTAGTTGGTGGTCAATGGTTGCATTCTGTGGCCCATGCAACCCTGGTCCTTGGGGAAGGAGCTATGCTAGGGCATGGTCTATCTCTCCGAATTGCAAGGCCCAAAATCATGAGGCTGGAAACAATCTGATCCTATAATGACAATCTGCTAATGGGCAAAAGTTTCAACAGTTTAAACTCAAGGGAGCATGAGCCAAGCAGGCTGTGCATGTGAAGACAAGAAAATAATCATCTTTTTATATTCCAGAACAAGCAACTTTTAGGCAATAATAAACTGAGAAAATACTCTCTAATAAAAATAAGTGGGACAAAACTCTCATTGCAGAAGTCTAGCCAAATTCTTTCTTTAGCTTGGATATTGCAACTGGTGGATACCACATGCTGAGAAAGGGGATAGCAGGTGAAAGAGATAAAGATGGAGCTTCATGTTAATGGCAACATTACCTGTTTCAGAATTACGGATAACTTGGAGCAGACAGTATGTAGACTAACGCACTAATTAGTAAAGCCTGTGCTTTGTGTACGCCTGTGTGCATAACTGACTACCTTGTCAAACAAGGCCCAAGATGAGCATCTCTCTAAAGACTTACTTGTAATGTGTGAAAAGAAAATGGTATTTGCATAGAGAATTGAATTCTAGGACACATCCACAGAGATTGCCTGCAGGCCACAGCAAAGTCTCATGAGAGTTTCCAAGCTCACTAGATAATAGTTTCCCAACAGAGGAGGTTTCCACCCAGCACACACCGTCTCCCTTTTAGATTTCATTACAATGAATAAAGAAGTGTTCATCACTGAAATAATACAAACTTAGTTGTCAGCTTACAGTCAATACAGGCAAAGTCGGGACACTCATAGATAGTAATGTGTGAATTTGGATTTTCACAGAGGCTAATTTTCCCCCCAGCTGAAGAAAGTACAAAGTCCTCATGATAAAGAAAATGTAGACCACAAAATGAGAAGTGAGTTGACCAAAAAGCTTTGGTTAAAACAGAGGCTGATTTTGATTTTGTGTGCAACACTGGTTGAATAAGAACTCTAGAGAATGCAAATCACATATGTGTAAAATGGGCCAGAAACCCACTGCTTGCTGGACTCCAGAGAAGTGTTAAGTGGCTGATCATTGGCATTATTCTGCAAAAATCAATTCTAAATGCCCTCTTTTTATCAGTAATCTTGATGTAAACATAAAATCATTCGCATCTTGGAGCAAACAACATGAACCATAAATACAGAAGGAAGGTGGCTGTGGCTGCAAGAAGGATCCAGCAGGCATAACGGGCAGATAGCTCCGCACCAGTCCTTGCCTGTGAGAAAGGATGAACAACGTGCTGAGCATGACCAACCAGAGGACTAGCGAAGAAACGGAAGGTGGTGATTTATCGTGCTTATCAGTGTTGTGATGGACACTAAACTGCATTGACAGCTTTGCGGTTTGGGTTCTGAGTACGATTATTTAAAAAGTAGCAACTGAGCAGAGCCAAGGCATGGAAAATACCTGGAGAAAAACGCCCCTATGGAAAGGCTGGGTGAGCTGTAATGGCTCAGCAACTCATTGAGAAGACTGGGCCCAGCCCTGGTCACCCCATGCAAGCATTTCACTGGGAGCCAGCACATTGTACCCTGCCTCCACAGCAACTTCAGTCAAGTTCAGCTTTTGCCTTCCCTTCCTAAGAACCAGCCTTGTGGTAGACTTAAACCCTTGCCATGCTCTAGTTACCCAGCATGGGGTGACACGTTCCCCATGTAGGGTTACTCATCGTTCTTTAAGTATAGGGGTGCCTGCATGATGAAAACGCCCTCGTCTTTGCAGACGCAATGTCATAATTCACCTTCACTACGGGCTTTCTGCCATTGCAGAGGGACAAGGTTACAGCAGTTCTCCCAGTCAGGAGCTGTGGCATCTCTCCCACCTCTCCCACCCAGTGCCCCAGGTGTCCTCTGGTGCTGGAGTCACCACCGCTGGCTGCCAGCCAAGCATGGACCTCCGTGAGGAGAGCATCCCAGGCCCAGGAGGGCTGCAGGGCTCGCTGGGGCCCAGTGGTCATCATGCTTTTGTTGAAGAAGGAGTAAGAGGTGACGTACGTGTTGGCGAAGACACTGATTGCTTCGGAAATGTCAATATTCCAGAGCTTTGATTTGGAGCGCTAAACCCAAGAGCAAAACCAAAATGCGCCCAAAGTGATGGTTTCTTATCATCACTATTTACAAGGAGATTAATAATGAAAATGAGTCACCAAGACAAAATAAGTACTTTCTATTATAAATAAGAGGAACTAGGAATAACACACATATTTTCTATTTTCTTGTGAATACTTAGGTTGACACTCCTCTCTCCTCCCTCCTCCACGACATATTTCATTTTATGATCTTGGTTTTACAAAGGTGGACACAAAGATGGTACATTTGGTCTAAGAGCTTGCATATTTTACAAAATACCATGATTTCTAGAGACATTAAGATACTTGGCATTTCTGTTACAGTCACTGTGAGGTAGAAATGCTCTTCACCTCTGCAAATCAAAGTGCCACACGAAGTAGGGAAATAACTCCAGGATACCTGGGTGTCAGCCTGCTGGTGATCAGGGTTGGAATGAGATCTAGGTAGAACACCCTGATCTCGCAGTGATGTTCCAGGGGCTTTCCCTCTCTCCAGTGAAAGTGGCAGTAGGAAGGGTCCTCTCTGCCTTGCCTGCTCAGGGCAGGACCCTCCACCCCATCACCTGCAGCTCCAGGACTCATCCACATCACTGCCAGTCAAACCTGTCTTGGTCACCCATGCGCACCCAGGCTGGAAAAGGCCCTCCGGAGGGCAGGGTTGGGCTGCTTGGGGAAGGACACCTCCTCTGTTGTCTCTTGAAAGATGGGAAAAGCTGGAGGAGTTGTTTTCTTGCAGTCTCCCGACTACCCCGTTTGGGAAGTCAGTCAAACCTTGCGCCAGGAGGTGGTTACAGACTAGAGGTGAGCAGACACAGCTTGTGCAGAACTGATGGGTCCATGTGTTTACAACAACACTGTGTGGCACAGCAGGTGTAAGACGGCTGGAAAAGCTTTCCACTGGTTCACACGTTTGGAAATCAGCAGGATGACAACTGCCCATGCTGTGCCTGGCAGAGCCGGCTAAACAAAAGCATATAAAAAGGGAAAACCTGCAAGCATCTCTCTCCAGCAGTGCTTGGCACTTTGGGCTGGGACAAGAGTTTTGTTGCTAGCAGAAGACAACTACATTTTGGCTTTTGAAAACAGGGGGGATAAATACAGTAAAATTTAGTGGATGTGCTGTTGGGAGAGAACAAGAAGCGAATGAGTGTCTAAAGTCTGTGCCAGACAGCAGAGGAAAAGTGGAGGCACAAGGATGCTTGGAGAGGTTGTAGGTCTGTCCGCATGATGCTGGCATTGCTCATACAGACATACCTAACCCAGTAGTCATGCTGGCTACCACCAGCCATGAGGCTGTGTGAGCAGGCAGCAGAGCTCAGGCTGGCTGCCCTCGCGTTTAATAAGCTTCTTGGGCTGGTTTTGCTGCACACATGAGGGTTTTTTTTTGTGCTGCCTCAGCCACCCGGCTGTGGGCAGTGCCCGAGCGAGCCGATTTGTTACCGCTGCAGTTGTGTCCACACCTGCAACAGCGGGGACTTCACGAGAACAGCGCGACAGGCAGGTGGTGGGGATAACGGGACGAGTGAGAAGGGCAGGTCGGACAGGGTAGGTCCCCACGCATCCCTGGCACAAGCCTGTCGTCTCGCAGCACCCGAGGTCAGAGAAACGGTCTGACCACGTCTGGTTGTCCCTGTTTTGCCGCTGCTTTTTTTATCCAACGAGCAGGGTGATAACCCGGGGCAAAACGGCGCGGGGCTCGAGCGGCTCGGGGCTGGATCGGCCAGAACCACCCCAGGTCCCCATTTTTTTTACTCGGCGCTCCTGGAAACACCCAAGTTTTGCATCGCGCCGGGAGGAAACCAGGTGAAATCCGCCCGAAAGGCGCCGGGCGGGAGGAGCGGGGCCGCCGCGGCCCCTCCCCACC
>JAWLRI010000031.1:6486465-6509830 GCA_034781795.1 Crypturellus tataupa
TTTCCTTTCCTTTCTTCCTTTCCTTTCCTTTCTTCCTTTCCTTTCCTTTCTTCCTTTCCTTCTTTTTTTTTTTTTTTTTCCAGGGAGGTGGTCCTTCAAAACTTAGGGCTCTGTCCTCACGAGACCTTCTAAACTTCCAGGACTTGTTTTCCTACGTGTGAAGCCATTCGCTGCATTTGGCCCCTCAGGCTGGAGGGGTGCTGTCCCGGGACAGAAGCCAGGATGCCCCACCAGTGGGTGCCTGTGCACGCTGGGGCCGTTTGGGTTGCCCGTGGCTCCATCCACCTTGGCTCAGGGTGCTTCCCTGCTGCTCCTTCCCGCTCACCTCCGGCTTTCCAGTCCTAGCACAGACACAACCCCAGCCTGAGGTTGGTGAAGAGCCGGGAGGAAAAGGCTTCCTGATGCTCACACGACCCTTGCTGGTCGCTGCTACTAAGTGAGGTGTTGGGAGGGGAAAAGTGCCCTGATGGGCTCATCTTGGGACGTGGCCACCCTGTGCCATGTGCTCTGGGTGTCCCTGCTGGAGCAGCGGGGTTGGACTAGTTGGTGCCTTCCAACCTCAACCCTTCTGTGATTCTGTGAAGCCGGGCGAACGCTCTGCATTCCTGTGCCCTGTGTGAGGAAGGGATCCACGTGATTCCTGCTGGCCCTAGTTAGGGGAAAGGAGCTGGGGGAGAAGCGTCGGCCGCCTTTTGGCAACGTTCGCACTCGCGTTACTGCATACTAATGATTGTGCTGATTGTGCTGGGTGACCGGTGTCCATTGGGCTCGCGCGGGGGCTACTTGCATAACCGCGTGGAAGCGTCTCTGAGCGGACAGGCCCGTGGAAACCCCGAGCGTCACCAGCCCGGACGGCGGGGCAGCTCCTGGGGAGGCCGCAGGCTCCCTGCCGGGTGCTGCCCTTCCACAGCCTGCACAGCCGCTCCGGAGCAGAGCTGGCCCTGTCGCTCGGACCTGCCTGCTTTACCTGTAAGTGCCGAATGGCAGAGAGCTGACGGGATGCTTCCGGCTCCTGACCCTGTTGAAAAGGGTCGCTTTGTGCCTGGGCGGGGGGGTTTGCTCGTGGAGCTGCTACTGCGGTTGGTAGCGACCTGACTGGCTGCTAGAGCAGCGCAATGGCAGCCGCACGGGACCGCTGTGCCACACGGGCTGGCCCTGCTTGGCGCTTGACTGGCTTGAGCTGCGTGTGACTGGCAGGCCCGACCTTTGCAGGATGCTGAGAGCCCCCGGCCTCCTCCTCCTTGCGCCTCTGGCCTCCAGGCCACAGTCAGGTGACTTGGCAAGGTGCCGGTGCCTGGAGCGGGCGGCCTGCGGCCCCTCCCGGCAGCAGCCCCTGGGAGCAGCCTCGCTGCACAGGGGCGTTTGCCTCCATGGGAGCAGAAAAGGGGTGTCTTGGCACTCAGGCATGGGGCCTCAAAGATGGGGGGACCATCTGGAGCTAAGGAGGCTGCTGGAGGGGGTGAGGGGCAAGGTTCACCTGCCCTCGGGCTGCCTGTCCCCGTGACAGCAAAGCACCAGTGACCTTCTCCCGTCACTGTCCCCAGAAGCAGGGAAAAATCCATGTGCATATCTCCTCGGTTATTAGCACTCTTTCTAAATTGTTCACCTTTACCATGTCTCCTTCTCGCCCCCGCCCTTCCTCGACCTGAGACCGTTCTCACAACATCTGGCATCCCCACAGCAGCTGGATCTCTCTTGCAGCAGCACCCACGCTCTGATATTGCACCCGTGCAATGAGCACGTAGAAACCTCCGTTTCTCACCACTCAAACGGTGCTCTGTGACAGAGGAAATGCTGCCACGGCTTGCTGTGAGGTAGAGGGAGAGGGAGGCTTGACGGAGCTGGCTTCCCTCAGCCCTGTTGGAAAAAAAAATGCGAAATCTGAACATGAATCTAAATAGTGTTTGTAGGTCCTAGCCATGGCTGCCCTGATGTAGTGCTGGCGACAGGTTTATTTCAGGCAGGACAGCATCTCGCACAACAGCGCCTCGATGGTGCTGCCAGGAAGGAGTAATGCTTTAACTTCAGTGGGGGCAATTCTAATTCTGGATGCCCAGTTTGCTCACCCCGATGGTCTTGGACCGGGGCCTAGGAGGCCAGAATAATATTTCCCTCCCACCTGTTGTCATGAGCAAGTACAGGGGGGTCTCTGGCACAGCCTTTCCAGCTGCTAATTCGGGCGTCTTGCTTATGGCCGTGTACTGGAAGCCAATTAAAACCAGTGACAATGGTAACTGAGTAAGGATGCTTGAGGATAAGGATGACCTCATGTCTAAAATGGTAATGAGGCCTATTAAAAACAAAAAAAAGAAAAAAAGAAACGAAATGAAAGAGGGAGTGGAGGCAAAGGTGTTGCAAGAGGACCTGTTGCAGACAGACACAATACCTGACAGCAAGAGCGCTGGGAGAGATGGAAAGCCCAGAGATGTCAGGCTTATAAATCTGCTTAATAAACAGGCTGTTTCTGAGCTAGCTGTGCTGTTGCTCACACCAAACCCGCCAAAACACTTTGGTATATGTTTAATTCAAACATGTTACTTCCCTGTTTGCCCAGGCCTAGGTTTGAACTACAAAAAGTGGGGGCAACACTTGCTGCTTGTTTTTGCCTTCATTTACTTACTTGTTATTTGCTGGGAAGAAATGAACTCCCTAGTAAATCAGCAGCAGCTGGCAGCACAGGGGTGGTCATGGGGAAGCTGCAAAGAAGCCCTTAAAATCTACTGCTGTGGGGTAGCCCTTGAGCAGAGGACAACTGCAGCAGCTTACGGGGCCACTGGGTGCATGTGTGGGCACATGAGTGACTCCCTCCTCCACGTGTCCTTCATAGAGGGAGCAGCGCCACTTGCGGGGCCAGCACGTGTCCCCACGCAGCGCGTCCTGTCTGTGCCTGTGGGCTCCATGGGGGCGGTGGGACCCATGCTTGGGCTGGCGTTGCACTGCGTAGCTGCCCGCGCACCCAGAGCGCCACCCGTGCTGACCCTGTGCGCTGGTTTTTGCAGGTGGGGAGGTGCCGCTGCTGCGGGCACCACAACAAGGCCGGGCCTGGGCTGGACCCTGCGTGCCGAGTGGCGACCCACACAGTCGGCTGATGTGCCATCACCCAGCCCTCATCTTCCAGCCTGCTGAGAGGATACAGCTGGATGAAGGCTAAGGATGTGCTATGGAGCCGGGATTAAACTGCTCTGACTTGTGTGAGGGTAACTCCAGCTTTGGCAGCCAAGAACCACAGCAGAGGACCCTGCAGGAGCTCTGCACCGTAACAGTCGTATGTATGGAAATGGGGCAGCTCTGGAAAATGAGGTCTGCTCCACAGAAATGAGGTCTGGGGAAGGCGTGGAGGGGGAAACAAGCCATGTAACACCAAAATGCTCCCTCCAGCCAGTGGGTGAGTGATTGCCTCTGGAGATGGCCCCCCCAGAACAGCGTTTCCTAGATAACACCCTGCCACTAGCCAGGGGCCGAGGAACCAGCTGCTGAGCAGGACAGCTCAACTGTGGCAAGGAGTCCTCCCATGCAGGAGAGCGGGAAAGCCTCCTAAGAGAGGACGTGGTGTGCCCTTCCGTGCCCTTGGCCTCCCGTGTTCCCTGGAACTTTTCAAATATTAATAGCAAGGATTTAATTAAAAGCCAACACCTCTAGTAAATGCTACCTCCCCCCACCACTACCTAAGGCAGTAGCAATGACACAAGGATGCACCTCTCCGCCATCACTCTGCGTGAGCCTGCTGGATGGACCAGCTAGGCTTGGATTGCCCAGCTTCCTACTGCAGCCGGCGCGAACCTTTAATTAGAAGAACACAAGCTGCCTGGCTGCGGCAGCTTTGTTACAATTAATATTCCCCCTGCTAGGGCCAGGATTCATGCTCTGCTCAGCTGCAAATGAAGTGCTCCATCAACTTCAAGCATTCAAAAACCCCTGACATCCTGGGAAACAGTAATCAGTTTGCGTTTGTGTGTGTGTGTGTACGCATGTTTGGAAAGGAAAGGTGGAAGCATGGGTGAATTTCTGTTCCCTGGGTGACTCCTTAGAGGAACTGGCAGTAATGTTTCAAGCTGCAGCCCAAGGTAAAAAGGTACTCCTGTGAATGCACCAAGGATTGAGGAGGCATGATTTATTTTTATTTTTTGAAGTGCAGTGGCTTGAGAAGAAGTGTGCCATCCTCACTTCACTGATAAAATGCAGGTATTACCCTTGGACTAGAACAGACATGATGGAGAAATTGGATGGTGCTACTGTCTCTAACTAACACTGAACAGCCATATTGGCCTCTCTGGGCTGCTGGTAGATGAGATGATGGCCATGATTTATGTTTTGGGGTTTTTTGTCTGATTTTTTTTTTCATAGCCAGTCCTAGAATAAGGTGAGTGGGGTCTGCATGCCTCACCATCTGGGCTGTCTGCTGTGATTTTCATCTTTGAGAGAGCCAAAAAGCCAAAAGCCCTTTCCCATCTGGTCTGGGGGAGAGTCTGGAGCAGAGGCAGGGAGCAGTTTGGAGGCAGGAGATGAATATCTCCCCAGGGACCCCACCGCTCTGCTCCAAGATGAGGCCGAACCACATGCATATGCAGCCATATCCCAATAATGCGCAGGGCCAGCATCTGCTCTTCGGTGTCTTTCAACTCAGGATTTGCAGCACCCAGCACTTTCTGGCCCAGAGAGCAGCTACCAGAGCAGCTCCAGCACTAGAGAGGCACCAGGACCTGCGCTCTACTCCTGCGCCTTGCGAGCTCTCTGGGCCTGCAGACTGGCCCTGCCTGCTTGGCGGTGACACAGATCTGCTGTGAACTGTGCTGGAGCCCGCCAGTGAGGCCACATTACAGCAACATCCTTGAAGTGACTGTACAGGTGATTCTTTTTCCATCCCCAGAATTGCTCTTTGTACATTTTAGTTTTAAGTTCTTGGTAGACCATGAGATGTATCCAGCTGTGGAAGAGGAACCAGACACCTCATCTTCCTCTGTAAAAACTGCCTAATTTCCCCCTGCAGGTTTATTTCTAGTGATGCTGGAAGAAGTAGGAAAAGATCTTGAAGGAATAACTGAGGGTGTGTGGCAATGGTAGCTGTTAGAAAAATATTCTTCTGCTCTACAAATTGAGTGAAGGTGATCTGGAATATTTGAGAAGGGATTTACACAGCACCTCCAAGGATGTTTTTCAAAGGGTAGATCCCCACATAGGGTATCCCAATGCTGTCTGTCTGTCTTCTGATGATTGTAGTGACTGTGTTCTGAGGAGAGCCACACTGATAAATATGACTGTAGTGACTATGTATGCACTGAGCTCTGGAAGCGGAGATGGGCTCTTTCCATCCCATGTATTATCCTCAGCATGAGATGTTTAGTCTATTCAAAGTCATATAGCTTTCCCTGAGCTGGCACTGCAGTAGCACAACAGAATTTAATGAGCAGGTGTGTGCTCCCAGTCATGTGCTCTCCTCATCCTTCTCCTTGAAGAGGTTGCACTGACTTTTAAATAGAAGATCTGTAAGTAATGTGCTCACATAGTATGTGTGGACAAACCTAAGCTTGCATGTTGCATTAAAATTGCTGGAATATTTTACATGCATAGAGGAAGTAAGATTCCCCTCCCCTTTTTAATAGGGGGAGAACATGAGTATTGTTAAATGGTGATTTAAAATGAGAAAGTCTGCTTTAAATCTTAAGATGCAGTAATCAGGAGAACCTGAAAGAGGAGCAAATTTGAAGTAAGCATCTCTGTCCAAAATAGAAAGCAAACACAAAGCCCCAGGAAAGAAAGTCCATTTGTGCCACCCATTGGGTATGCCAATCAGCAGGCTCAGCTGACTGGTAGCTGGGAAGCAGCATTTTGGCATGATCTTTCATAGGACAGCACTTGGTAAAAGGCCTGTCTAGCAAAATGCCTTAGGGTAACTCATGGCCCATGGTCTTGGCGCAAGTTGTGGCTCCCCAGCCTTTCACCTGACGTGAGAGCCAGGTCTCTCCCTCCGCTTCCTGTGCAGCCTGGTGAGGCACAGAGTAGGGAACCTGGGGCCCTGGCACCCCACATGTGTTTCATGGCAAGAGTGGGGCGCTTGCTCTTCAGGGAGAAGCCCCCCTTTTGCCCCCTTTAGGGGATCCCTTAGAGCCAGTTTTCAGCTGTCTAGCAGCTAGGACCAGATTAGTTTCTGAAAGGCTGGGGTGTAAATGGAGCCCAGCTTGGTTTGTTGCTACATGATACATTTGAAAAATATTGTTGTGGTTCCTTCTCTCTCTTTTTCTTTATTTTTTTTTTTTTCCTGCACCAGCTGACAGCTCTTTGGCTGACACCTGGTAAAATCAACCAGCTGATTGTCTGCTGGGAGGTGGGAGTAAAGGACAATTTCTCCTAGACACAGGAGAAGTCTCCCTGCCTTTCTTTCCAAAGAGGTGAGCTAGAAATCGGAGACCTGCAAGGTCCTTTCTCGAGATTCACTGGCTTCCTCCCAGCGATGGTCGAGAACAATCTCCTGGTTTCCCCTCTCTCATGGCCAGGACTACCTGAGTTACGTGCCTGGCTTCCTGACCTGTTTGGATACTCACCTGTAAGAAGGGAGGGTTCCCAGAGCTGTTCCAAAAGGGAATATAGCAGGGAAGTATGTTTTGAATGTGGTGTGTTTTGAATGTGGTGAGTGGTTTGAATGTGTCTCCTGTGTATTCTGCATGGGTTGAGTATAGCAGAGCTCATGTGCTGTTTGTGCACAGCTTGTTAGCTCTGTCAGCATACAGATGTCTGGTCATGATGAGGAGCTTGGGAGATGCGCTTTCAAGTCTCTTTCAGTTCTTTAGGAGGATACATGCAAGAGAGCATGTCAGTGAGGAGATCTCTTTTTCTGGGAGCCCCAGCGATGCCCCCTTCCTCCTCATCCCTTTTGCCTTTCCTCAGACATCTTCTGACCGCAGTGGAAAGAGCTCTCCATCCTTATCTGCTGCTCTCTTGGGAGTCGTGTGGACATTCCTGACAGGAGGAGTCCTGCTAGCCCTCTTCTTTCTTGTCTTCACAATTCGCTTCAGGAAAAACAGGTAAGAGCCTCCCTCTTCCACCGTGAAACTTCTCACGAGCTGGGGCAACAAGGTCAGGTTCCCACAGTCCCAGACTATGAGCTGATGGTCAGCTAAGGTCAAGAAGGTACAACCCTGAAGAAATAGTTCTGGGCAAGTAATGGCAATCCTGGGGATGTTGTGGATTTCTCTGACATATCCTGTGCTGACCTCTGCTACAGACTGTCCTGTCCAGACTATGAGTCAACATCCTTGAGGCCAGGAGCTATGGACAAGACAGAGCTTGGAGGTCCTCCAGCATGTCATAGGCTGCAGGTGTTGGAAGGATCTTGTGAGTGACAAGACTGCCATTCCCTGGCCCCTTGTGGCAGGAGCAGCAGTGCATGGTCTCATCTCCAGGATGGTGCTGACCAAAGAACAGCAGCAGTAGAGAGCAGAAGGAGAGCTGCTCTGCCTCTCTACCCCATGGGCCGTGAGCATTGCTTTGGGCAACACAGCTGCGTGAGCTAAGCTGTGACACTCTCAACAACATTCACGTTTGCTTCCTGGTGCTGGACCAGTCGTAGTTTGAAAAAGGATGCAAAGGATGTAAAAAGTCCAGGTCCCCTGAGTGCCATATAAATCAATCAATTCAGTGATTATATTCATATATTCATAGCTCAGGCACCCTCTTGTCCAGCCCTTAGCCTGACACTTTCCTAGTCTTCTCTAGCAATTTTGGATGTGTTGGCTGCCTCCTTGCCACCTCCTCCTCAGTTTCATTGGTCTCCTGTTTTCTTTCTCCTCTGCCCCCTAGACATGCACATCTCTAGACTTACTTAAAGCCTTTGTGCTCTATGATGTGCCTTGTTTTGTGTGGAGACACGCATCTGCGCGCAGTTCAGGCAGCTCTTGGTTTGGTGATCTGGTTCTGTTAAGGAACGTAATGCTTCTTATAACTGTCTTAAACTCACAGAAGTCCTGTTCATGGTGTTTTTATCCCGATTCCTACGTCCATTATGGTGCAGTAGCTGCACAGTCTGTCTCTAGGTCTTAGGCAGTTCATTTATTGGAGCAAAAGGATGTTGAGCTCTGTGGCCATCTTATTTGATCGTAAAATTATTTAGGCCCCCAAAGAGGTTCTCAGAGTGAAATTGTAATGGATATGCATTATTTATATGCACCACAGCAAACAAATGCAGCTCTGCCTGCTGAATGCCAAGACGACCCTTGTCAGCCTGCAGATGAGACCGTGATCTGATTAATGTCTTTCACCAGGGAGGGAGCCATGATGAGGAGGCAGGCAGGGAGGGAGTTGGGTTGAATCTTAGGCTCTGTGTCGCTTGAGAGGTGGCAAGAATCAGTAGGAAGTTCAAGGGTAGAGAAATGAAATTGCCAGCAGCAGCCGGTAATTTCATTGAGGGGCTGAATCTGTGCAGAGGGAAGAGAGGAACTAAGGCTTTTTGCTTGATGGGAGCAGTGGGGAAGGGTGACAGGTCTGTGGAGATCAGTGGTTTGGCTCTACTCCCTGAATGCAGTTGCAAGGTTATGAGTAATGGCAAGAAATTAAAGAGCGAAAGCTGCAGCCCAAATAGTGCTGGCAGCTCCAGTGTCTGGCACTATACTGAATGTGGAAGAAACTCCTCGAGGAAAGGAGGAGGGGGAAGAACTTGTTCCTGGAGACACTGGAAACAGCTGTATCCAAAGCACTGGATGTTCCGCTGCTGGGGACAGTCACCGTGGGTCAGATTAGTGCAGTTTCTCACTCTGCTTCCTGCTGCTTTGCAGCAGAGGGCAGTGCTGGGAGATGCTGGCCATGAGGGCAGGAAGCAGAGCCGCACGCGGCGCTGAGCCAACAGCTCCCTGCAGGGTGGAAGGGCAGCGCGATGGCTGCAGTGCCTGCAGCAGCGAGACAGCAAGTTTTGCCTGGCACAGGCACAGGTAGCAGAGGAGCTGGGATGGCAAGACCCTCCTTGGCATATTTGGTAGCCAAAGCCCATCGCTTGCCGCCATTTTGTCCATAAAGAAGCTGGCTGAGGCTGCCCCACTTACACTTTCCATGCCACAGGCACGTGCAGGGGTGGAGGTGCCATGGGACAAGTTCATTACCCATCTGTCTGAGGGAGAGAGGGTCTCACTGCCTCGCAGGAGTGCTGGAGCAGGGCAAAATGAGTACTCCAAAGACAGAGAAGCACTCCAGCAGTGCTGGGCAGGGATGGGATACGCCATGAGCACTGGCTGAGCTTCCAGGGAGCTGTGAGCAGCTAGGCCTGCGGGGGATGGGACAGTGAGGCAGGGAGGTGTCCCTTATGACCATCGTTATCCATGTGAGGGGACCTTGCCCCTATGCTGCCAGGTCGTGGCGCTCAGTAACTGTCACTGCCTTCCTTGCTTTGTTTCCTGGAGGATTGTGAAGATGTCCAGCCCCAATCTGAACATTGTGACCCTGCTGGGCAGTGGCTTGACTTACTCTAGTGCTTACCTCTTTGGGATTCGGGAGCAGAGCCTGCTGTCTGGAGACTCGGTGGAAATGCTTATTCAGGTGGGTGCTTTGCTGGGGTGAGTGTTCACGTGCCCATGTGCTTGCCCATGCTCTTCCTTATGGTGGGTCACCGTCCAGCTTCTGGGCACATTCAACTGAGTGGTTTCTACCTATACAGAATGATATTTTACATCTGCACAACTTCCTTCTCTTTTGTTATGGAAAGCCAACAGCACAAGGAGGAATGCAAGTCGAGTCTCCAGGAGAGGGAGCAGTGCCCGCAGCAGCTGCCCCACAGAGAGCTAGGCAGACTACTTGGCTTTTAAATGTAGAATATGGAGGCCAGCACACAAGCTTCTTGGGTGCAGATCTTAGCAGAAAGGCGAACTGGTGTGATGGATCCCCAAATCCTGGCCTGGGCACCCCGCTTCCGGACCAGGGCCTCAGCAGTGACCCAGCGAGGGCAACGAGATATGGTATGGAGATGCTGAGCAGCAAGGAGGTCCTGCCCAGCCATCTGGGTGGAGATAATTAACAGAGATGCCAGCCAGTGATTTATTGTCACTTCGACCTTCTGTGCAGCTGTCACTCTCAAGCTGCCTGGCTCTCACTGCTCCTCTGACAAGAGCCTTTCGAGGCAGAGAGAAAGAAGCAGGGATTTCTGCCAAACAGCTTCCTCCTGACTGCCTGTTTGCTCCTGCCACCTCTGCTCTGCATCCTGGATATGTTGTTGTCCCCAACATGGGTGGACTGCAGATGGGTGAATATGAATGTATTTTACCCTGTAGCTACCTCTCTATTACCTGACATTGCCCTTCAGAAGCCAGAGCACCACAGCTCCATCCCCACTGTGTCTTTTTATCCCATCTTTCAGGCAGATCCTCCTGTCCAGGAAAAGCCCAAGCATGGCTGCTTCATGCCCATCTCACTGCCTTCTCCCCACAGGTGCGGCTCTGCTTGCTGTGCATCGGGAGCTCCCTGGTGTTTGGGCCTGTCCTGGGCAAAAGCTGGCGGCTGTACAAAGTGTTCACCCAGCGCGTGCCAGACAAGCGGGTGGTGAGTACCTGAGCCAGAGTGCTGAGCAGTCCTGTGCTGCTTACCGCCCTCTGCGAGGCACCTGGATGGTGGAGGCAGCAAGGAGGAAAGGAAAACACTCTACAACAGTGAGACAAACTCTAGGAAGTCCTAAACCACCTTGGAATAGCTGATAAGACCGGCAGGTAACGGGGAAGGTGGGTTACAGGACTGTGAACAGCTGGATACCGCAGTTTGCTTTCATTATACAACACACTGGTGTTTATGTCCAGGTTTGAACTGATTGCTTTTGGGAGATGAAGATAAGCCAGGAACTTCAAATACCTTCTCGGATGTGGCTGCATCTGATGTTTTGGGTGAAAGGAGGGAGCGCTCGATTTTCCCCCACAAGAAAGAGAGAGGGAAAAGACTGGTTAAGAGAAAAATGGGCGCCACCTGTATATACTTATTCATGTCAGAGCAGGCTTACAGCTTACAAAGCCCACTTTGGTGGTGAAAGAAATGGACCTTAGAGGAGAAGTATAATGAGAGTTTGCAGAGGAACAGAAAACAGGCAAGGGCTGCCATTACTGAGGGATCTGAGGCCCATGTTAAACTTGCAATATAAGCTTTTATTTTCACTCTTTTTCTTTCTGCTTGTGATGTAGGTAAGTAGATAATGCTTTTGTTTTGGAAGTGTCTTTTTTTGGACATGCCCGGAGAGCAGGGCATTTGCCAGTTAGCCACACAGTTATTGAGAGTTTACTCAAGGCCCCAGTTCTGATTAGGTCTCCAAGAGTTCTGGAGCCAAAGATAGTGATCTATAGCTACTTAAATATAGGTGACCTATACCTATATTCACTCTGGGGGAAGTATTCAGGTAAACATGTCCCTTGGAAGAAGGAACCAGAAAGAGGCCCAGCGGGATGGAAGTTAATGGTGTCTCCTTGCTCCTGGCTGACACTTTCTGCATGTTTCTGCAGATTATCAAAGACCTCCAGCTCCTGGCGATGGTGGCAGCACTGGTGCTGGCAGATGCAGTGCTGCTCTTGACGTGGGTGTTTGCTGATCCGATCCAGTGTTTCCGAAGCCTCAGCGTCTCACTGCGGGTAAAGGGCTAAGGAGAGGTGGGGGAGCATCGTGATGTGTCCTGTCTGATTTCTGTGGAAATGTGGGTGCATGATCAGGTACCTGGAGGTAGGAGAGAGCAAAAGAAAGGAAAGAAGATATGAAGGAAGATGGATTCAGGGCTCTCTTTACCAAGCAATAAAGTCTCGTGATGATCTTGACCAAGCTGTGCTGGTCACCTGAGTGGCAGAGTTGAGATCCATGGCATCTGCAGATGATTAACCATGTTTAGAAAACTTAGATGTTAATCTTCGAGGTTTGTCATGTTGGCAGGTGAGTATCAAAATCTTTCTTCCTTTAACTCTCCGCCTCTGGCAGCACCAGTTTTGGTGCTTCTTTTGGGGGATTTTCAGAAGAGAAGTATTTGTGTTTGTAGACCTGTCTGTACATCTGTCTGTCCCTGCTCCTGGGCAGGCATAGCAACCTTCACTTCTGTGTTCCCATTGCCTCCTAGGTGACAGAGAAGGGCATGACCTGTTCCGTGAGCCGGATGCAGTCCTGCGCCTCTCTTTACTCTGACCTTTGGCTCATTCTCATTTTAGGGTTTAAGGTGCGTAGCCTCTTTATTGATTCTTGCCTTGTATCTCCCCTCCTCCCAGTTTGATGGCAGCAGCATCTGCAGTTTCATGGCCCTCCCAGCCTATGTGCGTATTGCTCATATCAGCTGCTCCTGATAAGTCTTGAAAGTCCTCCCAGCTCCACTGCTTCCCATCTTGATGCTTCCTTGCATCCTCCATAAATTCCCTGTTAACTTCTTCTTTCCCGCCTCTCTATCTCTTCAACATGAGTTTGAACACATTGTCTCTCTAGTTCTCTCCCTGTAAACTCTCACACCTTGTCTATAGGCCATCTTAAAGCTTGTGTCTTTATATTCCCTAAAGTTCACTTCTTCCATAAGATCTCAGATGACTATCTACTACAGTGATGTTCTAAGTAGTTCAGACCCTGAGTCCTCTTAGCACAAGTCAAAAGGTGCAGGTGAGAAGTGCTTGGGTGTCTACCTTTAAAGGATGAGCATCAGCTTAATTATAACACTGAAATACACTTTCACTGATGTAATTTGAATGTGGCCATTCTTATTCCATCAGAGTTAGTTATACGGATATAACCATGTAGGTATAATTATAGCAGTAATTATCTGTGCTCTCATGTGTCCCTGGGTTAGTAGAGGTTAGAAGTATTTCAGAAAGCTGATTTTGATGAACCTTATGAGATCACAGCTTCTTTCTGAATGACTCAATCTGTATGCAATACAAACTGTTCCTTTCTGACTCACTATAATGTAATATACATCGACCGTCCACCAGGAGTCATAGGGAAAATAGCAGGAGGAGACCTCAAGACACTGTCAAGTCCTTCTCCTGCTCCAGTTCACTTTAGAGACATTTGTCTAACCCATTCTTACAGGGCATTTTGTGCTAGGGATTGACCTAGACCTTCCTTGGGCTGCCTGTTTCAGTGCTCCTTCCCTGGCTTTGCCTCCAGTTTATGTTAGGTTTCTTCAGCCTTTAGGTGGGTAATGCTTATATCTGCAACTGCTACAAACTCCATTCCTCTCATTCAGAATAAGACGTGCCCAGCTATATCTTCTCTTCATAGTGTTGTGTTGAACCTGACTCTGATCCTATCATCTACTTGGTTTCATAGCAGTACTTTTTTAGTGGTTCCTCTGGAGTTAACCTGGATTGACACTAATGTACAAGTAGGTTTCTCTATGCATGAATGTAGCCCTTCTTATCTTCCAAGGCATTAATATGCCAAGCCCTTTGTGAAGCCGCTCACTATATTATCCTGATTTTACAAGCACAGAGCAATGAACAGAAATTACTTGCCAACGTCACACCTTGAATTATGAACAAAGTCCTTTGCTCAAGATTAAAATAAATAAATAAAGCATAGTCCTGTACTTATTCTCCTGTGTCAAAGTCCTAGTTTGGTAGATAGCACTGCTTTTGTCTGTGTCCTTGACAGACTGTATAAGTTTTAGATGGGACTTGGGTGCTTTTTTTTCTTGCTCAGAGATTGATAAGTGGTTTGTCCCTGGGACATGCGTTTGTAGGTGCCCTGTGGTGAATGTGGTTATGAACCAGTGCTGATCCCACAAAGCAGATTTGGGTCTCAGTCTTGCTCCCAGCAAGGCAAGTCTCACTGTCACCATTCCTCCTTGGGAATTCCTGGTATTGGGGATTTCAGTAGAGAGCACAAGGACCATGGACATGAACCTCTCTTGCTCAAAAGAGTACAGGCTGAAGAACATAATCATGAAATGGCCATTGAGGTCGTCAAGTCTTGGGCCTTGTAGCCACAAGATAGAAGGATCTAGAACAGGCTAAAAAGCATCTGGTACACAGGTCACAGAGCATTTCTTGATGCTTTTTAATATCTGCTCGCAAAAGATTAACAGGCCTTTTATCTTTATTTACCTATTTACCTTTATTTGCCTGTATTATGTGACATAGGAAAAAGTAGGAGACACATTCTTGATACTCTCAGTCCTTGCACGCTACAGAGGAGGGCAAAACATAGTCAGTGTTTCCTACCAGTCTGTCCTGGTGAAGGAGAGAATTCCTTCCTGACTTGCAATCTGATGATTAGCTTACTCCTAACTACCCTGGGAATGTGCACCAGTGAGATACTTGAGAGGCAGTGTGGTAAGGAAGTCTGTCCTGAAACAGCCAACCTGCTGCTGAGGAGGGAGAATCTCTGTGCACAGCGCATTTTTTAACACCTTTCACCACCACTAGATGCAGAAAGGAAACTGTAAAGAGCAGGGAAAAGAACAGTATCCAGTAGTTTCCTGGATTTTTGTTTAAGGAGGCACCAGCTACATCTCTTCCCCCTAAGAGTCTGCTGCTTCTGTCTTGCTTTTTCCTTGTCTAGCTATCTCCATTCGGCTCTATCAGTATTATGCTGTTGCTCTTTGATGGCAAAGTGTTTTTTTTTTTTTTTCTCCTCTCTACTTCCCTAAAGGGATTTTTGTCTCTTGTCTGTCTGTCTTTGGTGTTCCTACTCCAGCACTCAGGAGTGAATATTTTCATGGCATGTTCCTCATGTGTCCTGGCTTATGTTCTACCGGGTGGCACTGCCTGCCAACCTCATCTTCAGCTCCCTGCTTGGGTGCTGCTGCTGTTCCCCAGCCAGGACCCACAGAACCTGCTGGCACTTTCCGTCCTCCCTCTCGCCCTGCGTGGGATCTGCAGCAGCGAGCTGGATAGCTGCTGCCGAGTTCCCAGCACGAGCTGAGAGTCTGCATTATAGATCAAAGAGCATTAATTAGGATTGTACTGAATGTATCCGAGCAATCTTAGCTCAGCATGAAGTGAGGGTAGGCTGTGTCAGGCTGTAATTTTCCACAATCTGGAAATCTTTTCTGAACTTTTTTTTTTCTGAACTATTTTCTGATTCCAGAGTATCCTGTTGCTGTATGGGACGTACTTGGCCGGTCTGACCGACAACGTCAGCTCTCCACCAGTCAACCAGTCCTTGACGCTCATCGTTGGAGTCAACCTTATTTTCCTGGCTGCTGGGACTATCCTCTTAGTTCATCGTTTCTTCCACGCTTGGGACAACTTGCTGTTTGGTTTCACCTCTGGAGGCATCTTTGTGTGTACAACGACAATCAATTGTTTCATTTTTGTCCCACAGGTATGCTGCCTCTGTCCGGAGAGTTGGTTGGAAATGGGCATGCTTGGGGAGTAGCAGCTGTCGAGGCCTAAGCATTTATTTTTCCTGCTTTTTTTTTCCCCTAAATGTTCAGACAAAACTGCACAACTCCTCAGTTGCTCTGCTCCTGCATTGGATATCCCCAACACACGAGTGGCTCTGCTTCCCCAACAAGTTCTTCAGTTCTCTGAGGGCTGAGTTCCTCTCCCCACAGCTCATGACAGATTCTTCTTCCCTGCGCCTGGATTTGAACCATGCCTCCACTCCTTTTCTTGGCCTCTGCACTGTAGTGCACCTTCTCCTGCCACCACCCACCACACAACTGCCCCCACGGCCAGTCATGGGGTCTCACATACCTGGCACATCCTTTGACTTGTGTCCTTTGCCCTGTGCTGACGCTACAAAGGAACTCTGAGCGCAGGCTCATTTCAGGGCTACTGCTCAGAAAGTCTTGTGCAAGAGTGTGACATGAGTGATGCAGGGCACACATGCAGGCGATATGGGCTGCTCTTGTGGCAGTGGGGCAGCTGCTGGAAGATGGGAGAGGAACACAGCTGTGCAGTGTGTGAGGCGGGGCATGCAGAGATGTTTTAAGGACGCTTTTTGTGGCGACTCCCTGCTTTTCTGCTTCCCATATCTTCCAGGGGAATCTGGCATGTGTGCCTGTAATGTTAATGGGAAAAATACTCTCATTGTTACAATGAGAGGAAACAGTTGTTTACTCAGTTTTATATTTGGAGGGACATTTGGGTTCAAGGAAATGAGATGAGGGAGGGAAGAAGTGAAGCACAAGAGAGTAGTTTTATGAAAGAGAAGGCTTGGGGGGACCTTATCACCGTGTATAAATATCTGATGGGGGAAATGGAACCAGATACCGGGGAAATGGAACCAGATACCAGGTATCTGGTGACAGGACAAAGTGAAATATGGGAAACCCCATTTAAACATTAGTGGAGTGGGAAAAAAAATCTATTGCCATGGTCCAACCCTGGAACCAGTTGCCCAGAGAAGTTGTGGTATTAAGGTATTTAAGTTGTGATATTTAATGCCAACTGGACACAGTCCTGGGTAACCTGCTGTAGCTGACTCTGTTTGAGGAGGGGCATTGGACTAGACCAAGCTCCAGAAGCCTCTGCCAACCTCTGTGTCCTGCTTCTCCCAAATGTTCAGCTTACTGTGTGCAACTCATGCCTGTCTATAAGGCCTGAGTTTCTTTTTCTCACAACCCTTAATGGATCCTCCTCCCCATGCCCAAATTACTAAATGTTACTATTAGTAAATGTTACTGCCCCTGAGTTTGCTCAACAATTCTCCTGTGATCAGCTGATAGGGTAAAACTGCAGGGACCTGACCCACTAGATTACCAGCACCTGGATTAGGGACCAGACTTCCTGTGCCAAGCACCAAACCTACTGGCAGTTCTCTGTAGACCAAGAGACCTGCACACCAGAGTGAGGACAGAGAGGCTGATGAACTGCACGGCTCAGGTTGACTGTGCATTCTGCCTGCCCTATTTTTCTGCTGTAGCCTTGGGGCCTAGAACGTTTTATTTAACTTAGATCTTTTAATTCATCAGCTTTCTTTTTTTTTTTTTTTTTCCTTAATGGGTTTGCTCTCCTATTGCTCATTTGAAATCGATGAGCAGCTGATCTAGGCTGCACACGGCCTTCGCACAGATACGATCCAGGGAAGGAGATCTTAAGCAGTGCCAGTTTTCAACTTGCCACCAGCGATTCAGGGCTCAGCAAGTGCTGCTCTCTGTGCACTATGGAGTCAGGGGGAAGGAGGAGGGAGGCTTTTGCAGCGTGCATAACCAGGAACTAACTCTCTGTATTAAAGGCTAAAAGCAAGAGCAGGATAGGGCTTTAGCTAGGATTTGCAGGGGCTCCAAGCGACTCTGCCGCGTGGCTCAGCAGTCTCTCTCTGTGTGCTCATCTGTCACTGCCGGTCTTTGTCTCCCTCCATGTCTGCCCCTTTGTCTCGCTCCGTCTCTGGCTGCTGCATCTGCCTCCCTCCGTGCACGTGCAGCCTGCGCCCAATGTGCCTCTAACGGCTTCTTATGCTCAACAGCTCCAGCAGTGGAAAGCCTTTGAAGAGGAAAACCAAACTGTGAGCCACATGGCCAAGTATTTCACCAGCCCGAGCCGAAGCTGCCACTCGGCCTGCAGCGCGGAGCAGCTCTGCCAGCTGATGGGAGAGAAGAGCTCCATGCAGCGGCTGCTCTTGGAGGTACGGGGGGCTTTGCCCACCATGGCCCCCTGCCCCAGCCATGTGCCCTCACTGCCCAGCTCCTTCTCCTTCTCTGCATGGAGAAGACTGATTTGCTTTTCTGACATGCTTGCTTTTAAATCCTCAGCATGTCAGTACCCTCTGCCTCTGCTGGGCTTGATGTATTTATTTGTTTAATGCAGAAAAACGCCGTGATTGAAAGCCTCCAGGAGCAGGTGAACAACGCCAAGGAGAAGCTGATGAGGCTGATGGCCACGGAGTGCGCCTGCGCTCCGCCACCCGAGGCAGCTCCGTGTGCTGCCTTCCCTTCGTGGTGCCAGAGCGCCGGCGAGCAGCGCGGCGGTGACGGGCCGTCCCTGGAGCACTGCCCTGCTGAGCCCAGCGGCTGGCAGCCTCCCAGCTTGCTGAGCACGCAGTGCGGCCCGGCGCCCTGTGGTGAACACGAGTGCAATGGTGACGTTGAGGAGTTCCAGAAAGCCGGGAGCCTGGAGCACGCACCGCCTGAGAAACCCTCGTGTTCTCAGAGGCTGCTTTTTGATGTGGGGGAGGGCATCTTTGAGCATAACCCCAAGGCTGTCCCGGAGGAAAGGATGTCCCCGAGGACTGGGCACCCTTTGCAGCAGCTGTCGGGTCAGGAGCCCTCAGCTGCTGGTAGGGGAGCAGGGCCCCAGGGAAGTAGTGGGATGACGAGGGCACCGTCCACCAGGGTCAACTATGTGAGCAGTGAAAAGCTACAGGAAATCTTGCAGGAACTGAGCCTGGATGGCAAAATCAGCAGCCCGGCCTCACCTCGGGGGACCCCTCGAAGCAGCCAGGGCTCTCCTTGTGACAGGAATGGCACATGGAGAGCCCAGGGAACCTACTCAGACACCTGTGCTCCCCTCAGCCTCGACCTGATGAGGTGGAGAAGGAGGATCCCCCTGCCCGCCCCTTCCGCCTGCTTCCCTGGGTCCATGTCCCCCCGGGGTTGGTGTGTTGTGAACAAGGCGGTGAGCAGGATGCGAGGTGGAGAAAGTGTCTGGAGCCGTGAGGAGTCAGCCCGCATCTCTTTGGAGAAAGGAGACGGTACTGGCAGGCGAAGGCCCCTTTACCAGACGGTGCCACTCGCTTCGTCCACAAGCGCTGATCTTTGCCTGCAGCCGGCAGAGCGGCAGGGCTGGCCCGAGCCCGGTGTCCGGGTCGCGGGCAGTGCCGTCCCGGCCATGTGTCCAGGCATTGGCCAAGAGCAGAACCGTGATGACTTCCTGCATCTCCTCCCAGCACAGCGAGATGCTCTGAGGGAGCCAGCGCAGCCCTTCCCGCACTCGCCGTGCTATTACCCAGACTCTGACTCCAGCAGCAGCTCCGAGGAGATGTTTCACTGCTGCCACCGGCCCTACTGCGAGCTCTGCTTCCAGGGCCCGCTCGACTCCCTAGACAGCAGTAGCACGGACACGGAGCCAGATGGGTCTGCGGACTGCTGGGCAGACCATCACAGCAGGCCTCAGCCCATAGTGAACTTCAAAGAAGATCTGAAACCCACTTTTGTGTGACTGTCACCTCCCAGGCCCAAAGGCAAGTGCCACCGCTCTCCCAAAACACACTGTGTTTTAAACTATACAAAAGAAATACCTCCCTTTGAGGGAAGTGTGTTGTGCCCACATAACACACCTCCTATACCTCCTTAGGTGTAGGAGACCAATCTTAGGCCTCTCCAGGCTGCTCTTTGAGACCCAGACTCGGTCAACAGCGACTGCAGACCGTGCTTGTCCAATAATGGATTAGCAGCCCTCTGAGAATGTGGCCGGTGGTTTCGTTCTGGACACCTGGAAGAGCTGCCTGTGTCCTACAGGTACCAAGCTGTTCCCCATCCCAGTGGCAGTCACCCCAGCAGAAAGACGGGGGACTGGGCGGACCGTAGAGCTGGACTTCATCTTGGAGGAATGCCCTGTGGGTGCAGAGTGATTTGCGCCTACAAGGAGCAGCATTGCAGCTTGGAAACTGGTTTCTTTGCCGTGCTCAGCAGACAGACAGATGGACAGAGGGAGAGAGGACTTCTGTTCCCCAAGGCTGGTGCTGTTGAGCCTCCCATCAGCTCTGCTTGCAGCTGGAGACTGGGAACGAGCAGACTCCAGGAGAGCTTCAGCCCACTGCTCACCTGGGATGTGCCGGTCTCTCAGTGGAGGAAGGAGCTCCAAGTGCACACGCAAGGCTTTCTATATTTTTTCTGTTTGTTTTTCTTTTCGTAGTATCTGAGAAAATGGAGTCCAAAGGTGACTTCTCCCTAGGTGACTGCATTTGTATAGTTGAGGTACTCAGTGGCAGCTTAGACTTGGGGCAGAACTGAAGGGAAAGAAAAGCTGAACATCTGAAAAGAGGATCTTCAATTTGTTGTTGTTGTTTGGTTGTTTGCTTGTTTTTCTTAGGCTTTTGTGCCCTTCTGTGTATCTTTGTGGTGGATGAAGGAGCCTGGAATGATTTAGGTTGTTTAATATTGTCTGTTCTATTTTTATCTTAGAAATATCAAGAATAGTAAATCTGGTGTGTCTGCTTTTGTTGGATGTTTGTGAAAGCATTTTGGCCTGCATTTGCCTTTACAGAAGAAGTGCTGAGACTCGACGTTGAATGCCTAAGGACTGCTTTAAAAGGGTGCTTTTGTGAAGAGGTGGTAACAGAAGAACTGTAAATCCAGCTTTGATGGAAGTTAACAATTTCAGTTATCTCTTACGATGGTGAAACCCTGAACTTCTGTATCCATTCACCAGTGTCTCTGCTTTTCCTCATTATCCTCACAGGTTTACCAGGCTTACTGAAATCTGTATTTCTAAGACACATCTCCAAAATCAATAATCTTATGTGGCACAATATTCCCATAGCTCCTCTTTGTTCCCAGTATGGAAACACTCCAGCAGGTGATCCCAATTTCATTTGTCATCTTTAACTAACAGAAACCTTCCTTTGATTCTTCTTTCACATGCCTGGATATTTACAGCTTGAGGGCTGCATGGTCAGCTCTGTCCCAGCTGAAATGTGTTGCTTGGGTGTCTTCCACTGCTGCAAGGCAGATGGTACACAGCCCAGGCCAGAGCAAAGACAGGGGTAGAATTGTGGAGTGTCTCCAGCAATCCCAGAACAGGGAAAGGCTGCACTTACCGCCATTGCTGCCTTCCCTGACACAGAAGGGATGTTGGAGAAATAGGAGGGAAAGGGGCAATCCCCTTAGTTTGGCAGTCCAGAAGCTGTTTTATCTTCTGGGTCTGGGGCCTGAGTCCACAGGGCCTTCTGTGCCCCAGCAAAGCAACACAGAGCTCATACAGGGATGGACAGAAAGTCATAAACAGCCAAACCTCTTAGCCTCGAGAGAGTGAAATGACTGTGTGAATGAGCAGAATGCAGAGAAGAGAGTGAGTTTACAGCAACTGGTATTTTATTTATAGCCATCATTTCTCTGACAGGCTGGAGCTTCACCTCGGCCCGTCCGGAAGTGGCTTCAGCTCTGCGACCTGTGGAGTTGGGTGCCCTCGGGGCAAACGCAGCCTGCAGAGTCCTCGGCAGCAGCCTCTGGCTGCCCTTTCCTGGCAGGCATGGGCAGCACACGCAGCTGGCGGACATGAACAAGCAATTTCTGTGCCTCAGTCAAGGGCAATGCAAGTGTCAGCCAAGCTTGCAGTGGGTGAGGTGGAGGGGATAGGCTGGGCTAAGGGATGCAAAAGTCAGTGCAAATTTGGAGGGAGCCCTGCCAGCTTTGGGCAGTTTGCTGGCCAGATCTCTTGTGCTGGAAAGCCTGGGCATCTCGGAGGTGCCGTCAAGTCCCTGAGCTGCTGCTTTTGCGCCAGGCGGCAGGAAATTTTATTTAGGTGAGGAACAGATGGTGCTTTCCCAAAGTGTGCAGTTGCTTCCCTGGCCCAGGGCAGTTTGGGACGAGGCAAGGTCTGCCTGTAGTTTTGCAGTGCTTGCAGTAGAGGCTGCTGCTGCTGCAGCAGCTGTTGGAGTTGAGCTGCTCAGAGCCTTGCTGGAAGCCTCTGGCTGTGGGAAGGGGCAGTGGCCGAGGGGGCTGTTCCTCCACCCCCAGGTGCGGGACTTGCAGCGGTGGGTAACGCTGCCAAGCTTTGATCCCCTGCTTCCTCTTGCCAGCAGAGAAGGCCGCTGGGTTGTATGCAGAGCTGGTCTCTGCTGACATGCAGCTAAGGCCCTGCCAGGAGAGGGTGTGGGTGTGGAGAAGGGGGAACAGCGCTAGGAAGGAGGGAAGCCCTTTCCCAAGGCAAGGAGGAGGCTGGAGCCCTGCATGCCCTGCAGAGGGAGGGCAGTGAGCAGGATGCAGAGGGCAGTGCTAGAGGCGCAGGTGGGTGGGTAGTCACCCAAATACCCACTATAGAGCAACTCAGGGCACCTACAAACAGAACCAACAGGCAGGGGGAGTGACTGGCTGGGCTGCTTTAAGGCCTCGCTAAATGGGAATAAGCACTGGAAAACTGCTTCCACAAGGCAGTGTTGATTCCTCCCACCACTCTGTTCTGCCACTCCGGAGTGTGCTGAGATCAATAATGTGGTCTGAGGCTAGGGCATGTCAGCATGGTTATAAGAAAGGATCAAACGTTAAGCCATGTGGAAGCAGCTGATATAAAAACTAACTTAAAATCCACTAGTGAATGCAGAAAAATCCTTTGGAGGACTTTGAACCTTTGGTTTGTTTGGAAACTCATCGCTGGAATTCGGGGCAATTGTTTTTCTCTTGCTTGTCAGGAGCAGCTATGGCCTGAAACCTGCACATGCAAACACACATATTTTCCACAAGTACATAGGAGGCTCATGCAGTGTGTCCACATGTGGGCACACGTGAAAACTCATTGGTGCTCTTAACATCTCCCAAATCTGGCTGCTTCCTCTATCAAGGAATATGCATTTGATTCTGGTGGGGAAGCAGCAATGCACCACGTAATGCTTGAGGCTGCTGGTGTGAGAAGACCAGAGTGAGACAGCGATGAGAATACCAGAGTGAGACAGCAAGGTGCCTTCAGTTACAGTTATTATTATGGGATTTTTGCACCAGGCAGACCCACAGAAGAGCCTTTGTGCTCCTTCACTTTAGGCATCTGGCTTGGGCTTGAAGTTAGGTGTTCAGTTCCCCTAGGCTCTTTGTACAGTCTTTGGAAAAGCCTGTATCCCTGCACTAAGCAGCTTAAGGCACCTTAGTCAGGGATTTGCCCTGAATACGAGGTTTCTGAACAGCCGCAGGGACAGCAGTACACAATCCAAAGGGACAGGAGCCAGGTGGAAAGGTGCCAGCAGGACAGGGCAGGCTCCCAGTTAGGACTGAAGGCTCTGGAGGAGCCTTTTGCTTGTCATTGACTATGGACCTTAGGGACCTGCAATATCAACATCCAGTGGGGAAAATTCCTGCTCCAAAGCTATTCCCCTTGAGACGGGGTGCTCTTCTGCCTTGTTCAAGGCAGAAGCCACCTTCTTATGGAAATCAAGATAAAAGTGATTGGAAGAAGGATCTCTGCCTGCTCCCAGGTGAGTGCGAGACTGGCAGTTGCTACTAAGGGGCTGCTGTGCTTGCTGTCCTTTCAGCATGTGGGAAACTCCAGTCAAGGCAATCCTGTAACTACTGACACCAGCCCTTGCTCCCTTTCCAAGCAGTACTTGCCAGCAGAGAGGTTTCTTAAGTGTTAATGCTCATGAGGTCCTCTGAATAGTTTTAGCTGCTGGGACTATGTTTCCAAGTGGTCCTTTCCCTTCCCTCTTCCCTCTTCCCTTCCCTCTTCCCTTTCCCTTCCCTCTTCCCTTTCCCTTCCCTCTTCCCTTTCCCGTCCCTCTTCCCTTCCCTCGTCCCTTCCCCTGTCCCTTCCCCTTTCCCTTTCCCTTCCCCCTTCCCTTCCCCCTTCCCTTC